>OZ002737.1:30485968-30804220 GCA_963924305.1 Polygonum maritimum
TCTCGACCAAACGATGAAGAGGCTCTTCCATACAGAACTCTTGTTCTCTCATGGAGCAAGTTCTGTTGTTGAATTATCTGCCAAGTCCCTTTTGACAAGTCATAGTCAACAGTAGCATCAGGCATCTGAAAAAGAAAGAAGAGTCAGAACAAACTAAACCAGAATGGATATGATTCGGACTAAATCAATAGCACTGTTAACACACAAACGCAAGGTTGAAGCCAGTGAGCACGTAATGTCAGAAAACAAGTCAACTGCAACAAGAGATCAATTGCAGTATCATCTGCCTATGTATCATTGCCTCAGGTAGTATGTGTGAATTAGAGGGAATGAACCATTCCATTGGGAGTAAATGCACAATCGATGAACTTACTTGACTCTTACCATATAGTTCATAGCTAACATTCTTGTTCAACCCATGTACTGTATATAGGCAATTAATCTATGCACACAATAAAGATATAGTATCTCACCACAGGTGATGAAATTGTAAAGCGCATCGTAGATGAATAGTAATCATAATTTGGTCCAGAAGATATAGCTGAAACATATTTTGGAAGAGGGAGGAAAGATGGACTGAGCTCCTTCAAGTGAAGTTCATCCTGCAGAACAAATTATGAAAGTAAGTACAAGAGAGACCAAAGCACTTCAGTATGTAATAGAAGAATGAGCAGTCACAGAAAAAATAACAATTTCGCGGGTTGTCTATCAATCGCCAAAGCAGAAGCATCCTAAAGATCAAAGAATTTGAATATATTATAGTGGATTCTTGCACTTTATCTCACTCCTATCTTTGTAGTTTTCTGATTTGTATGATAAAAGAACATCTAATAGAATTGGAGATCTTCTTGGTAGAGAGACAAGATTTGAGGGGATAGTAGAAATTGGTCTGAAATTTCCTCTTCATCTTGCAAATTCGGATAAGGATGAAATGAATGAAAAAATTAACCTATATGCAAAAAGAATGGACAAGTATGAGAATCTGTTTCAGTAATACAGCCATTCAGCTTCCAAGTGGCTTTTGGAGAGAAAAAAAATCCA
Organism: Polygonum maritimum; assembly: GCA_963924305.1. Taxonomy (NCBI): domain Eukaryota; kingdom Viridiplantae; phylum Streptophyta; class Magnoliopsida; order Caryophyllales; family Polygonaceae; genus Polygonum; species Polygonum maritimum. The sequence continues at coordinate 30,487,010 of OZ002737.1, forward strand.
CTTCTATTTTGTTATAAATAATGTCAGCAGCATGGATGATACAGGATTACAGACCTTTTGATCAGATAATGGCAAGGTGATAGCACACAGTCGAAGTTTTCCATCATCCTTCACAACTAGTACCAAGTGTGTGTCACTAAAATCAACATCCTCAATGATCAGCGAATGGTCGTCAATAAATACACTCTGCACCATAACAAGTGACAAGAACTTCATCACAAAAACTAAGAGGGAAAAAGACATAATGAAGTGACTGTGACTTGAGATGTATACAATTTTAAAAGAGCGTATGAGAAGATTTGAATGAAGATATAGTAAGCATGGATATATGATCCATGGTTAGAATGGCACTAAATTCCGAGTCTTGACAATCAATCAGTTCAAACTTAAGAAAAAACGTTTTCCAGTGTCAGGGAAAACAAAAACACGAAATGTGTAATACCTTCCAACCCCTTTGATCAACAGCATCAGCAAGAGGTGAACTAAGCAAATAATGATTATCAACAGGATTGCCATCTTTGGAAGCATCTGTAAACAGATAAAGGTACCCTTGATGATGCTCGAGTATGCAATGAACAAACGGTTCACACTCCCATACTAAAGTCATTTCAGACAAAGGATTGGCCGCATCTATCAAATACACCTAGCAACACATAATGACTCAGAAAACAATAACAGGAAAAAAGAAAGAAGAAAAGAATAGATTCCAAAACGTGGCCTAAAATTTCTCAGAGCTGTCACCTTAGAATTCGAGGTGGAGAAGACATAAACAGCCACATAGCGAAAATCTTTAGTGTGCCTGATATTCAAATAAACATGTTCCTCGTGCTCATGTCGAAGCAGTACATCATCTTCGCTTGATCCAATCGTACTATAATACAACCTAACAAAATCAACACACAGGCGTCAAAACATCCTCCACAACTCCAACAAGCAAAACATTTCCAAAAATCAGGTGACTTGACAGACAAAAGACGAGTTCACAAACTTGCAAGGCCTTTTATAGTGATCAGTAACAACATAGAGCAATGCCTGCCCATCCTTCACCCACGCCACATTCGAAACCCACTCAGCTTGTGGTTTCTTGCACAATGAGCCCATGTTCAGATCCCTCACAGATAATTTGAAAAAGTCATTATCCTTATCATACATAGTATAAGCAATGTATCTATGATCCGGCGACACTTCAGAGACTTCCTCATAAGAGTAACCTGAAGAATGAAATCAGAAACCCCAAGTTTTAGCAGAAACCCACAAAGGAAGCTAAAACTAGTACAAAGGAAACTAACACTAAAACTAGCACAAAGGAAACTAAAACTAAAACTAAGTGAAAACATGCTCCCTACTCTTCACCCTCTGTTACAGTGCGAATTTATATGGCATTTGATTTCTCATGTAAACCCGGTTGGGTCTCTATTAATTAGTATGTTTTATGTACTCGGGTTCACTAAACTGGGTTTATAACCCTCGTTTGTAACTCTTCTAGACTATCAATGAAAACATCCTCTTCTTCTAATCTCTCAATCTCTCTCAAGCTTGAATCACTGATTCAATCACAGGTAAACCTCTTCGGTTGGTGTTTCCAATCCCCACACTAACCCTAGGTTATCTGAAATCGGGTTCTTCGAGCTCTCCGAGCTCCTAACTCGGTTCCTATCCGGTTACTCCGCATCATCCTCTCGCTCAAGAATGCTCGCTTCAACACCCGGACCACTAACCCTCCAACACCTTGATAGTGATCAATCAGGATTGGTAGGTAATTTTAGCAGAAACTGAACAAACTCAAAAACTAGGTCAGGGACCAATCAAAATTGGTAGGTAGTTTCGACCTCCGAATCTTTCGGCCTCCTTGTTGTAATCCACGAGTATCCGCTCAATTTTCTTGCCAGAGGTGAAATCGAATCCGGAGAACGGCGACTTATTCGAGATAAACTCCTCGTTTAGGGTTTGAAGTCTTCGACAGAGGACCGGAAATTGCTTCCCTTCTTCAACCCGCCTGTAGTACAACCTATACAGACCTTGACAAATCGATGAAATTGAAGTCTATCAGGCATGAATTTTCAAGAACGAACATCCATGGGGAAGAGACAGAAAGACAGACCAGGGGCCCCATCGGACGGGGGGAGTGGAGAGATCGGAGGCCATGCGAGAGGCCATCTCGGACTGGAGCTTGCTCTGGAGGCGGTCGGTGTCGGCCATGACGGCCTCCGTGTACTTCTCCTCCTGCTCCATGTAAACGTCCATGTGTCTCATGGCGACCTTGTCGTTGAGCCTCGACATCCAGGCGTAGGGATCGTTCCAGTCCTGGCCGTGGTGGGTCAGCTTCTCGGGCTTCTTCGGCGCCTTTGGCGGGGTCGGGGGAGGTGGAGGCGGATGGTGCTTCGAAGCCCGGTAGTAGGCGGGCAACACGAGGATGCGCTGCCGGAGGACGGCGGAGCGGAGGAGGTGGCGCATTTTTGGCTGTTGCCGGAGATAGGGGTTTTATTCCAGGGTTTAAACGGCTATGTGTACCCAAGGATTCAAGGATTTAAGTATATAACGGCCCCTTGTTTCATACCTATGTAACCACTAGACCTAGGGCTGTTCATCAAACCGAAAAAACCGAAAAAAATAGCCGAACCGACCGAACCGAACCGAACCAAACCGAAACCGAGGATAGTCGGTTCGGTTTTCGGTTCAAGTAATCTGAAAATATCGGTTTCAGTTTCGGTTCGGTTTTTTTCGGTTCGGTTCGGTTAAACCGAATTTTAAAAGAGAGATTTGTGTGGAACGGCATAGAATACTACCTAATAGCCCGTTAATACCCAAAGCCCCTTTATTTGCAATATAGCAAAAAATTAAAAATATATAAGCTTTATTTCTCTCTCCTCCAAATCCCCCATTACACTCTCGTTCGCTCCATAGATCTGCAACTTCTCCTTCCTCTCGATCGATTTGCAACTTCTCCGTCCTCTCGATCGATCTGCAACTCCCGCTCGAATCTCCTCTCTCGGAACGTCGCCAGAGATGTCTTCGCTCAGGTAAGATCGGACTCGAAAACTGAAATTCAGTTCTAATAAGAATGCTTTGTGATTTGAAATCGGTTCCCGATCTCAGAATGGAGGATCAGTGCCAGTTACAACTTGTTGAGCGAGAAGATTTCGATGAGTAAGATGACTTGTTTGAGGCGATCGACAAACGTAAATCGGAACCCTATCAGGCGCGGATCTGGAGAGAGGGCTCGTGGACAGCGTCGGAGGAGCTACAACAGCGGATTTACGCCGTTGGACGACGGGGCTCCGGATCTGGTTTGTTGGAGGCGGATTGAGGCGACGATGAGGCTCCGGATCTGGTTGTTTTGGATATTTGCCATTGATTTCGACTTTCCAACGAGCTCTGGTGTGAACGACGAGGAGATGGGAATGGACATGGACGATTTTCCAGAAGACGTTCCGATCTTGAGTGTTGGAGAAGAGAAGGAGATTGGGAAGACGAAGATCATGAAGAAGATTCTCAAGGAAGGCGAAGGCTGGGAACGACCTGGCAAAGGCGATGATGTGGAAGGTATTTCAATGATTTCTTTCGGGATTTGGAGTTTGAGTTTTGGATGATGGATTTTGAATTGAGGCTGATCTTGTTGTGTTATGCTCTGTAGTTCACTATGTTGGCACACTGCTTGATGAAACTCAGTTTGATTCAAGTCGTGACAGAGGAACCCCGTTCAACCTTAAGCTCGGCCAAGGTAAATTTGGGATGTTTTAATTGTCACTTGTTTTATTTGTCACTTATTTATAATTTTGGATCACATTGTCTTTTAGGTGGACACAAAAACTAATTGTCACTTAAGTGGACAGAATAATTAATGGTTACTTGTGATGACAGAATAATTGATTTTGGATCACATTGTTTTCGTTGATTTAATGACTTTTCTTGTTTATCAATTTGACATATATTGTCACTTGTGATTGGATCTGAATGGTTTTACTTGTTTATACATTTGACATATATAGTCACTAAATTTTATAATCATTGTCATTGATAAGAAAACTACTTTCATAAAATTCATGAGTGTCCCTAGATCTTCTAGTTATTTCTTGAATATTGTCACTTGTGATGACAATTAGTTATGAATATTATCACTTGTGATAACAATTAGGTGTTATCAAGAAGATCCTTTAATAACATTGGTGATGATATATATTGTCACTTGTGATGATAATTTGGAGTTGTGTGCATAAGTCTTGTTTTAGCTATACTTATTCGGTGTGATTACTATAATCTTCTAGTTAATTGTTGAATATTGTCACGTGTGATGACAATTGAGTGTGTGAATAATTGCTGAATATTGTCACTTGTGTTGACAATTAGGTGTGAATATTGTCACTTGTGTTGACAATTAGCTGTAAATATTGTCACTTGTGATGACAATTGAGTGTATGAATAATTGCTGAATATTGTCACTTGTGTTGACAATTAGGTGTGAATATTGTCACTTGTGTTGACAATTAGTTGTAAATATTATCACTTGTGTTGACAATTATGTGTGAATATTGTCACTTGTGACGACAATTGAGTGTGTGAATAATTGCTGAATATTGTCACTTGTGGTGACAATTAGGTGTGAATATTGTCGCTAATGGTGACAATTAGGTGTGAATATTGTCACTTTGTGGTTACAATTAGGTGTGAATATTGTCACTTGTGGTGACAATTAGGTGTGAATATTGTCACTTGTGGTGACAATTAGGTGTGAATATTGTCACTTTGAGGTGACAATTGATGACAGTCAACGGCCGGTCAACGCCGGTCAACGGTTGGTCAACTGGTGGAGAGAGGGGTTATGCTATGTGTGCAAATTTGACATATTGTAGTATTTTCATGCTATATGGCATTTGGAAAATGCCATATAGCCAAATCCCTCATTTAAAAAAAAAAATAATAAAATTGTATTTGTGTTGCGTAGTGGTGTGGGTTTAGGGTAAAATTGGGTACACCCTTTTCATTTGTGCTCTTGGTCACCCGCCGCCTCCCAAGTCCCAAACATTGCTGTTAATTCCAAGGCTCCTTCAGTGTCGAGTTCCCAGTTACTTCCTGGAAGGTATGGAACACCCCTCTTTCAATCCTCGTGCTCACTCCCGACGGCCTCCGCCGAACCGCCGTTGTCGGCCTCCCAAGTCTCCCCTCCGGCCGGACCGGCCCTCACGACGTCCTGTCCTGTCGTCGTCTCGCCATTGTCGCCTGTCAGCCTTCTCCGTCCGCCTCCTCGGCGACCGGCGTCCTCCAAGTCGTGAGTTCTACTTCCCCTACCCCTTCTCCGTTTCTGTATGACCGGCGCCTGGCCGGGGCGGATCTCGAATCTGGAAGGTTGAGGAGGAGGAGGAGAAGGGGCGGAGGAAGGTGGTGAAGAGGGTGGAGATCGGATCTCGAGTCTCGAGAGCGCCATCCATGGCGAGCTTAGGGTAGAGAGAAGGGTTTGACCGTTTGATTTGGGGCTTTGACTGATTGTGTGGGATTTTTGGTTCGGTTTTGGAGTAGAGATGGGAGATTGAGAGAAGTTTTGAAGTTCGGTTTTGTTCGGTTTGTATGTGAACCGAACCGACACAAACCGAAACCGAGCCGAACCGAACCGAAATAAGTCAGTTTGGTTTTCGGTTCACATATTTCAGAAATATCGGTTTTGGTTCGGTTCGGTTTTGGTCGGTTCGGTTCGGTTTTGAACCGATGAACAACCCTAACTAGACCTGTCAATCGGGGTAGTCGGTCGTTTCGGGTTCAGATCAATCGGGTTACGGGTTAAATTGGGTCGGGTCGTTGCGGGTTTTTGAGTCGGTTCGGATCAACCTAACGGGTTAAGAGTAGGGGTGTCAATCGAGTGGGTCGGGTCGGGTTTGGGTAAGGTCATTTCGGGTTCGGGTAAATTCGGATATTTTAATAATCGGGTTGAACAATTTCGCGTCGGGTATACAATTAGTTGGGTAGAGTTTGATCATTGGGTCGATTTCGGGTGGGTCATTCGGTTTTCGGTTCAACTAAAATTCGGGTTGAATCGGGTTTCCAGTTAGTCGGGTTTCCAGTTTAGTTGGGTTTTGATTTTGTCATATATTAAATGATAATTTTTGTCCTAATATCATTACCTTTAACACTAAATACTAAATGTAGCACTTATATTCAAAAATATAATTATAATAAAAATTATTAATTTAATTTTTTAAATAAAATATTTATTTGAGTGTAGAGGTGTCAACCGGGTCAGGTGGATCCGGATTTGGTCTTTTCGGGTTCGGGTTGAGTACGGGTTCGGGTCAATCGGGTTACAGGTCAAGTCGGGTCAAATCGTTTAATTTCGTGTTAATTTCGGGTTTAGGTCAAACCGGTTTAGGTCAGAAAATCTTAGGTTCACGCATTTCCCCCTCTTTTTCGGGTGTCGGGTCGGTTTCGGTGGGGTCGGGTGGGTTTCTCGGGTCGGGTCAAGTTTTGACAACCCTAGTTAAGAGTATCAATTTTTTAATAAAATTTAAATAAAATATTATTTAAATAATAAATAATTTTTTAAAATATTTTAATAATAAAATATAACATCATTTTCAGAATAAATTTTATATATTGTAATATAATTTGAACTATAAAAAAATCGAGTCCGACCCAACGGATTCGAGTTTCAATCGGGTCGAGTTGAAACTAGGTCACGGATCTAGATTTTTGAGTTGAAACCTAAAAAACTTCGGTTGACAAGTCTAGTAACCACCATTGATATTATTATTATTATTATTCTATACTTAAAAGAGTTTATTTGATTAGTATGATTTTATAAACTCATTTTGCATTATCATTTAATTTATTTTAGGGTATATTTGGTAGTTTTTATATTTTTATATTTTTATCCTAGAATTGATGTTTAATATTTGATTTAGATTTTATTTATCTTGTGAAAAATAAGGATAGAACTAGAAACTCTTTTAATATATTAAATTAAATGAAATGCATTATAATGAGGGTAATATATAAGATTGAATAAAGAAAATAACTTAAGAGAAGTATGGTATAAATGAAAAGTTGGAAAGATGGACAATTTTAATGAGATCATCGAAAAAGAAAGTTGAATCTTTCGGAGACAAAGGGAGTCAGAAATAATATTTTTATATACTGATATTTAGAACATAATTAAATTGTCACCTTCAATAGAGTTCGGAACTAGTATCAGTCCCGCGCTTTGAAGGTACGATTTTGATAAGTAAAACTTATTTTAAATTTTATATAATGCTATTGAAAAGAATAATTTTTTTAGAAAAAATAATTAACATGCAAATATTATGTGGAATTTTCGGCATAAATATTGCAAATTTTGTGGAAAAATTTATTTTTAGAAAGCGTGGAAATAGATTATTTTTAGGGAAAAAAATTAAAATGGAAATTAGTAGCCAATAATATTTTTAGAAAAATTATGTGAAAATGTTAACATATAATATATTTTAAAATAATATTTAATTAGTAGAAAAGAATATCTTTTAAAATTTTGTGTGAATTTTTTTGGTATAAAACGTATAAAAAAATTTTTATAAAAAATTTGTATTGAAGTGGAATACACAAATAAATCAGAGGGAATTGGGTGAGGGGGTCTCATTTGTTGACAAAATGGGTGAAATAGGCTCAAGGTGACATTAATGAAGAGAATGGGCTATTTTAGAAATTTTGTGGTGACATGTGGTCATTAAAACCCCCCTCACTCCTCTCCTCCTTTCTCTCTCCTCCCATTATTTCCCAGCTCTCTCTCTCTCCTCTCCCTCTCCCTCTCCCTATTTCCCAGCTCTCTCTCTCTCTCTCCCTATTTCCTCTTCCACCCTCTCTTCTCATCTCTCCCTATTTCCTCATCCCCTCACTCTTCAAAAAAGCGGTGACAGGTTTTTCGAGGTGGCCGACAAGGGCGACGGGCGGCTGAAGAGGCCGACGGGGCGGCCGAAGAGGGCGACGGGGTTGACGGGGCGGCCGAAGAAGGCGACGGTGCGGCCGACGAGGGCGACGGGGCGGCCGACGAGGTGGCGGACAAGGTATGTTTCTCTTTAAAAACTCTAAATCTAGGTTTTTTTTTAGATTTTCTAGATCTAGGGTTTTTGAAACTTCTAGATCTAGAATTAGATCTAAATCTACGTTTTTTTCGTTGATGTTTTTAGATTTGGATATAGATCTAGAATTTTTATAGATCTAGACTAGATCTAAAAAATGGTGACAAGTTTCTAGATCTAGATCTAAAAAAACGGTGACAAGTTTCTAGATCTAGATCTAAAAAATGGTGACAGAAACCCTAGAGTTAGATCTAGATCTAGAAAAATCATAGATTTAGATCTAAATCTACACGTGGTGACAATCTTAGATCTACCAACTCTAGATCTAGACCTAGATCTCTGAATTTTTTAGATCTAAATTCAAAATCTGTACGTGATGACAGGGTTGTAGATTGGTAACAAATTCTGTATGCAGTGGTATGTTGAATGGAAGCAATTTTTCTTTTGCGGTGACAAGATCTGTACTTGATCTAGGGGTTTCTGTTTTGTCACCAAGTTTTGTGTGTGATCTAGGGTTTTCTGTTTTTCAGTTTGGTGACAAAATCTATACGCGGTGACATGTTGAATGTAAGCAATTTTTCTTTACGGTGACAAGATCTGTACGTGATCTAGGTTTTTCTGTTTTATTACCAAGTTTTGTGCGTGATCTAGGGTTTTCTGTTTTGTCACCAAGTTTTGTGCGTGATCTAGGGTTTTCTGTTTTTCAGTTTGGTGACAAAATCTGTACGCGGTGACATGTTGAATGTAATTCAGTTTTTTATGCGGTGACATGTTGAACGCATATAGGTTCTCTGTTTGGTTTAACATGTCACAACATTTTGTGCTTGGTGACAGCTTTGATTGCTAGGTGATGATAAGTTTTTATATATTACTTTTAATTATAGCCTATTAGCTCAAATGGTAGAGCAACATGCCTAGCGTACGATAATGTGGGTTCGAATCCCACATAGGCTTACTAATAAATTTTGATGACAAGTTTGAGTGCAATTTGGGGGTGGTTCTAGGTAAGGTGACAAGTTTTTGTACGTGATGAACAAATTAGAGTGCAATATTGGTGATATTAGTTTGAGAGATGACAAGTTGTAAACGCGATGACAAGGTTTTGTATAGGGGAGTTTGTACGTGGTGACAAGGTTTTGTATGGGGGAGGGGAATTTTCTGTACGCGGTGACAAGTTCATATACGTTACCATGTTTGGTGGTGACAGGTTTGGGTGTCATGACGTCATGTTCTGGGATGTTTTTGTAGTTGTCACCAAAAAAGCCTATTGACCTCATTATTTCACCGTGCCGTCCACTTCCCCTGTTGCTGTCACCATCTGAGTCCATTTGCCCAAAATCATCATTAAATCAAGGTAAAAGGCATCAACTGAATCCATAAGTTTTGAAATCATAAAATAAAATCTAAAACTAAAACAACACAAAAACTAAGACTCGTTACCAAAAACTACAATTTTAATTATTTTATGATTGTTTTAAATGAAAATGCAAAAGTTTTTAAATGAAGGCACGTTTTCGTTTATAGTATTTACTGTAATATCTTCTTAATGTAGAGGTCTAAAACCACATATTATCATAACTAAATTTAAAGTAAATTTTTAGTAAACAAACTTTATTCATATTAGATAGATTTCTCTATCATTAGTTTGTATATAATCCACATACATAAATACCAAAGTTTTACAATTATTGTATAAGGAGAGGATAAGGTACATAACATATTAGATTTATAGATTCTAGGTTAAAATAATAACTAAATAAAAATATATCTATTGAAAATTATAAAGAGAAAATTTTCATTATGTGTACAATTTGGGATAGATTTTTTTAAAGATTTGGATAGATAGCCTTAATTTAAAAAAAAGAATATATTTTGTAAATTTAGATTTGGCAATACATTTGATTTGGATACAAATCTTCAATTTGTAATTCTATCTATTGGTGGCAATTTTAATTTTGTAATATTGGATCAATAAGCTTTTTTTTTTTTTTCGATCGGAATCAATAAGCTTTTCTACATATACTCACATATGAATAACTTATTTGTTTCATATGTCCGAGCAAGAAGTAATATGTACCTATTAAAGGGACAATTAGAATTAAGATTTTGATCAAGCAAAAAGTACCGAATTAAAGGGATTGAATTGAAATTAAGATTTTGATCAAGGCAAGATTTATAAAAAAAAATAATATTGAAATTGAAATTATATTTAAAAAATTAAGATTGAAATTGAAATTAGTAGATAAGAAGATTTCGAGAAAAAATTAAAATTTTTTAAATTTATTATGTATGAAATTAAGATTGATTTTAAAGTGTTTAGTAGATAAGAAAAATATTGTATAAAATGTAAAGTTTATTTTTAAAATATATAAATAAAATGGAAAAAAGTAGATGAGAAGAAATCCAATGTGGGGTCTATAATAAAATTTCAACCAATTAAACAAATAAATTGTTATAATAAAGATGGGTGATGCAGCCCAATGAGAAGTTGGCATGCACCGTGCTAAATACAATTTGTAACCTCCGCTTTAGTATATAGTTCTGATGATTGAACTGACAACTTGAGGTATTAAAACATCTACCCCTTTCCACTATGCAACATGACTTTTCTTGACTCTAAAACCTACTCCATTTATTATTTGTTCGTGTTAGAGATCTCCATCAACCTCAAGCCTCTCCATCAAGTTGCCTATGAAGTGTACATATGGTGGTCTGAAAAATGCACGATTATGTTTCGCAAAATGCAATTAATATTCAATATTTCACTCACCATGCCTAAGTACATCTAGCTTGTTTGAAAAATTGGGCACAAAATATATTACATTAAATTTTTCGTTGATTAGAGTCGTCAACTCATACAAGGTTTTGATGTTTTATTTGCTGAATTCCATTCCTCTTCGAATTGTATATTGGATATTCTTACTTTCTTAGGGTTTGTTTGGAACCCAAAATATATTACATTATTTTTTTCATTTTACAAAAAATCATAAATTTAATATAACATACTAAAAGTAGATGCCTTATATCAAGAGTCCAACACAAATCAACCAGTACAATTGTCCTCCTTCTAGACCATTGAATTCATGTTGCTTTATTTCAATAATACAAGGCATAGTTAACAAACTTATTTATTTGTATTATATGCAATTATTTTGAGTTTGTTCTTTTAGCTAATTATAAGGATATTTTATTTATAATGTCATATTGATATTTTTGGATATCTCAACCATCATCAAGCTTTTGATGGCAAACATTGAGATGACGATGGGATATGATGTCTTGATTATCATCAAGGCTAGCTTGATGGCATTTAATTGATGGTAATTGATTATCATCAAGCTTTTGATGACAATTGAAGGTTACAGTTTTATGTGTTGAAAGTTGAAAAACATCATCAAAAATCATAAATGTCATTGGTCAATGTCGGTCAATGATTATCAAAGAACATAAACAACTAAACCGACTTAGAAAGAGGTATGGGGAGATATAAGGAAAATATGTTAAATATTCAATAAAAACTTGTTTGTGCACAAATGGTGAATTGTGTTTTCATGTTGTTTTGCTTATTCACGAATCAATTTCACATATAAACTGACATTAAATTAACACTGCTACCTAAGCCAATTACATATTATTCTCCTTGTTAATTGCAGAGACATTTTAATACAACGATTTTTAAAAATAAATCCATTACAATTAACATAACAACACTAAATAAATCAAGCCACATGTACAAAAATAAGACCCCAATGGCATAAGTACCCTACATGAAATTAAGCCATGTACAAATCCATCTCACCAACATCATAAATCATTAAAAATCTGCGATAATTAATTTATATGTCTTTTCGCAATTGTCAGTCACCAACTTGAACTCGGATCATTCACATTTGCAAATTGTTCCCCGGGGAAAACTTGCTCAGAAATCAGCCAAATCTTAACAGACTTGTCCAAGCTCCCACTATAAAGGGTCCAACGGGGCTCCTCGACGCCAGCCCTTTCGTCCCGTTCCACGGCAAGGCACTTAACAGGCCCGTTGTGCCCCGTTAACATGGAGAGGAAGACATGGCCGTTGGGGCCCGCTTCGGCCCGCTTCCAGATGCAGATGTTCATGTCTGCCGAGCCGCTCAACACCAAGGTGTCGGCAGTGGAGAGGCAGAGCACGGCTAGCTTATGGGCCTCGAGATGCCCGCTCATGGCGGCAAGCTTCCCCCGCTCCCAAAAGTAAACTGCACCGTCCGATGAGCCGCAGTAGAGCGTCGTAGCCGCCGGATCCACGGCTAGAGCGGTCACCGCGCATTCTTGTTTTAGTAGCGTTTGGGAAAAGAAATGCTTCGTCCCTTTCCCCTACAATTACTTAATATTATTTCCAAATGATCGGTGATGGTTTTTTAGTATTAAAGGTGAAGTTGGAAAGGTGGTGAATCGAGCTAGGTTAATTACCTGCGTCTCTCTCCTCCACACCTTGATCGTCCCATCTGCAGAGCCAGTAAAGACCAAGCCATCAAAGCCGGAAACGACTGCGTTGACGGCGTCATCATGGGCAGAGATGGACTCTAAGAACTTGAAGTTGGAGACCCTCCAAACCTTGACCGTCCGATCCCATGACCCTGAGTATAGAAGGGTGTCATCCTCATTCAAGCTCAATGACGAGATGGCATCTACATGCTTGATCCACGCGCCTGTCATCATGGAGCTCTTGATCACCGCCTTGAGTGTTGGCAATGTCCCTACACGCTTATGCAACGTCGGCTCCTTGCTCGACATCTTCCACACCCGGATCTTCCCGTCTTGGTGGCCCGTGAAGATCCGCCCTCCCCCCGATATCACAATCGACTTTACCAACCCACTATTCGACTTGAACCCCGAGAACTCCTTTTGCTTCTTCCATACTCTGATATTCTTCGAATCTGAACCTGTTTGATCGATACACGTACACATGCATACGCGTTTACATTTTCATAAGTTATAGTCAAACAGACCCTGACAATGATCGATTCACACGAGTTACAAAACAAACAAACCTGTATATAGTAGGTCACCTGAGGCGGCCAACGAATAGATGTGGCCTTCCTCCCTAACAAGAGATCCCATTAGACGACCATGGTCATGGGAGGGTGAGTGGTCATTGAAATCCAAAGGAGGTAAATGGCATGCCCAAGGGGATCTCGACGTTGGGGACAATGATGAGTTTGTGGTTCGCGTTGACGCCGTCATTTGCTTGTCCCACATGCCAATGGAGTCCGAGTGTGATAGCCGGCTTGACGCGCTATTGTTCTTGTTGTGAAAGGGAGCACAATCGTCGTTGGATTGCATGGAGGAGTCAAAACGAGGCTCTTTCGAGAAGATGCCATCGCTCGATTCCGCCAGCATATTATATTGCCTTCCCCTCTCTAGATTCTACTATGATTTGGCGTTAACGATTGATTTGATAATGTTAATTGATTACCAATTGATAATGTCATTAATCAGGACAACAATATTGGGTTTTCATCAAAAAAACCCAAATGTACGTGTGTTTTGTGGAAACAGGAATTAGAGATGTGGAATGTATTTTTAACCATTAGGAACTTGAGACGGGGAAAGGGAGGTGACAACATACATTTACACAAATTTGGATGATTATCCGATAAACTTGTATGAAAATTGTGCATTTTAATAAATTGATATGAAGTTTAATATTGGTCTTCTTTCTTTTCTTTTTTTACATCCACTCACATAGTTATATTCATTGGTGCAGTTTAGTTTTTTTTTTTCCTTTTTCCTCTTTTACAACTTATGGACATGTATGTTTTCCAAGGAGATAAGCTTATTCCATTACCATTGAGAACCCAAGGCCCAAAATCTCGACACATTAACCAGTCAACTCAAACTGCATTGAGAACGATAACCAGGGCTTTAGTAGATGTGGCAATTGTGTCTAACCAAAAGAAAAGGAAAAGCACTCGTACATCCCAAAGCTCATATGTAACGAAGTAGTTAGATACAGAATTTTCATATAGTTCTATTGATAAGGATGGAGAGATTCTAGGCTCAGAATCCTCTAAGGATGAAAATGTTGAGTTCACAAACAATGAAGCTAAGGATGATGACCTATTTTTGCAAAAATGTTGATAAGAATGTTGGATGGTTCTAGAACCAGAGTGTGAAGAAGCATATGTAGATAATGTAAAATCATTGGATGGTTCTAATGAATTGTGAAGTGGAAGTGACATTTGTTTGAGCCAGAAATCTACCAAGCTAGATTGGAGATCCCTTAGCCTAGATCGGGCTAGAATCAAGCAATATGAACTCGAATGATTTCAATAAGAACGTGCAAATTTGTATTATGTCTCGTGTATGAACGATTGTATATGTGAATGTGTGCGTGAATGTGTATAATAACGTGTGATGATAATGTGTACAATCCATGACCCCCCCTATATATACGGGATGCCTGCTTCTCGTGGGCTTGTCTAGATACGTTCATGGGCTTTAGGCCAGAATTATGGGCCCCCAGTCTTGGGTCCAACAATACCCTCGGATCGGGTTGTAAATCCAGACTCGCTATGGAGTTGGAAGCCGATTCGTAATGTGTCGTCGAAGTCTCTGCTGTCTTAAAGCTTTGTTGACTTGTTCGAAACCTTTGTCCAAAAGGATTTTAGAGTTGAATACTCTTGGTAGATGTTTAAGGAACTGAAAGTATATGTCTTAGATTAAGAGCTTATGTCTTGGAAACTGTGTTCCGAAGTGACTCTCTAAGGTAGCAAAACTGGTTGGTTTTGCATGTCCGTATCGGAGATTCTCTACGTCAACTAGCGAGTACTCGATGAGTGGCATTGTGCTCGGGAAGTGAAGCTGCGAGAAACTGTGAAGGCGACCTTGAGATTTCTTGAAATTTTTCCGCTAAGAAGTATGGTTACTGGGACGTAACCGCACATCAGAACAACTCTGCTATGTATCTCCACCCCAGTACTCCAGTACCAGGTTCTTTCGTAAGACTTGTCCCTTGCAAACATACCCCAGACAAAATAGCAAATATAGTGTCGTTTGAGGCTTCCCAGAATGTACTCGAACCCCTGTCTTAGGTCAGAGATGATCGGCTAGATTTTGATCATGATGGGCGTGCTTCACTAAATTCCAGTTTGCTGATCCAGAAACATTCACGAGCAGTTGTAGATCTCTGGACTCTTCGAGTACCCCTGTGTGGTTATTGCTTCCTTCTTATAGAACGCTGGTCTTGAATCGACCTCGTGGTGTGTTGCATCCTTTAAGCCAAGAACTTCTGTTGTAGTGATGTCGTGACGTCTTCATTTTGTAAGAGTTTCTGCATACCCCTGTCTGGGTTCGCGTTCTTGATACGAGATCCAGAAGTGTAACCCTTCTGCTTGATGAAACTCCTTTACATAACTTTGTTTATGTTCTCCTTTGTTAGTACTTGTTTCTTTCTGTTGATGACTCCGTCTTGTTTATGCTGACGAGACTCTTTCTGGTGTGGTACTTGTTACCATTTTTTATTTCCTCTACTGGCGTACCATGTACGACTGTTGGGCCCTGGTTCAAAACCAGTACGCATATCCAGATAGGCCCACGAGAAACGAGCAGCTCAAGGGAATCCGAAGTTGTTACACGGAACATTCCACCATATTGAAGATCATCATATCTTATCTAGCCAAATATTTTATCTATTGTATCATATTTGTTGGTCCCTATCATTAAAAGCCCACAGAGCTCTCTAGCGCAGCCCATGAGGAGCCCGTAGAGCTGAGTAACGAGGTTCTAGAAGGCAGTCCGAGTAATGAGCTACGAAATCAGCATATTTGCCCGCCAACATATAAGATAGACTTAAATTATATCTTGTAGGGATTTCTTCTATCTTATGTAACCGAATTTATACCATATTTAGGGGAATTCTATCTAGTAGATGCGTATCTATCTAGTTAGTATTCTATCTTGTAAACACTCTATCTTCTAGGCATCCCCTATATATACAAGGGGAGGGTCATGCATTGCACACATGATTATTGACATCTACAGACACGTTAATACACACGACATCACACATTCAATACAATTTACTCGTTTATTCTCTTCGTTTCTTTCGTTCTTGTTGCTTAGTTCAAGCCCGATCTAGGCCTAGGGATCACCAATCTTGCTTGGTAGATTTCTGGCTCCAACAATTTGGCGCCCACTGTGGGGTTGAGAACGAAGTAATTCCGAACGAAAGCAACAAACTTTAGATACAATCGACATCATATACTCGTTTCTACACGATCCAACGACTCTCAACCAGAAGGCGATTCCGGGTTGCACCGCCAGACCGGCCTACCGGAGTGACGAACTGCCCGGATCGCACGACGTATGGACAGAAGACGAAGAAGAAATGCCAAACGAAAGCAAACAACTTTCGATTCAGTTAACATCCATGTCGGGAGCAAGAAGACAACATCGAAAATCAAGACGATGTTGGAAACGCCCTGCATAAGGAACGGTAGGAGAAAGCTCGGGGCACACAAGATGGCTTGCTATCGGCGCCAACTAGAGACTCTCCGGAAGAAATCAAATTGACATCGAACGCTTCCACACCGGAGACAATTAATCAAGATCCTAGGCGAAATCGGAATTTCCAGATAGCCGATCAGGGTTTTTACACGCGATCGGAGTTTCTGGACGGAGTTTCTAGACGCGATCGGAGTTTCAACACGCGATCGGAGTTTCTACACGCGATCGGAATTCCTAGACGTAGTATCTAGATGCGATCGCAGTTTTTACACGCAATCAGAGTTTCTAGACGCCAGATCTAGCTGCGACACCTATCTAACTGTCTTGCTTGGAGAGCAAGCCAATCCAGTTGATCGCTGGATTACTTCCAGATACTCCTAGAAAAATCACAGAGACTAAACCTTGATGGTCGCAAAGAAGCATCAAAAGGGGTAGCGGTTCCAACGCCATACCTTGGAGAAATACAACGCGAAACCAGCCCGGACACAACCATGACGAATCGACCTAGACGACCCTTCTGGAGTCAGGATCAAGTTCTAGTCCTTCATACACTGGTTTCCTCGTTCCCTTATCTCACAATTCATTCCATACTTTTATTTTGCTAAAAGATCATCTCTCTTTCTTACAAGCATCGATCTTTTACGCTCATACATATTTACTGCTCACTAGACTAATGTTACATACTTTCGGCATATTACATACTTGAAGATTTTTTGCAAACTTAGCATGGACAGTGTCGTGCAAAAGCCAACACGACACAAAGTCTTCCCCCCCTAGGATACCTACCCAGTAGTCCTGATCAGACTAATTACGGGTCACAACGTTATTACACAACATATCCTACCAGGCAGTCCCCCTGGGACGGTTACAAATTATCCTACCAGGCAGTCCCCCTGGGACGGTTACAAAACACATCCTACCAGACAGTCCCCCTGGTATGATTACAAACGCATGTTCCCGCAAATCTCGCGGAAGATATCCCGCAAATCTCGCGAGAAAGGATATTCTAGGCCCATAAGTTGACCTAGGCATTTATCGCCAGATTATCCCACAAATCTCGTGGACGTAACGGTTAGGTTCATAAGTTGACCTAGGCATGTATCGCCAGTGGTGCAAATCTCGCACGGCAAAACTCGCACGAAACAATGGATCCATGAAACAAATCCTACCAGGCAGTTCCCCTTGGAACGGTCAAGAAATATCCTACCAGGCGGTTCCCCCTGGAATGGTTACAAACACATATTACCAGACAGTTCCCTCTGGTATGAATTCACATACATATTATCAGGCAGTTCCCCCTGGTATGGTCGCAAGAACATCTAACCAGGCAGTTCCCCCTGGTACGATTTGCGTACTGACAAAGCTCTAGAGCATACTCACATCGACTAACCACTATTGCGGGACGCCGCATCACACTTACGTCTGGGGTATAATCCTGGACCAAACTTATAAAAACACTTTTGAAACATGCATCGACCCACACCCTGCCGTCGAAGAACTAGTGTACCGTTCAAAAGACAAAAGCGAAACAATCATTTCTAGATACAGACTCTAGAGATACACCTCTCTGCTTCGAAATAGGAACCATTAGACATGGCTTGCCTATATTATTGAAAGGTGATCGTAATACTGATTGACCTTCTCATTACTAAGACATCGACTCGTTCCATACAATTAGAAGACGATACAGTAGAACAAGACCAAACGGTCACTTCTAGATACAGTATCTAGAATACATCTTTCCCGAGTCGCTGGACTCGGTATGCTTACTTATCCAAGACGATGGATTTTGACATCTATCAAGTTTCCGGTTAGTTAGACAAGCACCATGGAGTCAATTCAAGACAAGTGTTCTAACACACGAAATAGTAACTATACAAGGGTACTTGAAGAGTCCAGAGATCTACAACTGCTCGTGAACGTTTCTGGATCAGCAAACTGGAATTCAGTAAAGCATGCCCATTAAGATCACAATATGGCCGATCATCTCTGACCTAAGACAGGGGTTCGAGTACATTTTGGAAGGCCTCAAACGACACTATATTCACTATTTTGTCTGAGGTACGTTTGCAAGAGACATGTCTTGCTGAAGAGCCTAGTACTGGGGTACTGGGGTGGAGATACATAGCAAAATTGCTCTGACGTACAGTTACGTCCTAGTGACCATAATTCCCAACAACCAAATCTCAAGAAATATTCAAGGCGAGGCTTATTTAAATGCTAAGCAACCATGATGGTCACCACAATGACCAAACACTAGGTCACCTTCACAGCTTTACTTCCCAAGCGCAGTGCAACTCATTGAATACTCGCTAGCTGACCTAGAGAATTTCCGGTGCAAACATGCAAAGCCAACCAGTTTTACTACCTTAAGAAGTCACTTCGGGACGCAGTTTTCAAGACATAAGCTTTCGAGCTGAGACATGTTCTTCAGTCTCTTAAACATCTACCAAGAGTGTTCAAACTCTAGAATCCTCTTCGACGATGGTTCTGGTCAAGACAGCAAGGTTTTAAGACAGCAGACTTCGACGACACATTACGAATCGGCTTCCAACTCTATAGTGGATCTGGATTTACAACCCGATCCGGGGGTATTGTTGGGCCCTGGTTCAAAACCAGTACGCATATCCAGATAGGCCCACGAGAAACGAGCAGCTCAAGGGAATCCGAAGTTGTTACACGGAACATTCCACCATATTGAAGATCATCTTATCTTATCTAGCCAAATATTTTATCTATTGTACCATATTTGTTGGTCCCTATCATTAAAAGCCCACAGAGCTCTCTAGCGCAGCCCATGAGGAGCCCGTAGAGCTGAGTAACGAGGTTCTAGAAGGCAGTCCGAGTAATGAGCTACGAAATCAGCATATTTGCCCGCCAACATATAAGATAGACTTAAATTATATCTTGTAGGGATTTCTTCTATCTTATGTAACCGAATTTATACCATATTTAGGGGAATTCTATCTAGTAGATGCGTATCTATCTAGTTAGTATTCTATCTTGTAAACACTCTATCTTCTAGACATTCCCTATATATACAAGGGGAGGGTCATGCATTGCACACATGATTATTGACATCTACAGACACGTTAATACACACGACTTCACACATTCAATACAATTTACTCGTTTATTCTCTTCGTTTCTTTCGTTCTTGTTGCTTAGTTCAAGCCCGATCTAGGCCTAGGGGTCACCAATCTTGCTTGGTAGATTTCTGGCTCCAACAATGACTATGTTTTAAGTATTAAAATTATTTTTAATACATTATATTAGCGAATTTATGCACAGTTAATTTCACTTACTAATAACATGCACTATGACAGTACTGTTATATTTAAAGTTAAATTTAATTGGATACCTTTTCTCATTGATCAATTCATCAACACATAGATCAATTGCAAACGTGCCATATGACATATGAGAATATCAAAATATAAATTATAATATGTAGAAATAACGTACTTAGATCAATTCATCAAACGTGAATATTTAGAAATAACATGGATCAATTGGATACCTTTTCTCTTTTTATTCCTTTCTCTTCTCTTGACGTGATTTTCAATTTATAATCCATTCATATGTTAATATTTATAGACTCTTAGGATGAATCTAGATTAAAATTTGGTGTTTTTATAAATATATGATATTATTTTGATAGATTATGGATATAGATATTACTCTGACATATCAATATATGGTAATTAGATAGATAGATATGAGAATTTTTTAATTGTAAAATTAATAAAGATATTTAATTGATTTATAATTAATTTAACATGGGGTGAGGCCAGAATTAAAGTAGACTCGAAACACATCAAATTCATGAAATGTACTGAATAAAAATTATAACGTAAAATTTAATTGGATACTTTTTTCTAGGGTGGCCCAAACGGTCCGGGATCCGTAATCCGATCCGGTCCGATCCGTAAAATTACGGATCGGATGTCCGATCCGTAATATACGGATCGGATGACGGATGAGGTTTTGTACCCAAACCGGATCACGGATCGGATACGGATATATCCGGCGGATTTCGGATCAATCCGTAGATATCCGTAATTATGAAAAGGATTGTACTTATTAATGTTATAAAGAACATTATGGGCCAGCGGCCCACTATAATTCTAAAATAACACCAAACCCTAGTCCATATTCAGGCATACATGCCGTCACTTTTCATTTCTCTCTAACCTCCTCACTCTCCCAGTTCCTTGTTCAGATCTGTTGAATTTTTCGTACCTGGGTGGAAGGAGGGGTTCGTGTTGGCCGATAAAGGGAGGAGAGAGGTCCAATACTATCTCAAGAGGAGAGACGGGCCTCAGATCTGGCCGTCGTTGGGAAGGAGAAGATTGGTGGCTCGTCTCCTTCTTTGTTCTTAAAGTTGAGGTTTCGAAGGTATGCATCATCTCCTGTCTGCCTAATTGACCTAATTTCTCTTCCTCTTAGGTAGTTTGAGAGACGGTTGGATTTTTGGTGGAAGTCTGTAGTTGGTCGAATTCCATCGTTCAATCTAGCTTCCAGTTGCTGTTGGGCCGTCTCGAACTTAGGCCCATGGACGTAGCAAATGAAGGCCCATTGAATCTGTTGCTAACGGCTAGAGATGTCAAGCCCGAGATTTCCGCTCTGCAATTAAAGAGGAGCTTTGACTGTAGCAAGGGGAAGATATTCTAACGCCAAGTAGTAAATGCAGGTGCGATATTTCCGGGATCTTCTATGCGTCCATCAACGGCTCAGTTAGGAAGGTTTCAGTATAAAAGGAAGGAGGGGGCACCAAATAAGGACACTCTCTCCGCTCGAACCATCGCTTAAGCATTTCTTGCTATTTTCTCACCGCTCACATCCGATTGCAATCTTTTTATTTCAAGAACACACTGAGATTGTACTCTTTCGATTGTAACCAAGAGCAACGTCTGAGAAGATCAATACGAACTACACTACAATTCGCGCCATTCTTTCGTTTTCTTTACATATAAATTCTGTTATTATTTCCTGTTCATCATTTCTAACACGTCGTGACGACTTTGTGACTAGGAGTCCCTCTTTGTAGCGAAGTAACGTGTTTACACGGTTAATTCGCCCAAAACAATTGGCGCCCACCGTGGGGCCCTAGCCAAAAAGAAGTCACGCCCCAGCAAGCTACCAAATCCTCATCAAACATGGATACAACTCACAGCCACGTCGGAGATCTCGAGCTGAACAACAACCACACCACCGACTCCGGCGACAACCAAAATCTCAACAACGACAACAGCGATCCTAGCAACGCCACCAACAGCGGCGGTAACGACAACCAACACCAAGAGCTGCCTCTCCAAGAGGAGCCACCAGCTAATAATAACTCCGAGAGACAACCCGCCGAATCCAGCGCCATTGCAGAGATCCGCGCAACCATGCTCGCACTCCAGAAGGATCTAGATAGACAAAAAGAGGCTAACTCTAAAATTACTGAAGTTTATGGGAAACAAATTGAGGCTTTAACTAATGAGCGTAACTTGCTTCGATCTCAGGTTCAATCGGCTCCAGCTTACCATCAAAGGAGCGACGTGATCAACGACGTAGCCCGGCGCCTGGACATGGAAGATCCCAATCTCGTTACTCTAAATGGCGCCGGACCATCTACTGGTAATCAGGTAACTGTTAACACGTCCGGGGCGGTTCGAGAAAGTAATGAGGTTGTTCAACTCAAGGAACGCCTCAGAGCCCTGGAAGACCGAATTACTCAGGTCCCAGGGGCTCCTCAACCGATTGCAGTAGAAAGGCGTGACGGTTACACCGATTCGCCCTTTGTACCCGCTATCGCGAGAGTTAACATACCTCGAAAATATCACGTCCCGGAAATTCAAAAGTATGAAGGGACTACCGATCCCGACCAGCATATAGCAGCCTTTAAGCAAGCTATGAATATCAGTACTGTCCCCTTTGAAATGAAAGAAACCGTTATGTGTCGATGGTTCGGGAACACGTTATGCGGTCCCGCGCTAAACTGGCACTCACACTTACCTCTTGGGAGTATTTCATCTTTTGCTGAGTTGGTTGACAGGTTTAGAATCAGGTTCGCAAGCAGCCGGCATGCAAAGAAGCGATCTAGCGACTTATACCGCTTAGTCCAGAAGCCTCGAGAGTCCTTAAAGGCGTTCCTTAGTCGTTACAACGAGGAACTTGTAACTATTGAGGGATGCGATGCAGCGACGGCAGTGGAAGCATTCCGGCGAGGGATATCCTCCCGAAATCCCGAATTGTACCGTGAGCTAACGAAATACCCTTGCTCTAACTTTGATGAAGTGCAGGTTAAAGCATTGGCTCATGTCCGTCTTGAGGAAGACGACCTCTACGCCGACAAAGGTGCGAGCCCTCAGCGGAGTGATCGACGGCAAGGGAAACGGGAGGCTCGATATGCTCCTTACCCTTCGGCCGCCCACCATTCGCCACACAACAAGCCAACCGTCAACACGTCATACGCCAAGAGGAGTGAGAACATCCAGCTGCCTCCGGAACTGTCTCAACACAACTTTCGAGTTAGCGCAACAGAGATAGTTCGAACCCTTAGCACGATGGGAAACGCTGTCAAGTGGCCACGAAAGAAAGACATACCACATCATCGTAAAGATGAGTCGAGGTGGTGCGACTTTCACTTCGATCATGGTCACACGACAGAGGAGTGCATCGCGCTAAGGAAAGAAGTCGTCGACTTGCTAAGGAAAGGCTATCTCAAAGAGCTGATCTCTGAGCGCGGCAGGGAGCAGCTGGCCCGGAATATGGAAAGAGAATCGCAAGGGAAGCCAGACGAGAAAATCCCAGAGCCCCTACACGCTCCAGCCATGCCATTATGCCTATCACCTTCGACGACGTCGAGGAAGAGGAAGTTCATCACGATTGTTTAATAATATCCTTGACAATTGCAAATTTCCTTGTTAAACGTGTTTTGATTGATAATGGAAGTTCCACTAACTTGCTTATGTTGGATGCTTTGTATAGCTTAGGTCTTGGACTTAACGACATAGTTAAAAAGTCTACGACTTTGGTGGGATTCAGCGGCGAATCACGCAACACGCTGGGAGAAATTTCCCTACCAACCATTGCCCAGGGAGTAAACTATCAAGTAAAATTTCAAGTGCTAGATTGCCCCTCACCTTTGTTGGGCCCAGATTTTCCTCACAAAAGTATCGAGACCCAGTCAAGACTTCTTTAATACTTCTTCAAAGCACAGCGAGGGACGGCAAGGACCGAAGTCGGATCAAGATAGAGTTAAAGATATAAGATCAACCTCTTCAAGATATTCCGTTAGGATCACGATTAGCTAGAATCTTGTATTTTCTTATCTTTTTCTATAAGATAGATTGATCCTAAAGGGCGCTATATGAACCGATTGTAAGCCCTAAGGCATGTTTATGCTGTTTTACGCATTCAATCACACTTCGAATACAATTTAAGAGCTTTTACGTCTTTCGTCTTCTTTGTGATTCTCAACGATCAGCCCGATTTAGGCCATAATCCCCTAGGGTGAATTTTGGCTCAAACAGTTTGGCGCCCACCGTGGGGCCGTGATCGGAACAATCACGCAAAAGACACACTGACACAAGCTCCCCGGCGACAATGTCAGGCGATGGAAACGAGTCACCATAAACTCCCCTTGCCGACCACAGCAAGGATCCCGTGCTCCCTGAAAACCGGTCGCAAGACGAGGAGATGACTGATCTCAAGGAACGGATGCAACTCCTCCAAAAGGAGCTGAGCGACCAGAAAAGTTTCTACGACGCCCATGTGGAACGCCTCACGCGAGAAAACAGTCAGTTGAAGCAGCAATACGAGGTTATCGCCACGGGCCGCCGATCTCTCCGTGTCAATCACCGCACTGACGGCATAGTGAGAAGGCTCGACTTTGGAGCGGGAGAAGGAACCTCCAAAGGGGGCGAAACTCTGGACACACGTGACAAGACACCAGTGTTACCAAAAGATGCCCCAGAAGCTTTCGCTCGACACCGCCGCGAAGAAGTCTTCCTTGACAAAGACCCACCAAGATATCCCCGGTCAGAGTTTAGGAGACACCAAACACCACCTCGGGATGCTTGGCCGAGCAGGGGAGAGACCGATGAAGAGGATTTCGAAAGGGGGAGGCCCAGAGACCTCGACGCGGCCATAAGAAGGAAGGTAACGGAGCAGATAGGGGTCATCGCTGATCAACTCCGGATCGGTCGAAAAAGTTTCCAACCTCTGGAACCAGAAGCCCCCGATGGTTTCGACGAGTCCCCTTTCTCCCGTCGCATCACCAGAGTCGAAATACCAAAGAAATTCACCGTGCCGAACATGACTCCATACAATGGTACCTCCGACCCTGACGAGCACGTCGCGATCTATAAGCAAAAGATGATGACGAGCGCGGTCCCGTCATACTCCAAAGAGGCAGTGATGTGCAAGGGGTTCGGCACAACTTTGACAGGTCCGGCGCTGACTTGGTTCATAAAACTGCCACGCGGTAGCATCGGCTCTTTCGCCGAACTATCGGACTCCTTCCACACCCAGTTCGCCAGTAGCCGCAAATTCGAGAAGCAATCTAGCGACCTCTACCGGATCCGTCAGAAGCAACACGAGACTACCAGAGAATTCCTAGAACGGTTCAACCGCGAAAAAGTCTCGATACAGTCTTGTGACGTTACTACCGCAGTGGAAGCATTCAGGCAAGGGATCATCCCCGATGGCGGCCTATACAAAGAACTTACCAAGCATCCCTGCTACACCTTCGAGGAGGTTCAAGCCAGGGCCCTGGCCCACGTCAGGTTGGAGGAAGACAGGACCTTGCGTAAAAGAACCTCAGAGTTTGAGAAGTACGAGAAGAGAGGCTCAACCGACGGCCGTAAGGGCTCGCTCGATCAACAAAAAGATCGTCGAGCACACCCGTACTCATGCCCTAGCCACGGGCAGGTGAACGCGGCCAGAGCGCGACAAGCGGACGATCAATACCGCGACCCGCCGCCACCATCATTGGAATCACTCAAACTCAATATCTCCACGGATAAGCTTCTGCGGAACATGGAAAACAGGGGGAGTACGTGAGGTGGCCTCGGCGGGACAAAGCCCCAAAAGCAGACAGGGACACCACCAAGTGGTGCGATTATCACGAGTATCACGGCCATTGGACCCGAGACTGTATCATGCTCAGAAAGGAATTGGCTCGCCTTATTTCAGAAGGGAGGATCAAAGATGTAGCACCAGATGCTCAGGTGCCCAAAGAAGTAATAGAGAATCTGCAGTCCGAGCTGAGGAGAAGGAGAGATCCCCCAACACCCGACAGAGTTGTCAATGTCATCTCAGGGGGTTCAAGCATCTGCGGCCTCACGTACTCAGCGGCGAAGCGACCCGCGTGCGAAAGCAGCTTCGATCGCCCGCGACGTACCGGTGGGGGTTCATCCGGATCCGCTATTGTCTTCGACGACAGCGACGCGGACTTCTCCGCCGAACCCCACCACGATGGCCTGGTGATCTCCCTACATATGGGGAACGTACTGATGAAAAGAATCCTAATTGACACCGGTAGCTCTACCAACCTCATGACACTCGATGCTTTGAAAGAGATGGGGTTGTCCGAGAACGACATCCACAAGCATCCGGTTCCATTGGTGGGTTTCAGCGGCGAAGTTAAACACACAGTAGGAGACATTGCTCTCACCACCTTCGCTAAAGGGATTAACATGCAGGTCAATTTCCTCGTGGTGGATTGCCCCTCTTGCTACAACGTCATCCTAGGACGACCATGGCTGCACGAAATGAAAGCCGTCGCGTCCACCTACCACCAAACGATGAAATTCCCGACCCCCTGGGGGGTAGAGGAAATCCGCGGGGATCAACGGTTGGCTAGGGAGTGCTACAAAGCGGCCCTCAAACCAACCACCCTAAGACCGGAAGCATAGCAATTACAGAGCGTCACCCCTCCACCTGCGCAGATCGAGACCGAAGAGAAAGCGGAGGAGGTGACTCTCGAAGAAGGAAGGGTGGTGAAGATTGGAGAAAAGTTAGAACCAGCCATCAAAAAAGAATTAGTAGAATTCCTGAGAAGTCACCAAGATTGCTTCGCTTGGAGCCACGAGGATATGACGGGGATCGACCCCTCCGTCATCACTCACAAGCTCAATGTCAACCCCGAACATCCTCCTGTTAAGCAGAAGAGGCGGAGGTTCGCGCCAGATCGGGTCCAAGCAATCGAAGAGGAAGTAAAGAAGTTGTTAGGAACGGGGAAGTTCAAAGAGGTGAAATACCCAGATTGGTTAGCGAACGTGGTGGTGGTACCAAAGAAGAACGGAAAGTGGCGGGTGTGTGTGGACTTCACCGATCTCAACAAAGCCTGTCCCAAGGACTCATTCCCGCTACCGCACATTGACACTATGGTAGACGCCACGGCTGGGTACGAGCTACTCACCTTCATGGACGCCTTCAGCGGCTACCACCAGATCCAAATGGAGCCCCAAGACCAAGAGAAGACCTCCTTCATCACAGGACAAGGCACCTACTGCTACCGAGTGATGCCATTCGGTCTTAGGAACGCCGGCGCAACCTACCAGCGACTGGTCAACCGGATGTTCAAAGACCAGATTGGTAAAACTATGGAGGCATACATTGACGATATGGTGGTAAAGAGCACAGAGAAATCCCTACATAGGGGCCACCTTGAAGAGACCTTCAAAATCTTGGAGAAGTACAACGTGAAGCTAAATCCACAAAAATGCATCTTCGGGGTACAGTCTGGTACTTTCCTGGGGCATGTGGTGACCAAACGGGGGATTGAGGCCAGCCCGGACCAAGTGCGAGCAATTGCCTCCCTGAGATCCCCCCGAAGTGTGAAAGATGTACAAAAGCTAGCCGGAAAAATAGCTGCACTAAACCGGTTTATCTCCAAATCCTCGGACAGGTGCCGGCTATTCTACGAAGTCCTAAAGAAGAACAAGAGTTTCCAGTGGACCGAAAAACATGAAGCTGCCTTCGAAGAACTAAAGAAATATTTCGCCAACCCCTTGCTGTTGGCCAAACCGGTCCCTGAAGAAGTCTTACAGCTCTACATAGCGGTATTAGAAAACGCCCTGAGCAGGGTACTCGTTAAGGAGGAAGAAGGCCAACAAGTACCCGTCTACTTCGTAAGCAGAACCATGGTACCAGCAGAAACACGCTACTCTCCCACGGAGAAGTTGGTGCTAGCAGTGGTAATGTGCTCGAACAAACTACGGCCGTACTTCGAGTCTCACACCATCATAGTCCTGACGAATTACCCGCTCCGACAAATCATGCAAAAGCCTGAATTCTCGGGAAGGATGGCGAAGTGGGCGATCCAGCTGAGCGGTTATGACATCAGATACGAGCCCAGAAGAGCAATCAAATCACAAGTTCTGGCTGACTTCGTTGCCGACTTCACCCCAACCCCTAAAGAAGGAGTACCCGAAGAGGTCTTAACTACCTCCAACAACGGTACAGAAGAAGAATGGCTACTACACACCGACGGAGCCTCAAACATAAGAGGAGCAGGACTCGGGGTTGTTCTAAAGTCGACAAAGGGGGATCTAATAGCCCAAGCAGTAAGGTGCAACTTCGAAGCAACAAATAATGAAGCCGAGTACGAAGCACTCATATTCGGCCTAGAGCTAGCTGCCGATTTGGCTATAAAGAGAATCAAGGTACGCCCCGATTCCCTGCTCATCATCAACCAGATCTTAGGGGTCTTTGAAGCTAAGGACGACAGGATGATCAGCTACCTCGGGATAGTCAAAACATTATCCGAGAAGTTTGACCAAATCGAATTCGAGCAGATCCCTCGTGAGCTGAACGCTCCAGCCGACGCCCTAGCAGGGCTAGGATCAACCTTGGACCCCCGAGAGTTCAGCAGCGTACCACTAGTCCACCTTCTGCAATCAGCCCTCGTTGAGACATCAGCGGCGCAGAGCAAGGACCCTCCCCCGGAGACTGGGGTATCAAAGAAGTATCAAGACCCCGACGAGGCTGGAAAAGGTACCAAGGCCAGCTGGACGAAACCATACCTCGATTGGCTCGTCAAAGGAGAAGCCCCTAAGGACAAAGACGAAGCCAAGGCCCTGAGGTCAAAAGCTACGCGTTTCACTATCATTGATGGGATCCTATTCCACAAATCCGCGGCGGGTTTCCTTCAACGTTGCATAGAAGAAGAAGACGCTGAAGAGGTCATGAGGGAAGTCCACAGCGGAGACTGCGGTAACCACACTGGGGGTCGGAGCTTGGCCAATAAAATCCTCAGGCAGGGGTGGTATTGGCCCACCATCCGTCATGACGCTAACAAATACGCCCAATCTTGCGACGCATGCCAGCGCCATGCCCCAGTACCTCACCAGCCACCGGAAGTCCTCCACCCGTCGATTACTCCCTGGCCCTTCATGAGATGGGGAATGGACATCGTAGGGAAACTACCCCCTTCCACGGGGCAGAAGGTTTTCTTCCTGGCAATGACGGACTATTTCTCCAAGTGGATCGAGGCAGAGGCTTTCCGAGAAATCAAAGACAAGCAGGTCATCTTCTTCATAAAAAGAAATATCTTGAGCAGATTCGGAGTGTCCGCGGAGATCACTTGCGATAACGGCTCCCAGTTCATAAGCAAAAGGATGCGCGACTTTTGCAAGGCTTGGAACATTGACTTGGTCACTTCCACACCTAGATATCCTCAGGCTAATGGCCAGGCCGAAGCAAGCAATAAAGTCATCATCAACAACTTGAAGAAGTGGTTAGCAAAAGCCAAGGGAAATTGGGCAGAGGAGCTACCTTTCGTCCTGTGGGCCGACCGTACTACACCCAAGGGCGCAACCGGCCAAACACCTTTCTCCCTGGTACACGGGTGCGAAGCCGTCATACCAGCCGAGGTTACAGTGCCCACCGCTCGATACGGACTTACCACTTCCGCAGGTAACAAAGAAGAATTGGAGGCTGACCTAGACACGGTCCAAGAGCTCAGAGAGGTAGCGCATGCACGCATCTCGAAATACCAGCAGCAGGTCGCAAGGAGCTACAACAAGAACGTCCGCGTTAAGTGCTTCCAAGAGGGAGATTGGGTCTTGCGCAAGGTATTCCAGAACACCGCGGAGGCTAATGCCGGCAAATTGGGACCAACTTGGGAAGGGCCATATAAGATCACCAAGGTAGCAGGAAATGGAGCATACCAGCTGGAATCCAAAGATGGAGAAGCAGTCCCCCGAAGCTGGAATGCAACGCACCTAAAGAAGTATTACTTCTAAACTCAGTTGTTCTCGATAAAGTTTCAGTACCTTCCTTAGCATTAGTTTGTGAGACTTCTTTAGGACCTAGTTATTTTCTTTTCAATAAAAGACTCTGGGGTCATCACCCCTGACGTCGATGCACTGTTTCTTTTTTCATATACGATCTAGAGTTTGTTTTTGTTAATGATTTGATATGTTTCGTGAGAACACAACTCTCCCACAACTCAAAGTCATCTCGCACAAAACATCCTCACGGTCATAACTTATGCGCGACCAAAAGCGTTTTACTCAAATCAACCACTGTACGTTTGCATAGTTGTACCATCTAAATAAGACGATGTCGTCACGCATACAACGTGATGAAGTAACCCATAAGTTGGTTACCCCCCATCTAAGTCCAATCAATGTAGTCACATTGGATTAGTGCGAGAAGGGGAACGCTATAGCACCGATACCCAAGGCCACATTCGCGGGACGCCGTGAACACATTACATCCTAAGGCACTACCCTTATGGATCCAAAGGATGCCTAATCATAAACAAGTATGCACGGCCCTTTGCAGTAAACCAAGCGCAATAACCGAAAGCCTATTTCGTAATAATTATGCGCTGGGGAGGAGTCACATAACGCTTTCCCCGGATGCTGACCTACTAACGCATCTAAAACTATCAAACATTGCCAACCAAACGCAAATCAAAGTAACATCACAAAGCAGATAACCAAAAGCGCCATACAGTGGGCGTCAAAACGATTAGGTCTAATATTTTCCGGCCTACGGCCGAAAATATTAGAGAAGTACCGGCTCAGTAGCCAATGAAGTACTAAAAAAGTCTTAAATAACCCAAAGTTTTGGAAACAAACAGAAATACGTGAAAGCTTGCAGGAGAAGAGGGCAGGGGTGATCAATCATCATTCGGGCTCGCCTTCCCTTCAGTCTTGTCCTTGGCATCCCCATCGTTGGCGTCTCCCTCACCACCAGTGGCCGTACCGCCGTCTTCGGTGCCTGGGTTCTCAGCAGCAGTACTCGGGGTCCCAGCCTCCTTAGTCTTTTCCGAGTCCTCATCCTCGGCCACTTGCTCAGCAGTCTCAATGAACTCCTGACCTGGAGGGGGGTTGCAGGATGGAAAGTACTCTTCCAGGGACGCCTGCTCCGCAGCAAGTACCCAGTTCTCGCCTCTTCCTTCGGCCTGGTCCTGGAGAAGTTCCACCCGCGCCTTCAGCGTGTAGTACCCGGC
Source organism: Polygonum maritimum (assembly GCA_963924305.1). Classification (NCBI taxonomy): domain Eukaryota; kingdom Viridiplantae; phylum Streptophyta; class Magnoliopsida; order Caryophyllales; family Polygonaceae; genus Polygonum; species Polygonum maritimum. The sequence continues at coordinate 30,517,988 of OZ002737.1, forward strand.
CACCTGGGTCACCACCTCTGAGAAATGCTTGGTGACCTCTTCGCCTCATGCATCCAAGACTCCAAAGAGGCTTTCTCAGCTTGCAGGTCCTCCACTTGGATCGACAGGGTGTTGATGGTCGATTGGAGCTTGCGGACCTTTCTCTCAGATGCGGCAACGGCATCCCTGGCGCTCTTAGTGTCGGCTTCCAACCCTGACAGCTCATCGTGAGAGCGACAGTTGGTCGCCATCAGTTCCTGGAAGGCCTGAAGTGAGCATGGCCCGATAAATAAAAAAGAGATGCTAGAGTTTACGCAAAAGAAGCAAAGAAGTAGTGATAAAAAAAATAGCGGGGACCGACTTACCAGCCTGAGAGTGGTGCCAACACGACTGAAAGCCGCATCAAGGGACAGCGGTTGGAACTCTGCCTTGATGTTGGGTGACAGCTTGTCGCCGAAGACGCTTAGAAGATCCTTGGGCTCTCTCTTCTTCGTGGCGGGGGAAGGGGTCTCTTCGGTCCTTTTTCGCTTCGGCGGCTGAGACTTCTTGGAGTCCACTGAGGGAGTCGGGGAAGTCAAAGCCTTGATACCGCTGGATCTCAATCTTTTCACCATTCCGGCGGCAGACATGTCAATCTTAGCACCTACACAAATCCAACAATTAGCAAACTATGACAGAGCAAGGGAGTTGAGGATACGGGATCTTAAATAGGCAGTCCCAAACCTGTTATCTTCCCAGAAGAACTCGCCATATCGGAAGATGTTGGGGTTTTGTTTGTCTCGGTCTCGTCCTCGTCAGGCTCTAACGCCTCGACTTCCTCTACCGTTTCCTCTGGCTCTGGCTTGATCTTTTTTGGCTTGCGTTTTTCGACCTCGACCTTCAACAATCGCCGGCAAATGCCTGTATCTGTATTCTTGGAGTTGATTCCCGCCGGTACTGCAAAAAAAAAAGAAAGAAAAACCAGTCAGAATCAGTCACAAGTGCAAAAACAGAGGATAACAGCAAAAAAAAGGCTCAGAGCCTTACGGGACGTGTTCCAGCCATCTTGAAAGACCGACAATACGTCCTCATCCAAGCCCCTTAGGGATTCTAACTCAACGAAGAAGAAGCGAGCTTGCAAGCTCCGGGAAGGCATTTTTGTTTTGGGGATTAAAGGGTTTTTTACGTCCCTAGCGTGAAGAGTAATTCGGCCGGCTCTTTGTGGAACGATTTTGTAAGCGAAAAGGAGTTCCCCCATCGACATCTTAAGCCCGCGTTCCGTGGCGAGCTCGTCAATTCGGGCGAGGGTACGCCACGTCGTAGGGAGAATTTGACAAGGGGAGACCTTTAGGGTACTAATAAACTCACGAATGAAATCGGAGAAGGGGAACTTCAGACCTAAGGTGAATGGGTAATCCAGGAAACAGACCTAGCCCTTGCGAACCCAATCGATCTTTTCGATCGTTGGAGCGTGGAATCGGGTTCCATTGGGGAAACCCCTAAATTCGACCCATTCGGCGATTTCGTCCCGGGTCATGGTGCAAGGAAGAAGGTCTTCCTCGCTGAGGGCTTTAGAAGAGGTAAAGGGAGATCTAGGAGCCATGGAAAACAAGAAAGAAGCAAGAAGGGGTAGTAGCAGTACCTGAGCGTTCGGAGAAACGAGGAAGAAGAGGGAAGGACGAATGCGAGTGAAGGAGGAAATGGCTAAGGAGGGCGAAAAAAGGGTTTAAGAGGTCTGCAAAATCCCGAAAACCAAGGCTTGACTGCAACGTCTAATCACTTAAATGCACCATTCAAAATTTGAAAAGATTCAAAATCCGAACGCTGCATTTAGGGGTATTGTTGGGCCCAGATTTTCCTCACAAAAGTATCGAGACCCAGTCAAGACTTCTTTAATACTTCTTCAGAGCACAGCGAGGGACGGCAAGGACCGAAGTCGGATCAACCAGATAGAGTTAAAGATATAAGATCAACCCCTTCAAGATATTCCGTTAGGATCACGATTAGCTAGAATCTTGTATTTTCTTATCTTTTTCTATAAGATAGATTGATCCTAAAGGGCGCTATATAAACCGATTGTAAGCCCTAGGGCATGTTTATGCTGTTTTACGCATTCAATCACACTTCGAATACAATTTAAGAGCTTTTACGTCTTTCGTCTTCTTTGTGATTCTCAACGATCAGGCCCGATTTAGGCCATAATCCCCTAGGGTGAATTTTGGCTCAAACAACCTTTCAATGTTATCTTGGGCAGGCCTTGGATCCACGAAATGAAAGCAATCCCGTCAACATATCACCAGTGCGTGAAATTCCCCTCCCCTTGGGGGATACAAGAGATCCGAGGAGAACAAACACTTGCAAGAGAATGTTACTCAGTAACAATGAAAGCGACGACATCCACAACTTCCACAACCTCAAAGGCGGGGACCAGTAAGCAAACCTCCGATTAGCAATTAAAAGACTGTAAGACTCCATTCTTCTACGTAAAGCCGGAAGCCCCCGAACTAGAAGAGGTAGCACTAGACCCATCCGAACCCTCGAAGAAAATCGGGGTGGGGGCAGATTTAGAACCGACTTTGCGAGAAGGGCTGGTGGAGTTCTTACGGTCTTACAAAGATTGTTTCGCCTGGGGGAATGAAGATATGATCGGAATAGATCCAGGCGTGATAACTCATGCTTTGAACGTCAATCCAAAGATGCCGCCCGTGAAACAGAAAAGGCGTAAGTTCGCTCCTGAGCGAAATCAGGTAATAAACGAAGAGGTAAAATCTTTACTTGAGTCTGGAAAAATAAGGGAAGTCAAATACCCTGAATGGCTAGCAAATGTGGTAGTGGTCAAAAAGAAAAATGGTAAATGGCGCGTCTGTGTCGATTTCACTGATTTAAATAAAGCATGTCCTAAAGACTCGTACCTATTGCCTCATATCGACGCAATGGTGGACGCGACGGCAGGACACGAGTTATTAACTTTTATGGACGCGTTTAGTGGCTATCACCAAATAATGATGAATCCTGAGGATCAAGAAAAAACGGCATTCGTAACTAATCAAGGAACTTATTGTTATAAAGTTATGCCATTCGGATTAAAAAACGCAGGTGCTACTTACCAGAGATTGGTTAATAAGATGTTTCAGGAAAAGCTAGGGGATACAATGGAGGTCTACATCGACGACATGCTCGTCAAGTCGTTAAAGGCGGAAGATCACATTACTCATCTACGAGACGCCTTTCAAATCTTAAGAGAGTACAAGATGAAGTTGAATCCAGCCAAGTGCTCCTTCGGCGTCACCTCAGGGAAGTTCCTCGGGTATATAGTCACCCAAAGGGGGATAGAGGCGAGCCCGGAACAGGTCAAAGCTATCATGGAGCTTGAATCGCCTAAATGCGTGAAAGACGTTCAGAAGTTGACAGGAAGAATAGCAGCTCTAAACAGATTTATATACCGTTCATCGGATCGAAACAAGCTGTTCTACGACATCTTAAAGAAGAATAAGTCGTTCGAATGGAAAGAAGAGCATGAGAAAGCGTTCGAGGAGTTAAAACGGTATTTATCAAGTCTGCAGGTACTGTCGAAACCACAGCGAGGGGAAAAATTGTATGTCTACCTCGCCGTTACAGAAGTTGCAGTCAGCGTAGTTCTAATCCGAGAAGAAGATGGTAACCAGTTACCGGTTTACTATGTAAGTAAAACGCTGCTTGATGCTGAAACCAGGTATTCTCCTACGGAAAAACTAGTTCTTTCTTTGGTAATGGCTTCCATTAAGTTACGTCCATACTTTGAAAGTCATTCCATTATCGTGAGAACTAATTATCCTATGAAGAGTATCATGTCCAAACCAGAATTATCAGGTCGCTTAACACGTTGGCTAATTACTTGAACGGTTACGACATCTCATACGAACCTCAAACAGCAATAAAGTCGCAAGCCTTGGCAGATTTTGTGGTCGACTTCACCCCTACCCCTTCACAGGAAGAAGAGCGAGAGATGCTGAATGTAACAAGTAATAACAAGTGGCTGATGCACACCGACGGCGCATCAAATCAGGTTGGTGTTGGTCTGGGGGTAGTTCTGAAGTCACCACAGGGGGACAGGGTAGCCCAGGCTGTGCGGTGTACGTTCAAAGCTACAAATAATGAAGCAGAGTATGAGGCGCTCATAGCAGGCTTACTCGTCGCTCGAGATCTTAACGTGCAGGAAATCGAGGTAATTTGTGATTCGTTACATATCGTGAACCAAGTAACAGACTCATATGTTGCCAGGGATTCAAAGATGAAAGCGTACCTAGAGAAGGTGCGTGAGATTGTGAAGAATTTCAAGCATTTTGAGATCAAGCAGGTTCCTCGAGACGCTAATACACAGGCTGACGCCTTAGCTAATCTTGGATCCGCCATAGACCCACGAGAATACACTAAAATTCCCTTCGTGTATCTCGACGCACCATCGATAGTCAAGGAAGCTGACGTATTAACAGTGAGCAGCTCAGACAGTAACCCATCCTGGGTAACGCCTTACCTGGAATGGTTACAGCAAGGCGTCTTGCCAGAAGACAAGGAGGAGGCCAAACGACTTAAGGTAAAAGCTTCCACATTTACGGTTAAAGATAACATTTTGTTCAAGTGGATGTCATCAGGAATATACGCACGATGCGTACAAGAAAACGAAGTACAGGTGGTGTTACTGGACATACATGACGGCGAGTGTGGCAACCATACAGGGGGTCGGAACCTGGCAAAGAAAGCAAGCAGGATGGGATACTACTGGCCCACCATGAACAAAGATGCAGCGGAGTTCTCTCGCAAGTGTGACGCGTGCCAACGTCATGGACCAATTCCACATTTACCTTCAGAGTCACTTCATCCCCTTACTTCACCATGGCCATTCATGAAATGGGGGATGGACATCGTTGGGAAACTCCCACCAGCTTCAGGGCAACGCGTTTATTTATTTGCCATGACAGATTATTTCTCTAAGTGGATCGAGGCCGAAGCCTTCAAGGAGGTCAAGGATACTCAAGTCATCTCGTTTATCCGCAGAAACATCTTAAGCAGGTTCGGGATACCATCCACTATAGTATGCGACAACGGCTCTCAATTCATCAGCGATAAGACCAAAGCCTTTTGCCAGCAATACAACATTCAACTCGTTATGTCTACACCTCGCTATCCACAAGCTAATGGTCAGGAGGAAGCAAGTAACAAGGTTATCCTTAATAATCTCAAGAAGCGACTTAAGGATGCCAAGGGAAAGTGGGCAGATGAGTTACCACTTATATTATGGTCAGATCGCACTACGCCTAAAACCGCGACTGGACACACGCCTTTCTCCTTAGTCTACGGGTGCAAAGCTGTGTTACCAGTTGAGGTATCCTTGCCCACTGCTCGATATGGTCTTACTACAGAAGAATCCAACATCTCTAACTTGTTACACCACCTCGACACGGTGGACGAGTTACGAGATGAAGCCTCAATTCGATTAGCAGCATACAAGCAGGGGGTAGCACGGAGTAACAACAAACGAGTTAATTCTAGAGCATTCCAAGTCGGAGATTGGGTGTTGAGAAAAGTCTTTCAAAACACTCAAGAACTCAATGCAGGCAAGCTTGGAGCAAATTGGGAGGGCCCTTACCAGATCACTAAAATCGTAGGGCAAGGCGCATACGAGTTAAAGTCGCATGACGGCAAGACAGTGCCCAGAAGCTGGAACGCGATGAACTTGAAGCTCTATCATTTCTGAGCAAGGTACATATTTATAACATTACTTTTACATTCTTATACGATACTCGACTCCATTACATTACGGCTTTACACAAGCCTTGATACACACAGTTCTACAAAAACTAACAAGGGACGCCTTGTGACGTTACAGGCCAAAGACAAAAGGCCCAAGCCTTACAAACAGGCAACAAGTGCACGAAAATTGACTAGTGAAGAATTCTAGATGCACGAGGCGAACGAGACAAACAAGAGTCTTTTCATACAAAGGAGCTCTTTATTCATTTACATCTTCGCCCTCATAAGTTGCATCTTATACATTTAGCGCTATATAAATTACACTGAGATCTCTACACTACGCTGAGTCTTCTACTGGGCTCTTACGCCTTCATCTCGACTCCGAACCTGCAAAACAAACGCAGACAAAACAAAGACAAGTATGCATAATAGTAATAAATAAAAATAGGCCCCAAAAAGCACAGGGCAAGCAGTCAGAAGGCCCTAAACTAGCGGCCAAAACACTTAAAGTTTTTACAAAACGACTCCAAGGAACATAAGGGGTAAAACGAGTTCAAAAAGCCCCACACACTGGGGGTAGAGTACGAAGTCTTTAAAAACGTAAAACAAGCAGGTTTAATCTTCCGAAGCCTTCAGGGAGTCCTTCTCCGTCGCTTCCACTTGCGCCACTTCTTGCGCCACCTTCAGAATATCATCCACCGGAGATGGATTCTTCAGCGCCTTGGCCGCGTCGGGAAACATTGCTATAAAGTCTGCTCTCTCCTTTGCGACGTCCCAACCAATAGACCTCCCCGCAAAGTGCTCCTCCATTGTTTCCACCCGAGCCTTGAACGAGTAGAAGTCGGCAGATTCCTCTATTTCGCTTGCTAAGGCGGCAGACTTCTTCTGCTCATTATCAAGTTCCTCTTGATAAACCTGGGACTCCTGCTGGGCCGTCTTCAACTCCTCCTGCAACTTGGCGATCTTTGCCTCCATAGACGCCTTCTCCCCAGCCAACAGAGAAGACTTGTTCTTCTCATTTTGGAGATTCATATTGCAGGTAGATAATTGGTCAGGTAGGACCTTGAACTTGTCAAAGGCAGCAAAGGAGACTTGAAGGCCCTGAGGAAAAACATCAACATGTTACAATCAAAGAAAATCAGGTAACACGCGAAGAGTTTGTAGTCAATACGAACCTGCCACTGAGCGGCAACAATTTCGCCAAACAACTCAGAATAGGAGGGCTGGGGATGCGGGCGCCCAGAGAAGCAGTCAACTCTTAGGGGGGCCAAGGAGTGGAGGCATTTGACGGGATCCATATCCGGCGACATCATGGTTTTAGGTAGGTCGGTCATCTTAACACCCGAATCCTTCTTGAACGAAGCAGACTTCTTGGTTTCTGGGGCCTCAAGGGGAAGCGAGATCGCGGTTTCAGTATCCGCACTAGAAGCGGTTTCGGCCTTTCTTTTCTTTCGCGCTTCCAAGCGCTCAGCGGTGGTAAGTGAAGCCGTGGAACGCGTAGCTCTGGAACCTACAACATCAAGACATAAACGCGTTATACAAACACGCAGATATAAAAATACACAAAGAAAGAGACATGCAAAAACAAAAACAATTACTTGACATTTCGATTTCGTCGGATTCTGTTGATGACGAAGGTCCAAGAGCAGGGTATGACCTATCCTCAACAGAAAGGGTTTCAATCTGAGTAACGATCACCACGGAACCTTTGCGTGGTAAAAGCGAAGCAATTTCTTCTGCAAAAAGAGTCAATCAACGCGTCAACATTTGGCTAGTCAAACACAAGGAAAAGGTAAAACACTACCTATAGGCCTCCAACGGCTCCGCAAGAAGGACGAATCACCACCAAGCGACGAGATCTTCACAAAAAAGAATTTATCCGCCCAACCACGGTCGGATTTGGAGATGTTAAAAACAAAATCGGATTTCGTGCGAAGGGTTTTTAGCGTGATCCGTCCTGGACCACCTTTGGAAATACGATAATTCACGAAAAAATCCTCGCTTTGAAAGGCGATGCCTCGCGCAGAGCATAGCCGCTCAACGGAGAGTAAGAGTCTCCAGACTTGAGGAAGCAGTTGCCCCGGAGAGACATCGAGTTTAGTTAAGAAGTCAGTCACAAGGGGAGAAAGTGGAAAGCGGTGACCGATACGAAAGGGGTATTCGTGAAAACATACCCAACCTTTGGCGAAAAAATCAGCAAAAACGCCGGCAGGGGGCGAGAAAATTTCCGCGCTTGGAGGGAAACCCACGGAAGCGGCAAACTCCCATGGGGTTTCGGAAGAAGAATCCCTCTAGAAAGCGCTGGTTAGGATGTTTGAAGGGGAAAGGCAAGGAGGCGAGGCGGTATTCTTGCAGGTAGACGCCATTGAAGAAGACAGAAAACAGAGGGAGGAAGATTTTACCTTGAAGAAAAGCGGAACAGTTGAAGTTGCAAAACCATCATCACATCTCTTAAATAGAGATTGATGGGACACGACGCCATCAACCGCTACAACTTCCCAAAAACACCTTTTGAAATTCAAAAAATCCTAGTCAAACCGCTAGCGGGACGGTTTCCCCGGGCTTTTTTGAGGGGGTATTGTTGGGCCGTCTCGAACTTAGGCCCATGGACGTAGCAAATGAAGGCCCATTGAATCTGTTGCTAACGGCTAGAGATGTCGAGCCCGAGATTTCCGCTCTGCAATTAAAGAGGAGCTTTGACTGTAGCAAGGGGAAGATATTCTAACGCCAAGTAGTAAATGCAGGTGCGATATTTCCGGGATCTTCTATGCGTCCATCAACGGCTCAGTTAGGAAGGTTTCAGTATAAAAGGAAGGAGGGGCACCAAATAAGGACACTCTCTCCGCTCGAACCATCGCTTAAGCATTTCTTGCTATTTTCTCACCGCTCACATCCGATTGCAATCTTTTTATTTCAAGAACACACTGAGATTGTACTCTTTCGATTGTAACCAAGAGCAACGTCTGAGAAGATCAATACGAACTACACTACAATTCGCGCCATTCTTTCGTTTTCTTTACATATAAATTCTGTTATTATTTCCTGTTCATCATTTCTAACACGTCGTGACGACTTTGTGACTAGGAGTCCCTCTTTGTAGCGAAGTAACGTGTTTACACGGTTAATTCACCCAAAACAGTTGCCATTGCACTTGATTAGAAAAATCAAAAATGGGTGATTCTGGTGGAAGTCTGTAGTTGGTAGTATCTGTTGCTTTTGGTGATTTTTTTTGGAAGTTCGTAATACGCATATTCTCATAATTTACTTCCAAACTCCCGTAATAGGAGAGTTCTTAAATATAAGCATGTTGTTGGTAGCTAGTGTTCTTGTATTAATTAAAGAATGAGTTCATCCACTGAGTTGGGATTTTTGACATTGTAATCTGATTGTGAATTTGTTTATTTTAGGAGCAGGAGTTGAAGGTGAAACAAAAGAAGAAGCAATGAGGAGTGGTGGAATTTGAATTTTGTGATTGTGTAATGGTTAATTTCAATTTCATTATCAGTTTTAAAGTTTAGTTCACTTGAAATCAAGTTTGTATTTGAATTTGAATGAACTGTGGACAATAATCATGGTTTGAACTGCATGTGGACAAAGACCATTTCAGATTTGTAGTCTTTTTAAGCTTTAAATTTGTTATGTTTGGGGTTTTTATTTTTATTTTCAAATATAAATTGTACACAGCATTTATGGATCAAGAGCCAAACTTGCCCTAGATATCCATTGACTGAACCGTTGACCTGGTCAAACGGGTTTAGCGGATCGATCCGTCGGTCTGATCCGCATTATCCGTAATCCGTAAATCCGGATACGGATCGGATTACGGATCACCTATCTGAAAAATATACGGATGACGGATCGATCCGTGATCCGTAAATACGGATACGGATTGGATCGGATCGATCCGTTGGGCCACCCTACTTTTTTCTCATAGATCAATTCATCAAACACATAGATCAATTCCAAAACGTGCCATATGACAATATCAAAACGTAAATAATAATATTTAGAAATAACGTACTTGCTTAGATCAATTCACCAAACATAAAATTATAATAACATGGATATTTAGAAATAATGTAAAATTTAGATCTTAGGATGAATCTAGATTATATAGATAGATAAAATTTGGACAATTTATAAATATAGGACATTATTTTGATAGAATATGTATATAGATATTATTCCGATATATCAATACAAGTACACTTGCACCATTAATGCTGAAAAAAGCCTTCTACACAAAATCTTAGAAAGATGAACGTGCGATCCTTGTCTCTGTAGATAGTCATATTGAAAGCTTTATGGGGCGTGAATTTGATCTAGATGACAATGATAGTCATACGATTTGTTGGGTCAATCTAATCTAGTTATATTGAAAGAACTTTTCTATTGTGTGCCTAACGACACGTTATAAGATACCAGTATTATAAAGATCTAAAAAAATCTTAAAATTTGAGATTTTTAAATTTTTTATGACTGAGTTTACTGTTTTCTATATAGAGTTTAGCTTAATTGGTAAGTTTGGTTATAACGTGCCCTTACGCCACACGACACAAAAACCGTGTATTTGAAAAGGAATATACTGTCTTTATCTTAATAATCAACTCGTTGTTTTTTCATTTTTTTGCTCTAGTGGAGGAGTGCTATTTGTTTTATTGTGAGAAAGAATGTGCAACCGCATACTTAGCTTTCAGATAGACAATCAAGATCATCTATAACACTCTCTACAACTCTACATGCTCCACTTAATTATTTAATACTACAAATTGATGTTAATATTTTTTCAAAAGTTATATACACATTCTAAATGATAAGTCTCGTATATTTTTACATTTTAATTATTAAAAAATTATTATTAGTATTTTTCTAAGTTAAAATTGTAAAATAAAATCATACTTTTGGATTTAAAAAATAGTGACTAAAAATTTAGTCCAAAAAAATTGATAACTATTAAGTAATAATCATCTATAATATTAATATATTTTTTTTTTTTTTTTTACCAACTTATTTTTATAAAAATAATTAAATGGAGTATAGAGGGTTGTAGGGAGTGTTGTAGAAGATCCTTACCGTCAAATAGGAAGAACCAGTTGATTTTGATTAATGATTTGTGGCTGAAGATGCAGCTTCAAATTGGGAATAAACCATAGCGTCATTACATTGACTTGGAAGTTGGAACCTTCCCTTGTCTACGAGTCAGCTCCATGTTTAATGGGTAAAGGCTTCTCTTTTCGTGGAAATTGCTATTCTTGTAGCCTACATAATATGCTTGTTTATGCTTGAAAAAAGGTGTAACCCCTACCCTCCTTCCTTGTTCCAAGAGATTAATTAAATTACCCAACACACAAATTTCCCTTTGAGGAACAGCCTCAAAGGGAAACGATACCTTGTGTTTTTAGATGATGTGTGGAGTGAGACCCATTGGCAGGTTATTAAGCTTGCTCTGCCGGAGGAGTCCAATGGAAGTAGAGTCGTTGTGACCACGACTAATATGGACGTGGCGAATTCCATTGCAACCTCCGCTAGTCACATCCATCTGGTTAAAGGGCTCAAGGAAGACGAGTCATGGCACTTGTTCTGCAAGAAAGCCTTTTCCAAGGAGCAAGGTGAATGCCATCCAGATTTGGTGGGTTTGTCCAAGGAAATCTTGGACAAATGTGAAGGTTTGCCTCTCGCAATATCAGCAGTGGGGAACTTCTTGGAACATAAAACGCGATTGCCAGCAGAATGGCAGAAAGTGAAAGAGAATCTCAGAGCAGAGGTGGAAAGCAGCCCTCAGTTCTTGGCCCTCAACAGCAGTGTGGAGCAATGCTATGCTGATTTGAATGGGAATCTGAAAAGCTGCCTCTTTGCTGAAGGGTGCGACATGGAGAGGGCAAGGCTGATACGGCTGTGGGTGGCAGAGAGATTTGTGAGCCAAACGGGCGAAAAGCCAGCTGAGGATGTCGCGGAGGAGTGTCTTAATGAGCTCATCAGGCGGAATCTAGTTGTTGCCATCAAAGACTTTGATGGACGGGTAAAAACATGTAAGGTAAAAAACTTCCTTCACTATTTTCTCACAGCCAAGTCCAAAGATGAGGATTTTGCTGACCAGCCGAGCACCAAGCCTAGAGAGAGTGTTCGTCGCCTTTCAGTTGTTGGAGATTCTTTGTTCACTTGGCAACTGAAACGCGTCCGCACTTGCATTATGCTTGGATGGGCCTTGCCTTCCGGTATCATGAAGCTGAGCGACCATTTCTCGAAGCTAAAGGTCATGGATTTTCAAGGTGCACCCTTGCAAGACTTTCCCGAGTGTGTCATTGATCTTGGGCTTCTTCAGTATCTGAGCCTAAGAGGTTCAACTTCAATTTCCAAAATTCCTAGCTCAATCAAAAAGCTTCGGTATCTTGAGTTCTTAGATCTTAAGTACACGTCAGTCACCCGCCTTCCCAACGAAATCTGCTCGCTCCATAATTTGAGGCATCTTCTGGTGTACCACTACTGTAAGGGCTGCTATATTACTTTCGACACGTCACGCGGTATGAAGATGGGCAGGGAGATTGGAGCCTTGACCTCTATACAAAAGCTGACTCTTCTAAAGGCTGAAAATCACCCCAAATCCTTTCACCAACTCGGGAGCCTGACGCAGCTGCAGAAGCTCGGTTTGATTGATCTCAAGTGGACAGATGGAGCGTCCTTGTGTAAGTCTCTTGCCAAGATGAGGCGGCTTTCGGTTCTTGATCTGCAGTCAGGGAGCAAGTCAGAGTTTCTTAATCTTGATCACCAAGATTTCACATGCAATCTGCTCCAACGCGTCTACCTTAAAGGGCCACTAGAAGAGTTGCCAAGATGGATAAAGAGCCTTCAAAGCTTAGTGAGGATTCATTTAAGGTGGTCTAGGCTGAAAACCAGCCCAATCGGCGAGCTCCAAGGATTGAACAACCTGATTGAGCTGCACTTGGCTGATGCATTCGTTGGCGAAAGGTTGAAGTTTGGAAGAGGCGCGTTTCCAAAGCTGAAGGTGTTGCAGCTTGAAGAGCTAGCGGAGCTGAGCAACGTGAAAGTTTCTTCTCAAGACTCAATGTGCAAACTTGAAAAGCTCACCCTATGCAAATGTGGGAAATTGATGAGGCTTCCTTCACGCATTCGACATCATACTGAATTGAAGGAGCTAATTCTAAATGACATGCCTGATGATGAGCTCACTAACAGCCTGCGTAACGGTAGTAGGGATCCGTCAAAGATTAAGGTCTATACTTCTGACGCTGCAAAACAAAAATGGTTACCCCAAAATCCTTAAGAAGTTCCTGATCCGGCTCTTGAATTGCAATATTAATCATAATGTCTGCTTCATTAATTAACTAAGGTCCGTAATGTTGGTTTGATGTGATCGACTTGGTATAAATTGTGCATTGATCAGTGTTTTCTAAAATCCTTGTGATTGTGTTAAGAGTTGTTCAAAAATCTATCTACATGATCATGAGCACAAAGAACAATTTAACAGCCCTGACGTAACAACAACATCTAGCAATATTCAAACAACAATAACGCTAGTTCTACCCAACATATGTACGTATATAGCTCGATTTAGGAACGTAAGTCTTACGATCAATTACGTCTTACGATCAATGGGCTTAACCTGTTTTTTACAGGCCAAATAGTTGGTAGGAGTTAGTTTGATTGCCTTTGTCAGACTGACAAGAGTGAACGGCTTGGTCAACTCGAACGGATTCAGAAGTGTCGAGGGTTGATTAGCCATGTGGACTTTGAGGTTTTGTGTGTCGATCTAGGATCCTAGTGTGACAACTAATACCATATTTAGGATATGAGATTGTGAAAATGAGTACTCATTAACTTTTATTTATAGTAAAGCAGAGCTTTTATACCAGAGAATGACTTAGAAGAGCTGCTTACAATCAGTTGCTAAGTATTGAGAAAGCTGATTTTTTTTGGTTGAAATTAGGAAAGCTGATTTTTTTTTGGGTTGAAAAATTAGGAAAGCTGATTTTGACTAACATGAATATCCTAATGATATAACGCGTGATTAATGCTCGATATAGGGAGTTGGCATATCACATTAACGAATATCTCTATATCACATTAGATCGACTTCTTTGAACTCGTTACACAAACCTAAAATCACGTAGGTACAATTAATTGCAACTTTTATAACTTGATCGTTAGACAAACCTTATTATACATCGATCCGTAACAAAAAAGCTCGATCATGTCTACTCATCATCTACGCCCAGTTTTTATAGCCCTCGCCATAATCGATCCACCAGAAACTGTCATGAGTTTGTTTGTTGGTTTCGGAGGTTTAGGTTCGTGAAATGAGCGAGTTATAGAAACTGTCATTTTGATTTTAGGTTTGTGTAGTGAGTTACAACGGTTGTCTTATATAGTGTGATGTGGGTATGATTTATTCTACCAAGTTAAGAGGTGTGGGCGAATTTTTGGTGCAAAATGTTCATAATGCCTTCATTTTCTTATTGTGAAATGTGATTAGTGTTTTTAGTGCCTAGAATGAGAATGTTTCGTCTCTTGATTAATAAGAATTAATATTAGCGGTGAGCGTTCGGAGTCTCAGTGGATGAGGTCGATAGTGATTCTTTCGGTGATCATGACGGAGAGTATAGTGAGCTCGATCTATAATTAGTGAGAGTAAATGATGAGTGGCCATGAGTTTGTTTGCTTGTTTGTTTTGGAGGTCAAGGTTCGTGAAACGAGCGAGTTATAAAAATTGTCGTTTTGATTTTAGGTTTGTGTAATGGGTTATATTATATATATATATATATATATATATATATGTAAATCAAGATTGTATGAGTGCGATTTATTCGACCAAGTTAATTCTAGAGGGTGATTTTTTTCTGCAACATGTTCATAATGTTTTGTCTCCATTTTCTTAGTGAAGAATGTGTACTTTGATGTGATACAAGAAGTTTATGAGATGTATGAGTTGGTGGGCCTTTGTTAATGTGATATAGCACGTTTATAGCTAGAATAATTTTGTTGTCACTTTCTTTTATCTCAATTTAAAGTGTTGTAAATTTGTAATCAGTTTGGAATTGGCAGAAAAATACATGAAAAACAGCATTTGATTTGCCCACGGAAACTGTCTTAGTTCATCAAAATGTTGTATACTTTGCATTGCTAAAGCATTATTGACAAGGTTTTTTGTTTTGTATTTTCTCTGCTATATGCCATATATATGAAACATGGAATTCATAAATAATACAGTATAATGTTCCAATAAAACTGAGATCAAAATAGCTCGATTTCCCCTCAAAGGACATACAGTCAAACAAAAAAAGAGTATAAAAAAATTAGTGAATCTAGATAATAGAAATATACCTGGAAAATTTATCGAATAAATATATGTAAGGAGAGTTTAACGGGTTTGAGCCAAATCGGATCGGACTGGAATGTTGAATCTGGTCCAAACCGATGACCGACGGCTGGTGAACCATGGATTGGATTGGATTGGAGTCTATCAGTTCAGTCTTATTACAGCCTGGTTACGTTTTGACAACGATGTATGGAGTATAATCAATATCAATATCTATCTATTACTATATACTAAAGCGGAAGTAAATTCTGTCACCATATTGCGCCACATCAACCCCCTTTTAAAAAAATCTATCTTATTAAATCTTGATTTTATCACAATCTTATAGATACTTAATTAGAATATTAGTTCTATATTAGAATTTGTGTTGTTTAATTAATAATTCTATCCAAATATATAAATCTCTATCTTATCATTACACACATTTAATTAATAGATAGATATATCATAAACCCTTTATTTAAAAAAGTACTTTTTTGTGACAATCTAAAAATCATAATCATAATCATAATATGTTACCCATTTAATTAAATATCATATTAAATTTAAGTTATTTTTCGTAATTTTATTATGGTAATTTTTTAAATCATCAATGGTAGCAAATTCTACCACTATATTTAAGACAAATATTCATTCTATTAAAATAATATATTAAATACATTTTTAATATCATATCATATTAAAATATCAATAAAAAAGTATATGTTATATTTAACATATATATCACTAATATGGCATATTGGTTACACTTTAGAAAAAAAAAGATAGATTTCTTAATTAAGATAATAATTCGTTCACATTTTCATTACATTTTTATATATTTATTATCGAATAAAATTTTCAGAAAACAATAGCATAAATACAAGATAATTTGGTTTTCTATTTAACTTATTAAGTATTATCTATATATTTAATATTATAATATATTAATGCAAATTTTATTTAAACTTATTGATTTTATTACGTAATTTAATTTAAGTGCCAAAAATTTCTATCAATTGTTAATAAAATGTGATAATGCATCTTATCTTATTTCATTCTTCCTCAATTATTTAAATATATGTTTATGTATGTATAAAAAGTAAATACATAAATAAAATTTATTTACATATATGATGATATACAAGAATTATGCCATTTTATAATCCAAAAAATAAGCGTCGTTTTAAAACAAAGTATACATATGATAATATTCGTAGTTGTTATAGTAAATTCATACACAAAGCAATTAATAAATAAATAACACCCCCGTACAGGGTACGGGTCATCTGCTAGTATACTTCTAAACCTGAAGCAATTAAGGGTAGTTTCGTCAATAAGAATTTTTAAATCACACATCCTATTTTTAATTAAGTGATTTATTATGACAATTTTTATACATTTATATATTTACTATATTGCAGTAAAATACACCATATCTATATAGCATATCTTAATTGAACAAAAATTTGTGATCCAGATCGTTATTTACAATTTAAAAATAAACCAATTAATCGATTCCAAATGTTTTAGCTTTCATAATACTTATCGGATTCAAATAATATATATGTGTAATTTATAAAGCTTACATCATCTATAAATCAGTATATTTTAAATCAATATATACTTCTAAACCTGAAACAGTTAAGGGCAGTTTCGTCAATAAGAATTTTTAAATCACACGTCCTATTTTTAATTAAGTGATTTATTATGACAATTTTTTATACATTTATATATTTACTATATTGTAGTAAAATACACCATATCTATATAGCATATCTTAATTGAACAAAAATTTGTGATCCAGATCGTTATTTACAATTTAAAAATAAACCAATTAATCGATTCCAAATGTTTTAGCTTTCATAATACTTATCGGATTCAAATAATATATATGTTTAATTTATAAAGCTTACATCATCTATAAATCAATATATTTTCAATTTCTTTGAATTAGTCGTTATAACTAGTGTTTTTGTAAAATAAAACTGAATAACGTGGGCTATGGCCATTGGCCAGGCTCTTTGAAAACTAAAGAAGAAGGAGATCGAGGAAGAAAAAATCAACTCTTGGAGTTATCAAGTAAGCAAGGCCGCTTAAATAAACTCTTGATACTGCAATTAGTGCATGATAACATCCATACCAGTTAGCTAGCTCATGCGCAATATGCATGCAGGTTTTTTGCATTCATTTTTAAAAAATAATTTATATATCTTCTTGATATCTTATCCAATTTCCTTATGTATACTTAGTATCTTACTCAATTATATATCCTTATACGAATAAGAAAATTCAAGTGATTTTCTTTTATATTCTTAAAAAAAAGTTCTTATTAATTAGTATAGATTTTTGTCATTATTGAATATTGAAGAATAGTGAAAAAAATTCACATGTGTCAATAGTATATTCATTAATAATATAAATTTGAAAATTTGAATAGAACTATTTTAGAATTAAAATTGTATGAATAAAAGTACATATATAGGTCAATAGGTTCGGACTTTGGTCTATCGGATTTGGATTATAAGTTCCCGAGTTAAAAGCGTATTCGTATCAAAATTCGATCTCAAATCTATTAATTCGGTTTTATATTTACATTACCCGTACATGAAGATATTCTTCAAGATTCAATAATGACAAAATTGTATACTAATTAATTAGAATAAAATATAGGAATATAAAAGAAAATCACTTCAATTTCCTTATTCGTATAAGGATATATAATTGAGTAAGATATTAAGTATACATAACGAAATTGGATAAGATATCAAGAACATATATAAGTTATTTTTTGAAAATCAATGCAAAAAATAAAATTATTATTTTATTCAGGGTTGATGACGTGGCGCAAATTTTAACAAAGACTTGGGTTCCACTTTATACTGTATTATAGTAGATATTTTACTCAATTATGTATCCTTATACGAATAAGAAAATTCAAGTGATTCTTTTATATCTTAACAAATCTTCTTATTAATTAGTATAAATTTTTGTCATTATTAAAATTTGAAGAATAGTGAAAAAAATTTACATGTGTCAATAGTATATTCATTAATAATATAAATATGAAAATTTGAATAGAACTATTTTAAAATTAAAATTGTATGAATAAAAGTACATATATAGGTCAATAGGTTCGGACTTAGTTTTATCAGATTTGGATTATAAGTTCCCGAGTTAAAAGCGTATTTGTATCAAAATTCGATCTCAAATATGTTAATTCGGTTTTATATTTACATTATCCGTACATGGTACGGGGTTTATACTAGTTCTCTTAATGTAACTGTCTTGGAAGATTTATTATACTAGTTCTCTTATCGCGACTACGAGCGATGAAGTTAACTCGAGCGCGCCCTCGCGTTCAACGCGGGCCAAACCCCGAGCTCAGCTCGGCGATTTGCCTTATTGAATTTGGATTTTTGGGTTTATCGCGACTACGAGCGATGAAGTTAACTCGAGCGCGCCCTCGCGTTCAACGCGGGCCAAACCCCGAGCTCAGCTCGGCGATTTGCCTTAACGATAATTGTGGAGTTTTGATGTTTTAAGGCTTTAAGCAGCTGCGAGCGGCGTAACCGTCTCGAGTGCGCCTATGCGCATCGCGCGCGTTAGTGGACAACCCCGAGCGAGGACGGCAACTCGGGTTTTCCCTAACGACTGTGGAGTTTTGATGTTTTAAGGCTTTAAGCAGCTGCGAGCGGTGTAACCGACTCGAGTGCGCCTATGCGCATCGCGCGCGTTAGCGGACAACCCCGAGCGAGGACGGCAACTCGGGTTTTCCCTAACGACTGTGGAGTTTTGATGTTTTAAGGCTTTAAGCAGCTGCGAGCGGTGTAACCGACTCGAGTGCGCCTATGCGCATCGCGCGCGTTAGCGGACAACCCCGAGCGAGGACGGCAACTCGGGTTTTCCCTAACGACTGTGGAGTTTTGATGTTTTAAGGCTTTAAGCAGTTGCGAGCGGCGTAACCGTCTCGAGTGCGCCTATGCGCATCGCGCGTGTTAGCGGACAACCCCGAGCGAGGACGGCAACTCGGGCTTTCCCTAACGACTGTGGAGTTTTGATGTTTTAAGGCTTTAAGCAGCTGCGAGCGGTGTAACCGACTCGAGTGCGCCTATGCGCATCGCGCGCGTTAGCGGACAACCCCGAGCGAGGACGGCAACTCGGGTTTTCCCTAACGACTATGGAGTTTTGATGTTTTAAGGCTTTAAGCAGCTGCGAGCGGTGTAACCGACTCGAGTGCGCCTATGCACATCGCGCGCGTTAGCGGACAACCCCGAGCGAGGACGGCAACTCGAGTTTTCCCTAACGACTGTGGAGTTTTGATGTTTTAAGGCTTTAAGCAGCTGCGAGCGGCGTAACCGACTCGAGTGCGCCTATGCGCATCGCGCGCGTTAGCGGACAACCCCGAGCGAGGACGGCAACTCGGGTTTTCCCTAACGACTGTGGAGTTTTGATGTTTTAAGGCTTTAAGCAGCTGCGAGCGGTGTAACCGACTCGAGTGCGCCTATGCGCATCGCGCGCGTTAGCGGACAACCCCGAGCGAGGACGGCAACTCGGGTTTTCCCTAACGACTGTGGAGTTTTGATGTTTTAAGGCTTTAAGCAGCTGCGAGCGGTGTAACCGACTCGAGTGCGCCTATGCGCATCGCGCGCGTTAGCGGACAACCCTGAGCGAGGACGGCAACTCGGGTTTTCCCTAACGACTGTGGAGTTTTGATGTTTTAAGGCTTTAAGCAGCTGCGAGCGGTGTAACCGACTCGAGTGCGCCTATGCGCATCGCGCGCGTTAGCGGACAACCCCGAGCGAGGACGGCAACTCGGGTTTTCCCTAACGACTGTGGAGTTTTGATGTTTTAAGGCTTTAAGCAGCTGCGAGCGGTGTAACCGACTCGAGTGCGCCTATGCGCATCGCGCGTGTTTTGCATTATAGAATGTGATTAGCGTGTTGACGGTAACTGTGAGCAAAGCTCAAAAACAGCCGTCGTCTAAATGGGGTCGCGGGCCATATGAGGTTTATTTAGTTTATTCTCGTTTCGGAGGCGTTATTTAGTTTGGTGTTTGAACTTGTGTACAACAAACCTGTATTAGTCAATTGCTAATATCTCAAGGTTCATTAATGGCGTTTTCTGGGCGCTGGAATGCAAAAAGTGAGAGTAGCGCGTAAGAAGACACAACACCAGAGGAAGAGCCGGGCAAAATAAAACCCCGAGCCTCTTCCCCCCAAGCCAAAAAGAGAGATCTTTTCATTAGCGTTCATGACATGCCAAGCAAGCGCACCACAAGAGATTTTACAAATTCACAAAGCCTAAAAACAACAAATCCTGGCAACAAGAACAACACGAGCAACCTGAATTCGATCGGAGTTACTTACACGTCAGTTTTTGCACTTAGCGCGTTGGCAACGTGCAACAGAATCAGTGAAGCTTGCCACGCACTCCAGTCACGAACCCCCACGTCTCCGGCATCGCGATGTCCCGAAGGGAGCCACAGGCCACGGCAACGGACCACGCCAGAGAAATAAGCGTGAAAGCGGGAGGCCGGAAGAGCGCGGTGGCGGGCCGGTGAAGACACGGCGGAGGCTTGTTAGTTTATTCTCTTTTCGGAGGGTTGTTAGTTTATTCTCTTTTCGGAGATGTTATTATGGGGTCACGGGCCAAGGCCACGGGTCGCGATGGGGCCACGGGCCAAGGCCGCGAGCCCAGGCCATGAGCCGCGATGGGGCCGTGGGCCAAGGCCGAGAGCCAAGGCCACGGCAGCGCGATGGGGCCGCGTATCCATCGCGATCCATGCTAATTAAAAATGCATACTAATTAAATAAGCAAGAAAATATACTAACCTGCGCGATTCTTAACCGACGACCCGAGAGCATGACAGTCCAAGGATGAGAAGATCCCCACGGACGGCGCCAGTGTTGAAGTCCGAAAATCTCGAACTAACTACGGGACAAAATTATTGAACTCTCGGGCCTTTCAGCGCGCTAGAAACCGGCTCGTCTTGCTTCGAACTCTCCCACCCCCCGCGTATTATTTTATTCTCTTTTTGGAGGCTTATAAGACTTTTTAAGGTCTTTCCCGTAAAATAGTGCTAGCTCCTCGGAGACTCAAACACGTCGGAGCCCGTCCTTCGAGAACACGTCTCGGGACTCGGCTTTTTCCGATCCTTTATTGCGTACCACCACCACCCTATATATAACGGAGGGAGCTGCCTGCTTGAATTACAAACCTCCGATGTGGGATAGATAATTTCAGGGTGACATGCCTGCTTGAGCTACCTGCTCGAGCTACCTGCTTAGGTTTCCCTCCGTATGCAACTTTGCCTCCGTTACGCATACGCTTATTCATTTTAGTTATTCGCGTACTTAGCGCGTTTAAAAGCGTTCTTAGCGCGTTAAGAGTGTGCTTAGCGCCTTTAATCTTTTATGTCGATATTATCATCTCGTGCACCAACGCGGTGACAATTCCGGGTATCAACAAAATCCAATTTTCAAAGACTTTTCTTAATTTGTTTGTAAAAGATTTTTCCCTGTAATGCTTTAAGAATTAATAATCTTCTAAAGTTTTTTCTTATAAGTAGATAAGAAGAAATTCAATAGAAAAACCCTATATAATGTGAATAATAAAAATAAGTTTTTTTTATATATGAGGTAGGGTCAAAATTAATTTGATGTTTCAAAAACGACCGCTTGTATGTTTGTATTAAGAAAATAAGGGGCGTTTGTATAATTTGAGAAAAATTGTGGGATTATTTTGTAAATAAGTAAAATTTTGAAAAAGATGTACGTTATCAAGATATAAATCGAAATTATTATTTGGCTAAAAAATCAAATTTGTTATCAAGATAGAAAAAAAATCAAATACAATGGGTAAAAAAGTATAGTAGATCATGTAAATATAGAAAAATAGTTAACTTAAGCTTAAAAATGCTAAATTTATTCAAGTAAATCAAATAACAAAGTAAAAAAAGTAGTCTTTCTATGAATTTTTCGTCCCTGGGGCTGTTGTGGTTAAGGCTGTCGCCAAAAAGAAGAGCAAGTATGCTTCCAAATGTGCTGAAAATAGATACGATTTCATTGCCTTCGCTTTCTCCACTTTTGGAGAATTGAGAAGTGATGCTCTTGATTTTTTGTCTAGGTTCACACGGGCTGCTCAGAGTCATGCCTCTAGTGCGAATATTCGGTCTTTTATTTTACATAGGTTATGTTTTACCTTGAATAAGGGTGTGGGAGCGCAATTGGTTGCTCGACTCCCATCCAACTTTTTGTAAATATATTTGTCTTTCTATTAAAAAATAATTTAAAAATTTATCTTAAAAATTCTAAATTTAATTAAGTAAATCAAATATAATTAGTTTATAGTAACTATATTTCGAAAATTCAAGATATATATTAAAATCATGTTTTTAAATTAAGTGATATACTAAAAAAGATAGAATATCTTACCAAAATTCAAAATTTTGAATTTATCTTTTACATAAATAGGTAATATAATTTTGACATTTCAATTGAAATACCACAAATAAAAACTATTTTATTATCAAAAATACGGTGGGCCCAAAATCAACTTTAGAAAGGATAAGTGATATATTAAAAAGATTGAATATCTTACCAAAATTTGAAAATTTGATCATATCTTTTACATAAATAGATAATAAGAAATATAATTAGATAAATTGAAATAACATAAATAAAAGCTATTTTTATCAAATATGCAGTGGGGTCAGAATCAACGTCGTGGCTCGAAAACGGTCGGCTTTTATAATATACTAGCATAGACCCCGTACCATGTACGGGTAATGTAAATATAAATCTGAATTAATTGATTCGAGATCGCATTTTGATACGAATCTGCTTTTAACTCGAGAATTTATAATCCAAATTAACCTGATAGACCGAAGTCTAAACTTATTGACTTATATATGAACTTTTATTAATACAATGTTAATTTTAAAATAAATCCATTCAATTTTTCATATTTATATTATTATTTAATAAACTATTGACATAAGTGAAAGTTGTATTTTTCAAGATTTAATAATAATAACAAAACCGTATACTAATTAATAAGGGAAAGTTGTTAAGATATAAAATAAATCACTTGAACTTTTTTATTCGTATAAGGATATAATTTAAAAAAAATCATGTTTGGAAAAAATATTAAAATATCAAAATTTGGGTAAGATATGAAGTAGGTGTTGAAGTCCGAAAATCTCGAACTAACTACGGGACAAAATTATTAAACTCTCGGGCCCTTCGGCGCGCTAGAAACCGGCTCGTCTTGCTTCGAGCTCTCCCACCCCCCGCGTATTATTTTATTCTCTTTTCGGAGGCTTATAAGACCTTTTAAGGTCTTTCCCGTAAAATAGTGCGAGTTTCTCGGAGACTGAAACACGTCGGGGCCCGTCCTTCGAGAACACGTCTCGGGACCGGCCTTTTTCCGATCCTTTCTTTTGCCCACCCCCGTTCCTATATATAATACGGGGAGGTGCTTGCTTGCATGGCAAACCTCCGATGTGGGACAACATATCCCAAATTTGATCCATATTTCTTTCAATGCGATAGTGCACTCACAAAGGCCAAAATCTTGCCAAATTGTGTGTTCATCGCGTTTAAGGCCAATTCTCATATGTTACATGGTGACATGGCATAGGCAAAGCAAATCTCCCTCGGTTTCAACTTCGCCTCCGTATGTTCGATGTGGGACGTTACGTACGTACAAGTTACCATACGCGTATATTTATTTATTTGTCATTCGCATATTTAGCGCGTTAATCTTTTATGTTAATATTATCCATCTCGTGCACCAACGCGGTGACAAATCCGGGTATCAACAGTAGGTATAAGGAAATTAACTGGATAACACATCAAGGAGATATATTAGTTATTTTTAGAAAATCAATGTAAAAAAATGAAATCATTATTTTTATTCAAGACTGATGATGTGGCGCAAATTTTAACAAAGACTTGGGTTCTGCTTTATGCTGTATTATAGTAGATATATTGTAACGGGTTGGGTCGCGGGTCGACTTTCTCTAAGTTTGCGGGTCGCGGGTCGGGTCGGGTTAATTCACGGGTTTGCAGGTCGACCCGCGACCCGTTACATTTAAAATATATATATGTTTTTATTGTTTTATTAGTATTAAAATGTATTTTTAAGAAAAAATATATGTTTCAATACTAATATTTGTTGTTTTGTTAGTACTAAAATGTATTTTTAAGAAAACTAGTACAAACCCCGTACCATGTACGGGTAATATAAATATAAACCGATTAATCGATTTGAGATCGAATTTTGATATGAATACGCTTTTAATTCGGGAACTTATAATCCAAATCCGATAAACCAAAGTCCGAACCTATTGACCTATATATGTACTTTTATTCATACAATTTTAATTCTAAAATAGTTATATTCAAAATTTTCAAATTTATATTATTAATGAATATACTATTGACACATGTGTTCAATAATGACAAAAATGTATACTAAAAAATAAGAATTTTTTTAAAGAATATAAAAGAAAATCACTTGAATTTCCTTATTCGTATAAGGATATATAATTGAGTAAGATGTCAAGTATACATAAGGAAATTGGATAAGATATCAAGAAGATATATAAGATATTTTTTGAAAATCAATGCAAAAAATATAATCATTATTTTATTCATGGTTGATGACGTGGCGCAAATTTTAACAAAGACTTGGGTTCCACTTTATACTGTATTATAGTAGATATATACTTATATTTTAATAACTTTATTAGTATTAAAATATATATATTTTTAAAAATTCACCGTCTTTGGGACCGATCTACAATTTATTTCCGCATTTCATATAAAACATCGGTTTGACTAAGTCAAACAAGCCAACGGGTCGACCCGCGACCCGACCCGCAAAACCCGCGGGTCGGGTCGCGGGCCGGATCGCGGGTCACTTTTCAATTTTTTTTACGGGTCGTGGGACGGATTGCAGCCCGCACTGCGGGCCGTGGGTCGACCCGTTGAATACCCCTAGCATTTCTGGCCGAAACGATTTTCGAGCAAAGCAACGTCATATATTGATATCCAACAATCCTCATAATTATACTTATTACTAATCAAAGCACAATTTTGATTAAAAGTATTACTCCGTATAAACAAAACAATGAAAGGATTCATCTACAAACCTTCTAAAGTAATATTTAACAGTAAAACCAATCAAACTAGAATAGTACATATGATTAAGCTATTTCTCCTATTCAGATATTTCCGGCCATATATCTATTCGGTACCCCTGACTTTCCTCCTCATACCCAATTCTTAGTTTACTAACACTCAAACAAGTTAATCATCTTATGATACTTAGTGTTCTGATGCTGAACCCTTTCTCTTTAAAATTGAAAACATTTTCTCAAAATACATGAATATCGTATTTCTTATAGAAAACCAGATACAACCAGCATACATTTCATTACCATACATACAAGACAAAAGGTACTTAACATAGTCTAACTTCACCATACTAGTCATGAAGAAACCACCTACTTTTAATGACTTACACAAAACAGATCCTGATCTCTTTCTTTCTAATTTAGGTGGTTCCATCGTCACTTTTTTCCCACTTCTCCTAGAACTTATATTTACATTTGCAAAAGACGTAGACCGGTTAGACAGCCCTTTAACCCCGACATAGTAGTAACTAGAACATAGAAAAGGCCTCATTTTGTCTTTCCATATGTAACTCCTCATGTTGGTGCAGCTTCTCTTCGTGTCTAACCTGATGCACAACAAGTCCACTGATTTCTTAACCATATACGGGCATATAAATACAGCAGGAAATAATTTTGTACACACCATACAACTTAACATCAGCTTTTCCCCAAATTTTGTCTTGTGATTATGAATAATTCTGATCCAGATCTGCAGTAGCATGTTTTTGCTATTGTACATAGTACCGTTCAGTTTGATTAAGTTGACAACGACATGTAGTATTCTCCACAAGAACATGTAAATATATAACCTGTCCACCATTGAATAAGTGTATCATATGTATATCTCTTGTAATACCTATCTGCAGTAAAATTAGTGAGTTGAATTTTAAAAAAATCCAGCCAAGTCCAGTAATGGATTATACCATTACTAATTCTTAAAAATGTTTTGTCAGTTCCTTAGTACCCCAGACTCTCCTTCTCATAAATTTTCATTTTATTACTAAGACAGATTAGCTTAGACACCTTAATAAGCTCAAAGCTTTGTTTCTTTCCAACTTTCTTTGAGATTGCATAAAATTCCTCCTTAAACACATAATCAATAACCATAAACATATTGCTTCTTATATTACACCAAGAATACAACAAGAATAAAACTTGAGCATTACCTTCTTCCTTGCATCAAACAAATCATAGCAATTGTAGCTACAGAGCATGAAGAAAATTAAACAAGCAAAACCACATAATAGACGGCACAAATCTCATACTGATAGGGACCAATCACATATCTTTTTTTTTTTTTGGATCTTCAAAGCACAAATCTTGACACTAAAATTCGTCTAAAAGAAATCCATCAAAATGAATATAGCTGTGTATGTGAGATGCTAACGCAAAAGACCTGCCAATATTCCATGCGTTCTAAGTCTCCAAATCAACAAGATTATATGGCGGATCAAAAGTAGTTTTCTTGTACCATATTCTTGCCCAATTCTTGGCAGCTCATCTACTAATCTAGCAATGCAAAACACAGGAAATTTGAACAACTTCAAACTCTGATCAAGTTAAAACGGTCAACAAGTATGATAAATTTCAACAAGTATGCACTAGGCATCAAAACAGACCAGTTCATAGGTTCCCTAGATGTGATTTGTGCGAATTTTTTTACCTAATGATGCAATAATATCAAGCTCTCGACGTAAGGAAACACGTGACCCTTCTGTAAAGTCTTCTGATTCTTCTTCAGCAACCTCTTTTCTTGCTGAGTTTTGAGGTTGTAACATATCACACTATGTCTATCACCACACTTCCACAGCATCTCGCGATTTTTGGTCATGCACAAAAACTTGATAAAACTAAACAAAACAGGACATCCGAGTTGAGGGGTTATAAAAAAGGTGTAGCGTGGAACCCAACTCCACGACTTACTATCGTCTCCGAACCTCTGCAAGATCCATACAGATCCTTCAGGTCTAGTCAAATTGACCACACCAAGAGAGCACCCACAACCATCATCATCATCCACCATTGTGAGCGCCTGATCATGAACAACTGAATGCTCATCGAGATGACCATGAACTACAGGCAATTCCATGGAAGCAAACACCTCTCTCCTCAAATCAAATGAAACCAATTTTACTCGACCACCATTTCGTGCAAGGGCATACAGAGCACCGTCAAAGGGAACAGTTGCCATCCTAGGATAAGAAAAACTGTTTTGGCGCACATCGCCTTGAAATGCAATTTCCTTCCACGAATTCGTCCCTAGAGTGTAAATTGCAGCGATCTGCAAGTTGCCCCCAGGCTTGCCGACGAAGCAGACATGCTTGTAATCCCTAATCGAGGGGTCAAACCCTAGGCCAAATTGGACGCATATCCAATCTGGGGGAGTTTCAAGAGGAGGAAGAACTAGGGTTTTCTTAATCGATGGATTCCACAGCATCAAATCGTTGGCCTTTACGGACCACAACAAGAGCAATCCATCAATCGATGAGAGAATAGACCACAAACATGTACTCTGGTAATCCGCAAAACGAGCGGGAGTCGTTCTGAGGACATAGACGGATTCTAGGTCGCTTTGGAGGAAGCCAAGGGCAAGGCTACGACTCGTTCTTAGGGTTTTGCTGTTCTTGACCACGCATTCTCTTGAGCTTCCTGTTACGAAGAAAAGCCCGGAATCAGAGCCGTTGTTGAAGCGATTGAGGTGTAAGCGGACGAAATCCGGATCGTCGATCATGGACTTCCATGACTTGGAGACAAAGCGGAATTGGAGAAGTGATTTGACGGGAAGTCGAGATAGGATTTCCGGCCACAGCTCCTCAGGAGTGTTGTGTCTCGACCATGACTTGAGAGCTCGACGACTCCTATTCGTCCTTCTCATGACGCGAGAGTCTGCAGAGATAAACGATGGGTGAAAATTCGGAGTAAATTTAAGACCTAAAATAATGGCAACAATTCAAAAAAAAAAAATGAATTAAAATAATGGCAACAATTCATCAAAAAAAAAATAAAAATAAAATAATGGCGACAAAAGGAGCCTTTGCTAGACAAGGGCGCCAATCCCCGTTAAGAAACAAGTGCCAACCAAGGGCGACAGAGCGAAGAAACCCCTTCCCGACCTCTGAATTTCAGCTCAGACCTCCGTTTCCTTCTTTGAGAGACCTTTAACCTAGTATCAATGGAGGAAAGCTCGCTCCCGAGTCCGAGTCCGAATCCGAATCCGAATCAGTCGGATTCGAGCCGCGAAGCCACCATAATCACTAATGCTCCGCAGTGCTCGGAGTCGTCCGTCAAGAACGAGGCCGGCGGATCCTCTGGTCGTCAGGACTCTCTCAAGCTCGCCGACGACCTCATGCAAAGAGGAATTAAGGCCTCCAAGGACTCCGACTACGCCGAGGCCACCGATTGCTTCAGTCGTGCCCTAGAAATTAGGTTTTTCTCGCTTCTCTTTCTCTCTTTCCGTCCAATTCTCTTGATTCGTCGATGATATAGTGATTCTTGCTTGAATTCGTGCTATTTAATCACTAGTTATGTTGAAATACTTTGGCGGTGGTTGAAAATTGCGGATCTCGGATGTAGGAGACAGATGAATGTGAATATTTCCTTAAATTGATTGGCTTATTTATGCTCAGTACTAATTTTGGGAACATTAGCAGCGTTGGAAGTTTAGAGCCTTAAATCCTAGCTGCTAAAACCATGTGGCTCTTTGTCTCTCTTGAGTTTCAGAGGATGTAATAAGCTCAGTAACTGGTTGTTTAGATAACATTGTGGCACAGTTGGCTCAACACCTATACTAGCAAAATAATGGCAACAACTAGTTCAACTGTATGGATGTCAAGGTCCTCAAGGATAAGCATTTGCAGTCAGAGAGGTTTACCTTCAACTTTAGGAATAGTATAATGATAAGCAGAGCGAACAAAAGAAATTACTAACGGGCAAATATAAGTCCAAACCTGTCTTTATTCTACATAAATTCTAGGCTTTTGTAGTTATCATCTTCACCCTCAGCCTAACAACTTCTAATAGAATGAGGGGGCATAGGCCAAGAGCACAATGGTCTGTCTGATTGCTAGTAATTACATATTTAATGTTTATATTTTCTTATCCCAAGAAAATTTTGTTCATGCTTTTATGCTTTCTTTTGTGTATTGCAGATTGTTATTAACTTCTGGTTCCTGTAAATTTATGATATAATGAAAAAGTATTTTCTTTAAAATGTTTGTTTTTCATTGACATATTATGTATAGTATTCTCAGTTATAATTCCTTTTCTATCAGGGTTGGGCATTATGGTGAGCTTTCACCAGAATGTGTTAATGCATACTACAAGTATGGTT
The DNA here is from genome assembly GCA_963924305.1 of Polygonum maritimum. Taxonomy (NCBI): domain Eukaryota; kingdom Viridiplantae; phylum Streptophyta; class Magnoliopsida; order Caryophyllales; family Polygonaceae; genus Polygonum; species Polygonum maritimum. Next base: position 30,547,502 of record OZ002737.1, read on the forward strand.
GTGCGCTATTGTATAAAGCTCAAGAAGAGTCTGATCCACTTGGCTCTATGCCAAAGAAGGATACTCAATCTCTTGGAGATTCTAACAAGGATAGTTCTCTCAAGAACACTGTAAATGGTGAATCTTCTGTTGCTTCTGCTTCTAGTACCGTCGAGCAAGAGATGAGTTCAAATCCAGAAGGGAGTGCAGTAGAGAATGGTAATACAATGCTCTATGGCATTCTGTTTATGATTGGTGCATAGTTGATAACAACATATTTTAGGGACGATGAGAGTTCTGAAGCAGAACATTTTCAAAATCAAAAAGAAAAAATATGTTGGATACATTAGCGATCAGCTGATTTGAATGTGAAACACAATCATTTCGGCTGAACTGTATTAAGGGTTGTCTACTAGCAGTATATGGATGTCACATTCTTTCTTTCTTTTTGCTTCACACTCTCTTTGGAATATTGATAGGGAAATTCAGTAGTTTGAGATTCTAATTGTAAATTTTACTTCTTTCTTGTTGTGTGGTAGCTCCTGATGAGAAAGATGAGGCAGATGAAGGTGAAGGGAGTGATTCTGATGTTGAGGGTGAAGGAGATGAAGATGAGTCTGACCTGGACTTAGCCTGGAAAATGCTTGATCTTGCTCGTGCAATTGCTGAGAAAAACCCTGGTGATACACTGGAAAAAGTTGATATTTTGTCAACATTGGCTGAAGTTGCTTTGGAAAGAGGTAGTTACCATAATAGCATTTCTTGTAATCGGTCTTGTTTCAACATGTTTAATTGGCATTGTAAATGATCATTTTGTCATTTTTTCCTCTTACGTTGGACTTACACAGAGGATCTGGAGACATCTCTAAGTGATTATAATAAAGCATTGGCCATGTTGGAGCGTCTTGTTGAACCAGACAGTCGGCGTATTGCTGAGTTGTATCCTTTGTGCAGTTATCTTTCCATTCCAAATTGATTGCTTGTAGTTGAACTTAGGATGTGATCACTCCTTCATCCTCCGAAAGTGTAAAAAAGAAATGCAAGTACTCGTATACCTTGCGTTTCATTTTTCAAAGTATTGCAAGCTTCCTTTAGGTGTCTTATCCAAATAACATGTAGGTAAATGGATAACTTTGAAGTTGTTATAATCTTCCTAGATAAAGAACAAATAGCATATATTAAACTCTTAGTCATGTTTTGCTATTTGCTATTGTGATCTTGACTGTAGTCTGCAGAAACTTCCGAATCTGTTTGTGCTTGGAAGTTGGCTGCAAGGCTACCGAAGCTGTTCCATACTGCCAGAAGGCAATATCTGTCTGTAAGACACGGATGCATCGACTTATGGAAGAAGTGAAGAGTGTGCCTGGAGTTGCTTGTGAAGAAGGGAACCTCCCTTCTGACAGTGCTGCCTCTGATAGTGCTGCTTCAGATAAAGAGTCTGAGATCCAAAATCTACGTAATCTGTTGAGTGAACTGGAGAAGAAGGCAAGTATAACCTTACTCCGCTAGTAGTCACTGTGTATTTACGACTGCTCTTACTGACGATTTATCCTTTACCAGCTTGAGGATTTGCAACAGCTGGTGATGAATCCATCTTCTATACTATCTGATATACTGGGTCTAATGTCTGCCAAGGCCAGGACTGGTGGCCAGGGTACACCGGCTCCTGCAGTGAGCTCTAGGATTGGTCCTGCAAATGGTGAAGGAGATTTTGATTCTCCTACCATGTCTACTGCCCATACACATGGAGCTTCTGGAGTTACACATTTAGGCGTCGTTGGCAGGGGGGTTAAGCGTGTCCGAATGACCGCTAGCGATGTGGATTCTACCTCAACAAAGAAGCCTGCGCTTGACCCTTCTGCTGATCAAGGCGGTAGTAATGGAGCTTGAAGGTATGAAACTCTTGACGGCTGGTGCATGGACTGGTTTGTCTTTATGTCGTTTACCTTTTCACACTGCTGATGTAATTGTTATGCCTTACGAGTTGGTGTTAGAGCTATGTACTCTTTTCATGTCATGACTTGATTGATTGCTCATATTTCCTGTGAAGCACCCTCCTAGAATTAAAGCCAAAAACAAAATCTAGTTGCATGGTAACATCTTCCGGAGCTACTCCTCTGAGTTGTAATTGCTGTGGATTGGCATGGTAGCAGTAGTAGTGCTATAGATTATAGGAGCAATCTTAAGTGTCTCTGGTATAATGCATTAGGTGGTGTTTGTAGTGTTAGATTTGCTTGTCTTTAGATCTTTTCACCCCACACGGATCATATCAAAGTTAAACAATTAGGGGGTGTTTGGATGGACTTTTTCCCATAATGAATTAGAATGTGTGAAACCATTTTCTTGTGTACACGATGAAATGTGACACTTTCATAGGAAGATTATGACCAGTAAAAGATGAATGCTTTTACGTACAATTGTCAACTCTACACACAAGTATGACACGTTGATATAATATATATATTTGAAAATACCCCATTATTATGTACAACTAACTAAACTAATATGACATTCGAACCTCTAACATGTTCATATGAATAGAGCTTGTGGCATCTTCACAAGAAATGTCATTGTCTGTTGTTGGTTCCTCCATATTATGCAATCAATATCTTTTCAAAAATGCAATAAATGTTTGGTTTCCTTCTGACACTATCTTAAATGAAGAAAGGTGGGAATGGGTTGAGGGAAGATAGGAAGAGCTATTAATATGTAAGCTCCAGTGCTCCACAAGTTGCTCTGATATATTGGGGGTAAACCTTTGATTGGTCCAGTATGTGAATGCTTCAAAATTCAAATTTGAACAATATGTTTGTGTTAGTGTATTATTTACGTGCTCTAATCATGTGGGTCCTCTAATCATGTAAATAAGTGCTCTATTATTTGCTAATGCTAATCCCTTTTCTTTCCCTTCATCTTGTTCCGATCCTCAAATCTCACGTTTCCCCCCTCATTCTTCGTGTATCATGCAGTATGGTTTCGATCTCGATACAAGCATAAGTGTGTAGTAGTGCATTTCTTCCTACAAAGCATGCAAAATCAAAGATTCAAATCCTCCTAATCCATCTAGATAATGTGTGAAATAGGAAGCATGGAAATGGTTGGTCATCAGGCATCAATGTAGTCAATACGAGAATTGCTTTCCATGTGGGTAGGCGTTGGTATGAACTATGAATGGTGGTGTAGTGTGTGATTGTCACGGACCCAACCCTCTTTGGAATCACATTTGATATGATATGGGGCAGTTGGGATTTACTCCATATTCAAAAAAAAAAAACCTACCTCCATCAATACAATGCGAAACATACATCAAGTTTCTATTAATGCACACACATAATCAGAGGAATCCAACTAGTGACCTTATATGTTGTGAATGAAGTTATTGTCAATGCCACGAGTAATAATCAAATAATTTACGTTAATTTGTGATAATTTAATTGTGGATGGAAGACAACTTACATTAATAATATCAAAAGTAGACCCAAACCTTTTAGGTCAAAAGTAAACTATGACTTTGTTTAAGATCAGGATTTCATTACAAATAAAAACACATCTGTGATTCCACTCAAAAAATCGATCGTCCCACCTGTACTCAATTTGCATTGTTTGTGTCTACGAGGTGTTAAACAGGTTGGGTCGGGTGGATTCGGGTTCTATCTTTTCGGGTTCGGGTTGAGTACGGGTTCGGGTCAATCGGGTTACTGGTCAAGTCGGGTCGGGTCTTGACAGGTTATCGTGCGGGTTCGGTTCAACCTAACAGGTCAAGAATTTGAATTTTTAATGATTATTATAAAATATTATGATTAAATAATAATATTTAATAATAAAATATTATTTTTAATAGATTTTTATAATAATATTTTATTTATAATATGTTTTATGATAAAATATATTATAATATTTACAATATAGTATATTTATTCTACATATATAATATATCCGGTCGGTCGGGTCGGTCTCGGGTTTCAACCCAATCGGGTTCGGGTTCGGGTTAATCGGGTTCGGACTTTTTCTTTGCTCGCTACTATTCGGATCGGGTTTCAACCCAAAAATTTTCGGTCGGTTTGGGTCGATTTTTCGGGTCGGGTCAGGTTTTGACAGCTCTAGTCTACACCCACGCATTTTGGTAGCATACCTTTTAGAAAAAAACATATAAGCGGCTAATAATGGAAATATTTGATAAATCTTGAATTTTTGTTTTTTAATTTTTTTGTGATGGGTTCACTCTTTCCTTTTGTAGGGTTTTAGTTTTTGTTTTTAGCATGCTTATCATGTGCCCTTAGGGCACACAATAGAAAAACCGATATAACTAATTCATTTTCGTATCGGTACGGTACATGATTGATAATAATTTTTATAATATGAAATTTAATTGATAAAATATTATATGATAATATTATTAGTATTTTGATATTGACAACGCTTTTTGTCTAAGATCGTAATTTTCTATAAATAATAAGTTTAAATTGATATTATGTATAATATCACTAAAAAAGGATTATTAATAAAATAATAACATATAAATTATTCTATAGAGAATTTGGCTAAATAAAAATTGATTCAATATTGTATATACATAATATGACTTATATGCATATAATATAAAGTATATATACATAAAATATGGTGACTTGAAAAGATATAACTTTAGTATATAGTATAATATTACACACAATAAGATAAAAGAGTATGTAAAGTATTTTATCTAAAAAGGGTCAATCATGTTATTTGCAAAATGTATAGTCATGTTAAGTGAAAAAATAAAGTCATTCTTGTCACATTCATATTAAACAAAAATGCACAATCATGTTATTTGAAAAGGAACGGTTAAGTTAAGTGATAATACACAGTCATTCTTATCACATTTTACACATTCATTACAATACAAACAATGCGATATAGAGCATACACATTCGTATCAATCGAGAACACAATCATATCATTTGAAAATGCACAATAAAATTAAGTGAAAATACACAGTCATTTGTTAAATTTTACAACCTCGAACTTATAAAAGAAGACGTTACATGCCCATGCGATCCCCCCTTGGTTACATGATTGCATTCGTTCATTCTTCGATGGTTAAGTTTGTCCGTGGATTATGCTAAAATGGAAAAAGAATGTTGGCCATGTTAATATCGCCTCAAATACTTATTTAGTATGCTCAATGAATTCTTATACGCCTGAGTATTAAGCCTACTTACACATTTGTTGGAAACACATGAGTATGTGCTTAATGGCTTAATAATATCTATACATATTCTTGTACTTGAGCCTAATCATTATTTAGGACTTTATACTTTCAACTTTGCTAATTTGACACATCAATTTAACATTTGGCACATCATTTTTAAGCAATCACGTTGATTATAACCCCACTCTATATTTACAAATTTTAGTTTTAATCATATTATATGAGCATTTTCATTAAATTTATCTATTTATGTAAAAAAATTGTTCAACTAGACTTTTGATATGATAAGATTATTTTTCTATCTTATCAAATAATATTAAAAATACATATTACACCTGCAAAAAAAATGTTAAGATTTGTACCAATTTTATTTTCTTACTTTTTTTTATTTGACCACATTTGGTATCTATCTTAAACCTTAACATTCATTCTCTAACAAAAAAAAACTTTTATATGTTAGAAAACAGCTATAAATTTAGAATAAAGATATTTAACACACCATTCAATAACGAAATTATATAAGCAATACGTAGATAAGGAAAATTATTTTATTGGTCTCAATTATTTTATTGAGCCTATTCGTTGGGGTGAGTTTATTTTAGTTATTACGAATTTCAACTACCGTCACGTATTTTCTCCCACGCCTCTACACATTATTTTATTAATATACGCTACACCTTTTCTCCTTGTCTGCCAATTTCATCACTGCACGGAGCACCAAACTGCGGACCGCCATTAAAGCCGAAGCTTTTCAAGCTTTTTCATGGTTGTGGTAGATCTACAGCATCATATCCAGAGAGTAGAGCAATGGCAGCTGATAAGGCGAGCCCCAAAGGCCAAGCATGGTACTCCTTCCTAATTCGGTTTCCACACTGTTCGACCAACTCATTTTTCAATTTCTGTTGTTTGGATGAACAATTTGTGTTGCCTTCCGTCTGATTCCAGGTTCTGCACTACGGGATTACCAAGTGACGTCGTCGTCGAAGTCGATGACATGACCTTTCATCTCCACAAGGTCACAATTGCTTCATCCTTCTTTCTCCCTACCGTCCGCTTTCGATTGTGCATTGTTCAATTCGTACGAATTTTTGCAGTTTCCGTTAATGTCGAAGAGCGAGAAACTCAACGATCTGATAACAGAGCAAGAGGCCAAAACGAACACTGAAACCCTAGCGGATTCCGCGGAGTCGGAAATGGAGGCGAGAAGCTTGCACATTACGCTACCAGACTTCCCCGGGGGCTCCGAGGCCTTCGAGGCGGCGGCGAAGTTCTGCTACGGCGTCAAAATCGAGCTCTCCGCCGCCAACGCGGCCGCGCTCCGTTGCGCCGGCGAGGCTCTTCAGATGAGCGAGGAGTACTCCGAGGAGAATCTGATCTCCAAAACGGAGCGCTTTCTCTCGCACTCCGTTTTCCGGAAGCTCAAAGACTCAATCAACGCGCTCAAGTCGTGCGAGAGTCTGCTCCCGATGACCGAGGATTTGGGGATCGTTGACCGGTGTGTCGATAGCATCGCCGCCAAGGCGGCGCTCGTGGATCCCTCGCTGTTTGGATGGCCGGTGACCGATTCGAGGTCGAAGCCAGCCGGGGCCGAGCCGTGGTTCGAGGATCTCTCGGTGCTCTGCTATGGCTTCTTTGGTCGTGTTGTGGAGGAAATGAAGGCCCGGGGGATTAGCCCCCGGGTCATTGAAGGATGCCTTCTCCAATATGCTAACCGGTGGTTTCCTGGAGTCAGCCGCTCCACCAGGAAACCACCGGCCTCATCTTCCTCCACTGCTTCCGAGGCAGACCAGAAGGATCTGCTTGAGTCAATTGTGAGTAGCCTGCCGACTGAGAGATGCTCGTCCGCCTCCCCATCCACAAGGATCCTCTTTGGACTGCTCAGAACAGCCAACATCCTGGGCGCGTCTGAGCGTTGCAAGTCGGTTCTGGAGGCCAAGATTGGGGCTCAGCTGGACCAGGCTAGTTTGGACGATCTCCTGATTCCGAGCTACTCGTATCTAGACGAAACCTTGTATGATGTGGACTGTGTTGAAAGGATCCTTGGCCACTTCTTGCAGAGTTTTGTAGCCGGATCTGGTGATGATATTGATCGGTCTCCCTCCATGATGCTTGTGGGGAAGTTGATCGACGGATACCTGTCTGAGATTGCTTCGGATGCGAACCTGAAGCCGCACAGGTTCTCCGGTTTGGCGTTGTCTTTGCCTGATCAAGCGAGATTGTTTGATGACGGCCTCTACAGAGCCGTGGATGTTTATCTCAAGGTACATACGCAGCTTAGTTATACAGCTTACATCTTATGAAACCAGTGTTCTAAAAATCGGTCTAGGCTCCCGCCTAGGCGCTAGGCGGTGCCCCACCGTCCCGACTAGGCCCTAGGCGGTTGGCTGGGCGGCTAAGTGGGTTATGCGAGCACCTAGACGGTGTAGGCGAGCCCCTAGGCGGTTAGGCGGTCTAGGCGAGCCCCTAGGCGGTTAGGCTAGTTAGTTAGGCGGTCTAGGCGGGCCCATAGGCAGCTGGGCTAGTTGGTTAGGTGGTCTAGGCGGCTTAGACGACTTCCTAGACGGGTTGGTCGGGTCTAAGTTGATGCTAGATGGGGCTCTATGTGTCAGTTTATATGAGATTGTTCTTTTATCTATATTCTCACCAAATAAGAATAATAATCTTCTATTTCCAATAACTTACAAATCCGCCTAGGCCCCCGCCTGGCCGCCTAGGCGCTAGGCCCCGTCCCACCGCCCAGCTTCCGCCTAGCGTTTTTTAGAACACTGTATGAAACACACTAACTATATGAGTTTGTATATAGGCACATTCTTGGATTTCAGACCCAGACAGGGAGGAGATCTGCAGGGTAATGGACTGCCAAAAGCTCACCCTTGAGGCGTGCACCCACGCAGCCCAGAACGAGCGGCTTCCACTCCGCGCGGTTGTTCAGGTTCTCTTTTTCGAGCAGCTCCAGCTGCGTCATGCCATTGCGGGCACTCTGCTTGCAGCAGAAGGCGCTCCACTCGAGTCTGTAGGCCGCCTATCAAACTCGATACAGAACGGCGAGCAAGATGATGAAAGAGGCACACCTCAGGTGGTTGTAAGGGAGAGCCAGGTGATGCGTCTAGACATAGACACCATGAAGACGCGGTTGCACGAGCTGGAGCGGGAGTGCTCGACCATGAAGAAGGTGATGGAGAGGATCGATAAAGATGGTGGCCCGCAAGAAGGCAAGCGGAAGAGCTCGTTCACGAGGAAGTTCGGGTGCAAGTTTAAGACCCAAGTTTGTGACTCGCACCAACCGACCGTTGTAGAAAGTAGGAGGGGGAGGAATTCAACAGGCAATGCTCGCCGTAGTGCCAAATAAATGAAGAAGGTGATGGAGAGGATCAGATTGTTCCAAGGTATGTGTTGTCTATACTTGTACACTAGGCATTTTTTTTGGCCAATTTGAATGAGCAGTTTTAGCTACGAAGTTAAAGAGTAACATCAACTGTAGCATGTAGAAGGGTGTTTTTAGGCGCAATTTATTTTGCTGTTGAAATTCTTTGGGGTCTCTGAAATGACCATGTTTGATGTTGAAAGTTTAATTTATTCGTCGAATCATTGTTTTGTTTTTGCTCATTTTGGCTGGTTCTGTGTGACTATTGTCTTTGGGGTTTTGTTGGCTGATGTATTCGAAATATAGAATCATTGCTAGGTAGTACAAGTAATAAGCTGAGTACGACAACTTTTTCTTGTTTGCATGAACTTGAAAGAATGTTCCCCTGCCCTACTTGTATGAATGATCGAATTATTATGGATATGTAGTCTTATAAGACTAGATATTATAAAATCTAGCCCAATGAACAAATGCCAAGCGACCCCTAAGCTTTGGCCTATTGAGGGAAAAAGCATAGTAGTACAGAATGCAATTCCACGAGAGCTTGCAGTTTCATGTTAAAAGCTTTTGGCTTCACAAGATTCTTACTTTTCAAAGGTTGGATAAAGATGGCAGGGGATGTTTTTAGAGTCAAAAAGTTTGTACTATCAATAGTTATGATTCATGGCTGCAAAATGCAGCAATTTTCCTTGGCAAATACTCCCTCCGTTTCATAATAAGTGTCGTTTTAGCACTTAAAATTTGTTTCATAATATGTGTCGTTTTAGGTTTTCAAAGTGATTTAATAGGGGTGAATGATGATAATTTTTATTGGAATGTGTATTTGTTGACTAAAGTTGTTCATGCATTGGCCAAAAAAATGTAATGAGTGGTAAGATTAAGAAAAAGTTTGTAAGTTTTAAAGTGAATGATTGCTTTTTTTAAAAACTGTGTTGAGAGCTAAAACGACACTTATTGTGAAACGGAGGGAGTATTGACAAATGTTGGTTTAAAAAAAAAAACTATTTTGATTTTTGACCAAAAAGACAGATGTAATCATGGCATGAACAACTCCCACGGAACACAATATTTTTCTTCTTCTTTTCCGAAACCCCATGATTAGTTGTAACGCACACAAATGGGTTTTTTTTGGTTAATTTTACTTCCTTTCCATTGTTTGGTAGAAAGTAGGCATGCATCATGCATGGAGATGAAAAAGGATGAATGTCTAATCGAGTACTCGTGTTTTACTTCTACTAATCATCTGCTTCTCATGCTATTACGATGCTATTTGCCAATCAAATCACTTAATCTCTACTCTATTGACAATTTCAAGTGCAAAATTATTACTACATGTGTACTCTTTGGATATTGATTGACAATAGATAATCTAAATTATTCACAAATACTTTTGACCAAAAATTATTCACAAGTACTTAAAGCGTCAAATAAACCTCACTCTTTATCTGAATGAATTGGCCTTATGCTGTTGGGCTGATAAATGGGCCGATAAATGGGCCTTGGGTATTAGCCAGAGCCCACCAACAATGAGATTTCCGATATTCTAGTCGGTAACTTTTTTTGACTGATTCCATTTCACTTCTTGTTCCGCCACGAGTCACAAACTCACAATTCAATCTCAACTTAGATCAGCATTTTGCGTTGCCGTTGGTTCGTTACTCTGTCATGTCGTTCTCCTCTTAATTGGATTCTTCTTGTAGCTCTCAAGGAGCAGTTAATAAACCAAGTAATGCTAAAAAGACCATCAAGAGGATATAGATTAATTCCATCATCCCTTACTAAGATTTCAGAATGGGAAGAGGGACAGAGTACTTGGGAATGAAACTAGACGATGCTACAGTTTCCCAATGGACCGACACCGGCAGCGTCAACGAGCTGATCGACTCAGCGGCAAGGGCGATCGGCCACATGGGCACGCTTGAACGACACGCGGGATTCACCACTGGACTTTTCGAGTCCATCTCCTCTTTTGCTGCCATGTATGCTCTACTTGTTGTTGTTGTCATTTGATCAATACTAAGGACTCACAGTAAATTAATGGGGCTATGTTGTTGTTGGTGAATGGTGGTGGTAACACAAATTGCAGATATTTGCTGATTCTGGATAGAACAAACTGGAGAACCAACATGCTGACTGCACTCCTAGTCCCTTACATTTTCCTCAGCCTTCCTTCTGGGATTTTCCACACCATAAGGTTGGCTTTGGCTTATATCATCTGAATGGTGTCTCAAAAGTTGACACTATTATTAATAATCTCTCTCTAGTTTTAGCTTTAGCTTTAGTTTAGTTACCTTTCTAGTTTTATTTGCTTTCCGTTTTGGCTTATATCTTTTGGGTTGTATGGGGCGTATTCCATCAAGATCTGGAATACCCCCATCCTGACCCCTCAGATCCTACTTCCGTCGGACTATTTGGGTAAATGTTGTTGTTGTTGTTGTTGTCTCTTTGTGATGCAGGGGTGAGTTGGGCAAGTGGATTGCTTTTGTCTTAGTAGTCCTAAGGCTCTTCTTCCACCGCCATTTCCCAGGTACGCGGAATCTCTTCTACCATGAAACTCCACGACCCGATTGAGCAAACATGCTTGTGAGGCCAATGCATAATCATGGCGGGTCCATCTTAAAACCAATTGACTGACAATCGTAGTAGCTCTAGCCTTTCTTAGTCCGAAACTTTCGATCAGCCGCTAATCTTAAATTGGTTGGTGGTGCAGATTGGAGCGAGATACCTAGAGGAATGATACTGTTGCTGGTGGTGGCACCCGGATTTCTAGCGGAGCACGTGAGGGAGAGTACGAGCGGGATGGTGGTGTTGCTCGTGATCGGATGTTACCTTTTCCAGGAGCACATTCGATCAGCCGGCGGCTTTAGAGATTCCATCACAAGGAGCCATGGCTTGTCTAACACACTTGGCCTTGTTCTTCTATTGGTTTACCCTGTTTGGGCGTTGCTCCTTCACATGATGTGACTAATTAATAAGCCCATCTTCAAAGCTCAAATGAATTTCAAATGCTAGCTAGGAGTTCAGTGCCTGCAATAAGTTATAAAGAGCCCATCAATGAGAAGAGCAAGTCAATGTTACTAGCTAGCTTGTAGATTAGTAGAAGCCCAATAGTGGAAATCAAAGCCTAGTTTCATCCCAGATATTTGACCAAAACACTACAAGTTAGCACATGTGAAACACAAGCTAAACAAACTTGGAACTTAGGCCCCGTTTGGTATGATTCCTTGGGAATTAGGAATGGGAATCAGGAATGACTGATTCCAGTATCCTGTTTGCTAGAGAGATATCTGGAATCGATTTCATTCCCTAGAATGACTCATTCCAAGTCTGCAGGCTAATTTGATTCCAGCAGAAATTGGAGGGTATCATCCATTCCAGACATTGTAATTCTTCATTTTGAATCTTAAAGTTTATAAACCTTATTTTATAAATTCTAATAAATATAAACCTTTAAAATCATAATTAAGAACTCTAAACCTTAAGAATTTCAAACCAAAATTATCTGGAATGGTTCATTCCGGCAGTATACCAAACAACATGTCTGATGAATGGTTCATTCCGATTCCTGATTCCATTCCGATTCCTGATTCCAATCCGATCCAGCAACATACCAAACGGGGCCTTAATACTCTAATAATAGATCCATAAGCAAGTGGTTGCATCAGACCAAAATGAACAAAAGATAGGACAGGAGATCTGTTTCTAGTACAACTAAAGGACACAAGAACAACTAAATATGAATGGGCTGATAGATTTGGTCTCCAATCTTAGTGAATTCTTCCATCATCAGGCCGTTCAACCTCAGTAAATAGTTATCAGATCCCCGGATCTTAGACGCATGCTTCTCGACTTGTTTGCAGAGACAGCAGGCCGGTTGGCTGAGGAGTTTATAGGCACACTTCTGCAACAGCGGAAATCCACCGCCGTATTTGGTCCATAATGTAACTGCAAAATTGTCCAAAGCTTCAAAATCATGCATTCAATCAATAAAAGCTTCAATTTGGACTGAAGAGTATGGTCAGTAGACTTACTGGGGTGATTTGCTTCACATTCAGAAACCGAAACATTAGCGAATGGGTTGCTCAATTCGGACAAGTATCCCTCTATTTCTGCATCAAGTACTCTTTTCTCTTCTTCTTCTTTTGCTCCAGCAATATCATGCAAAAACAGTGTCAGACCTCCTATATCCATGCCCTCTTGCAAATCATGCCTTAAAATATAACAAGGGCTTACAATGAGAGTGCGAGGTCTTGGAATACAGAAGTAAACATATCCCTCCATTTCTTGAAACACTCTGGTATCCCTTTGTACTTGAGAGGCTCGCGCTCATAGTAAGTCTTGACGAAACCATTTGCTTTGTCTATTGCCAATTCTAAGTAGCCAGCACAAAGAACTAAGACTAGAAACCTTAAACAAAGGCGCTAGAACTTTTATGAGTTCATGCCCATCCTTCCAAAACACTTTGTTGTAGATGATTCTTCTAACACCAGTACCTTTATTACTATGTTCTGATATCCAGTCTTTCAACTCACACTCCACCTTCATAACCATACACAGACGAAAAAAGGAGCTTGCAGCCTTTCCCCCAGAAACTTGTCCAACCCCTTTTCGCTTCAAGGCATTGTAGAGCACTCTGCTCACAAGAGAACTAGCCATGTGGTTGTATACTTTATCCGATTTCTTGACCAGTGCTAGTACCCATTTAGATTTCTCGCAAATACTCCTCCAAAAGAACGGGAATTTGCTGCCTTACACAGTAACTATCAAGTGCCTCACCAAAGGGGTTTTCGGCTGCACGACAAAGACCAACTGCTTGGTGCTGACATTCAGAGTTGTAACGAGAATCATGCTTGAAATATTGTACTATCAACTATCAAGTGCCTTACACAATAATGGTTGGGTCACAATCAAGTACAAATAAACAAGCTTTTAGTCGAGGTAAAATATGAAATGAACCGCTTTTATTGGTAAAATATGAAAGCAAATTTTTTTAATCTTTTAGTCGAGGTTATGGCATGAGCTGATTGTAAGATCATATTGGAGATCAACCCTATCTAGATGGCAAGATTAGCAACTTTAGCCCTTAGGGAGTGTGAAATTACATGGCCTATAAATCTATGTTGCCAAGTTTAAGACGTTAATTACAGCTTATATATTGAAAATAATCAGATAAATCCACCATGTGGAGCTGACAACACTCAACAATTTTAAAGCTCTCAGATATTTGAACCAAACAAGCTTGGAATCTAACACTCTAATACTAGATCCATAATCAAAGTACAACTAAAGGACACAAGACCAACTAAATATGAATGGGTTGATAGATTTGGTCTCCCATCTTGGTGAATTCTTCCATCATCAGGCAGTTCAATCTCAGTATGAAGCACATATGTTCATATATTACCCAATGTATCAAGCAATGTATGTCCTGGTAATGCAATGCATAACATATTGGTTTGAATGGTTTCCACCAAATCTCAGTATGAAGCAGCATCTTGTACTTAATACTACCCAATGGAATAAAACTAAGACCAGACCATACATAAAATAGCATCGGAAGGCAAGTATAAGCTCGAAGATCAAGAACTATGTCATTAGGCAGGAAGAAAAACATCTTCATAGTATCTCAGAAACCTGCAACAATTTCATTCCTCTGTTAGCAATAGAAATCAGGTATAGATTATAAATCCCAATGCCAGGAAATAATAAACAAGCATACAATTACCTGAATAGGCATCTCGGCAATGACAATGTTAGTTGTTTCTTCAATGTTCTTGAGGGCAACTACTTCACCTCCAACCACCATATTAATCACTATACCATCTATAAAAAAAATCATTTGAGATTAATGTGTTACTACGCTAAGCTTAAGTTTTGTTTGTGGTATTAAATAATGAATGCACATAAGAAAGCACCTGCAGCTAAACAAGTTCCTGTCCTTCTTGCATATGTTTCCTGCAAGCAAAGCATCATGAATGGAAACATTATAAAATGCAGTTCTAATCATAAAAGCAAATCCATTACAAAACTTGACATTAGGAGCTCAAATATGATGCTGTTCAGTTCTTATATATTATCATGTGTATATAACAAACAAAACACATATCAAGTGAGTCCGAATCTACAACCTTAATTCATTCAACATTAACAATATGTATTCTCTCTCCAGAGCTAGATCAATCATAATCACTGAGAAACTGGTAAAACTGTGCACAACAAAGATAACAAGCAATTGGGACATTATCATCATGTCAGTCAAAGCTACAGCTAAGACATGCTACCAAATTTAGCACTCATCATCTCACATTCAGATTAGTCAAACATTGTCCACAAATTACCCGAAATATTAAAACAAGAAGAAAACAAGCTTCAAGTATATGCACGAGCAAATACTCACATCAGCTATGTATAATTTATAATTCTGCATTTTGCATAGGTCTATAGTTCTCAAAGTTAGAGAAGAATATATAACCTTCTTCACTGGTAACTCATAATTAATGAGAACACGAGCGGAGAGTGGAGACTCGCTTGGAGCTACACCCGGAAGGCAAGCATCGGTTACAACTATCATGTGAGACTTCTGGTTATCCTCTCCATTGTTTCCTTCATTTTCTAACTGAACAGCCGCATTTTGGCAGTGGTACCATTCTGATGTTAACCACCGAAAGTTTTCCAATATTTTAGCACGTTCAGCCTCCGAAAGATCACTGTACTGGACGATTCACGTTTGTAAAGATGCAGCGTATGTAAAATTTGTTCAGAAGAAAAGTGAAAATAAGTCCATGTACATTTGTTGAGCATTGTAGCGAAAAAATACTATCAAATGTAGATTTGAACTAGGTTTTGCTGAAGAAATCATCAAAAAGCCACTCTCAAGCAAATGTAAATCAATGGAGAGAGATAAAAATACCAATGAAGCCAAAGAAATATAAGGAAGACTAGAGACAGCGGTGCAGACGGCGTCTAGCTCATTGCGCGAACTGCAACATACTATCACTGGAAGGCTAGACCGACGGCCAACCACTCCCAGCAAATCAACTAAAGTCTCCTACAAATCCCATCCAATTTTCAACATATCATCAAACTGTTCTCAGTGGACATGAAACAACGAATGGCTGGTGAGGTATTTAATTAGGCAACAAAAGAGTTACCATTTTAAACCGGAGCCTGTCAACGGCAAGGTAGAAATGGCGCTGCTGGCTGCATAAGATTCATTGAGCATTTGCATCAACACAAAATATCAAAATGAACAAAATAAAAGAGAAAGAAGGCGAAAAAATGATGGAAATTTACACAGGTAGATAAAACTAGGGCGAAAATAGAGATTGGGAGCAAGACGACCTTGAATGGGACGGCGATGGGGAGGTGGGAGAGGCGGCTTCATCAATCGCCATGGCAACACCGATGGATCTAGGATGCGTTGGAATCAAATCATTCCGAAAAGCACCTGAATTGCAATTCCAACTGTGACAAAGCTCAATTCAAACTCAATTCACTTCAAATCAAAAGAAAATACAATGGCTTTTCGCCCCAATTGGACGAACAAGTAATAATATATCAATCAGAGGGCATCAAGTTGTTAGAATTTGGAATGAGAAAAGCCACACTAACCAAACCCAAATCACCAAACAGTTGCAAATTAATTGGGAACAAAGTCCTTAGTTCCTAACCAACAAGCTCAGCTACAAATTAAACCACGTCAATCCGTTATAGAGATGCATGAATTCGTATTTGATACCTGGGATCGAAAAGGCGTACAATCGTGAGAAGACGAATTGATCCGAGAAGACGCCTGAATATCTGAGCGAGAGTGGTCACTGACTCGGTTTAGTTTTTTTTTTTTAATTTCTTTTTTGATTGTTCCAGTTTTGAAAGTTGCAGTTTGGGCCGAACCAAACAATGATCCACTAAAAGAACGCGCCTTTGCACGCGCCTTTACCCTTCCTCCAACTCTTGGCATAACCCTAGCATGGCTTCAACTAATCTTCATCCGGGTTGTTCGCTATCTCAAGATTGAAGCCGGAAACAAAGCAAGTTATGCTCAAAACTACAGGTGTGTTGCTAGACTTAAACACTTGCTAACAAGAAAATTAGGTGTCAAGAATTTTTGCTATAATGCAATGATAATTATGATGCACATTGTATTATTGTAAGGCACAAATCCATATCATCTGGCCTTGCATTTGATGATTACTTTGGATTAGGAAAGGATATTACAATTAATAGTACTAGAAGAACCATTAGTATGTGTGTGTTCACTGCACTACTTAAAGCTAAGAATGAAGAGTTGAAAATCAAGTTTATTTATAAAAATTGGCTCTGGGAGTCCCTACACTTTTTCGTTTGGGGGGCTGAATTGGGTAGAGAACAAGTTGGCAACAAATGAAAGCCATTTTAAGGGCTGTTGGTAGATGGTTTTCTTGCTTTTACAGTAAGTTTTGCTGGCATTCCTATGGTGTTTTGAATTGTGGCAAAAAACTCAAGGGTGCAGAATTAAACCTACAGGTCAAAATGGGAGCCTAAACCCATGGAAATCTTGTTTGAGGATCCACTTTGGATTCCAGGGTCTGACAAAATCATAAAAAAAGAAGCAAAAAAGTATCAAAAATGCCAAGAGATTATACAAGAACGCGCTTCCATGGATGGGAGGTACGCTTGGATTTCCTTGTGGTTGCATTTGCTTGCTGGTGAGGTACGTATCTCTCATGTTATGCCTGGGAGCTTGTCCAAGTCTTGGTAAATTTGTGTTTGTAATGCCCCTGATTTGGTCTGGACGATCATGGCTTAGATAGAAGCTCTCAAAGTTTTCAGGATATAAAGTATTGTACTGATTTGTTTTATTGGTATATTTACAACAATCCAATATATTGTTTGCCTTAGTTATGAGCAGGATGGTGTTAGGAGTAGGACGTAAAATCAGAAGTGTAGATGCAGATGATCTCATATATCAATGTGTCAGGATTTAAAGTGAATACCTTATTGATAGAGAATACTCGCGAGAATTTCTGTATCCTTTCTTTCAGCCTTCTGTTATGCTTTAATTCTATTCAATGACTTCCTTTACATGTGTGTATTCTTTTTCTTCCTTTTTTTGCTTATTTGTGTGGCAGCTTTTGTTAATAAGATTGCTTCTAGTAAAAAAAGAGTAGTAAGGAACATAAAAGGGATAATTGTGGTGTGTTCGGGTTGCCACATTTAATGCATTAAGTTGCATTAAATGCGATAATCCAAATTCCAAAAGCACCTCTTGTCTTCATTAAGAAAAGAGAAGAACGGTTTCGGAATAAGTTATTCCATACTAACCAATCTTCCCTTTTGGAGAGTGCTTACTTATACTGTATATGCAAATACCTTAAATACTGAACACCTTTTTTTTCTTGTTGCTACAATACTGACCACTGTTAATGCTGATAAAGATAACAACAGCAGCAAAAAACAATTCAACAGCAGTAAATCGTTTGTTCTTGATTGTGGCAGTGTCATGACCCCTTATTACAGTGAGGAGACTGTTTACTCTAGAAGTGACCTCGAAATGGAGAGTGAAAATGGAATTTCAATTATCGTCTACTTGCAAAAGATTTTTCCAGGTTTTGTACCATAAACTTGCTTATTCTGCAGTATGCTTAAAGAAGGTTCTCACAGAGGAGTATAAATTTTGGTAATTGATATGGTAAGTGTATTCATTTATTAGATGAGTGGAATAACTTTATGGAGCGGATCAACTGCAAAAAAGAGAGTGACATGTGGGAAACTGAAGAGAACATATTACATCTCCGTCACTGGGTTTCACTGAGAGGACAAACTCTGTGCAGGACGGGTACTATTCTACTTTCTCTTGTCTGGACTCACATTCCTAAATACACATAATCATATTAAACAAAAACCTTTGACTTACAGTTAGAGGGATGATGTACTATCGAAGGGCTGCAAAACTTCAGGCTTTTCTTGACATGGCCGATGAATCTGGTAAGTATATGGTAGAAGACACTAGTACCTGTTTCTTTCCCATCTTTTTCCTTGTTTTTTTAAACAAAAAAGATTTTGCACCTAGAGTTTTGCCATCCTGCTGGTTTGCCTACTTTTGTAGTTGTTTAGTGTATCATGGAAAGATTACAAGTCTGAATTCGTATTTTTACATCGTCATTCTAAGTTTATAATGAGTTCGACTGGTTCATCTGAAAGAATAATCACACTGCTAGCCCAAGGCATTATAAGTCTGAATTCGTAATATCATCATTCTTAGTTTATAAAAAGTTTGATTAGTTCATCTGAAGAATTCTCACACAGCTAGCCCAAGGCATGAATGACTTGTAAAGGAGGAGGTGGCAATTGGTTAAAAATATCCTGTGAATTCAATGACAAAATTTGATGTTTTTTCCAGAAACTATATGATGTTATGACTTGTGAAATTATAAAATGAGCAGAAATCCAAGGAGGCTATAAAGCTGTTGCTGATAAAACAGAGAATGAGAAGAAGAGGCAAAGATCTGTGTATGCACAGTTAGATGCTATGGCAGACATGAAATTTTTGTCTACATTGCTACATGTCAGAATTATGGCAACCAGAAGCGAAGTGGTGACCGGCGTGCAACAGACTTATTAAGCTTGATGGCTACGTATATTTCGTATTCTGAATGATGATGCCATAATGGTTTAACTTTTGTTTCTCTTCGCCTATAACTCCAGTCATTTGAAATATAATTCTTGTACATCCTGCACAGCAATCCATCTCTACGCGTAGCATATATCGATGAGGTTGAAGAAAGAGTTGGCGAGAAGTCTCAGAAAGTATATTACTCTGTACTTGTTGTGAAAGCGGTTAATAATCATGACCAGGTTAGTAAATTCACACTATAGCCCTAAGCTTGACACTACATGCTGAGTGTAGCCTGCTTATTTAATGGTTTATGTTTACTCGTAGGAAATCCATCGCATTAAGCTGCCTGGTCCTGCAAAGATAGGAGAATGAAAGCCTGAAAATCAAAACCATGCCATTATTTTCACCAGAGGAGAAGCTCTTCAGGCAATTGATATGAACCAGGTAGACAGTCTTTTCTTAATTATTCATCTGCAGTGTTGAGATAATGTGCCATAATACTACTCCACTTTTTATTCTGGTAATAGGATAACTACTTGGAAGAAGCTCTTAAAATGCCAATCTCTTGGAAGAATTTAATGAAGATCATGGTTCACGACCGCCAACAATTTTAGGGTATCGAGAACACATCTTTACTGGAAGTTCATCCTACTCTCAAATCATTTATGCATTTCTGATGCGCTTTTTTATGTCTTTGCAGTGTTTCTTCTCTGGCTTGGTTTATATCAAATCAGGAGACAAGTTTTGTCACCATTGGTCAGAGAGTAATAGCTAGGCCATTAAAGTATGAACTCACTTTGCAGATGGAAATAAAGATATATAGTTATCACCATTTAAGTATCTTTTTTGGTTACATTTAGCATGTTAATTGAACTTTCTTAGATACTGTTAAGATCTGGTTTGCTAATGCAAGGGCAATTCGTTGGAAAACATTAAGCCATTACTTTGCTTGAAAAAGAAATCTCTGGATACCTAATGAATAACAATTGTATGGGATTGTATCATGTATGCACGTATAACTAGTAGATTTATCAGAAATGCGGATTATTTCCCTTCAACAGGGCAAAAATTGGGAAAGGGTGTAGTTTTCTCAATTTGGTTTTACTATTTTGCTTGTGATAAAACCCCTGATTTGCTTACTTTTCTTGATTTCTCAATTGAAAAATACCAGGGCTCGCTTTCACTATGGGCATCCAGATGTCTTTGATAGAATATTCCACATCACACGTGGTGGCATTAGCAAAGCTTCTTGTGGCATCAATTTAAGTGAGGATATTTTTGCTGGTAAGGTCTTTCCCAACCGAGACTAACTGTGTATGTAGTTTTTATGCCTGCATATATTTTCTGTGGTTGCGTTGAATGCAGGTAATGCCATTTTTGTGTTTGTAGGTTTCAACTCTGTATTAAGGCGTGGAAATGTGACTCACCATGAATATATACAAGTAGGGAAGGGACGAGATGTTGGCCTTAACCAAATATCACTATTTGAAGCAAAAGTCGCATGTGGTAATGGGGAGCAGACTCTCAGCCGGGATATCTATCGTTTAGGTCACCGATTTGACTTTTTCCGTATGCTTTCGTGCTACTTCACGACAGTTGGATTTTACATAAGCTCATTGGTAATACTCCTAGCACTTAGACTAGTAGATGAATATGGCCTTATCATCAATAGCATAAGACTTTAGTTACCTTGAGACTGGAGCATGCTAATTTTATATTGGATGCTAAAATGTGACACTGTTAAATCTGGCTTGATCATTACATGGATAGCATTGCTACCTGCCTGGAAGCAATCATTGAGATGGAATGTGGAAATGCATAATTCAATTACATGAAAAACAAATTTAAGAAAAAATTGTTTAAATGGATAGTTACAATTCTATTTTACCATTACCTATTCCGTTGCAGATCGTTTCATTGGGGAGAAATAAGTTCAGTGCAGATTTCCAACTAATGCTCAGACTCCTCAAGCTTCTCCTCTTTATCGGTTTAGTGGTGACCCTCGTTCTTTTATTTGTGTTCATGAATCTCACTGTTGGAGACATTTTTGCCAGTCTCCTTGCATTCATGCCTACTGGCTGGGCTCTTCTGTCGGTAATTAAGCAATCCTTCTATCACGACTCTCATTTCCTTCCTCTTGCATAAATGTAGTATACATTTGGTAAATTGTAAGGGAGCTGAAAATGATACGGAGTGAAAGAATCGTAAATAAAGCAAACTATTGTTGTATGAACACAGATATCACAAGCGTGCAGGCCAATAGTTAAGGGCATTGGGATGTGGGGATCGGTCAAGGCCCTAGCGCTAGGCTACGAGTACATGATGGGGATCTTGATCTTCTTACCAGTGGCCATCTTGGTGTGGTTTCCATTTGTGTCCGAGTTCCAGACCAGGCTTCTGTTCAACCAAGCCTTCAGTAGAGGGCTCCAAATTCAATGTATACTGGCCGGTGGAAACAAGAACAACTAAGCCACTGCATATATCAACATCTATCGGCTGAAAGCACAGTAATTTTAGGTCTGTAATGAGGCATTAGGGCCAGTTAATCTCAGTCCGACGAGCCTCTAGCTACTTGTGATTTTGGAAGGTTTTTCGTTTGTATATTCGTGTGTAATCAGTGTTGTGTGCAAGCAAGCAGTTTTTACACGTTGTGTGAGTTGTATGTATGATCAGCTGGTGTTTACAGAGGTGTTTTGTGCCTTTTGACTTGTATAATCAGGCTACATAAGTTTTCATTTCTGTCAATGCAATGTTCACAGATGGATTGCAAAGATTTTTGGATTGAGTTGGGACGTCCCGCCTTTTCCCGGAACAGGAGCAGGAGCGCTACCGCTCAAGCTTGAATCTGGGACGTGTGGTATTCCCCTCGCACTCCAGTACCGTCACGCTAGCGCCCCGGGTAATAAAATAGTGTTTTATCCTTTTTACTGGTCACATACATTGCAAGAATTGAGCCACAAAAACCCTCCAATTACCCAAAATATACATCTTTCTTCTCCCCATTGTTTCAGATTGCCAAGAGAAGCCAAATCTCTCCAATTTGACTAGAGAATAAAAACAGTCAGAAAAAATCATATCAAGTACAATAGTGATCAGCAATCAGCTACATGAATATTGCATTCTTGTAAATAGAAATCATTCTTTTGAGTAATAGACTTCAGACTCTGAAATGTGAGAAATCTCATCAACTCTTCTCAAGGACCTGGGGCTTCGCCAAACACACACAATAGAATATTTAAAATAAATTTGTTTTATTCTACATTTATAATAAATTGGGTCATGGGATCGGACGGTTCGAGTCAGTCTAGCGGTCAAGAATACCGATTTCTTATAATTATTCCAATAATATTTTTTTCTATGTTATTATTTTTACCGTTATTATAATAAAATATTAAAAATAAATTTGATTTTATTCTACATTTATAATAAATTGGGTTAACCCAAAATGCTGAAGCTAGGTTCGGGTGTCAACCAAATCGGATTCGGGCCAATCGGGTTCGGATTTTCCTTGACCCACCTGAAAACCTATCGAGAATTTTAAGATAGAAACTCAACCCGAAAGTAACCGGTTAAGGAAATGCAGATGGCCGGGTTGACCCGACTTATTATAAATATAGAATATATCAAATTTATTCTATGTATTTTATTACATAAACTATTCAACTTAAAAATGCATAAAATACATAAAATTCATTTTATGTATTTTATTACTTTAATTGATCGGACCCCATACTCAATCAAATTAAAAATTAAAAATGACCAAAATCCAACTCAGCCAAACCAACATGTATAATTACAAGGAAAAAAGTTACGCGAACAATTCATAGTTAAATAGTCTAGTTAAGTAAATAAATACGGAGTAAATAAAAAGGGAAACAAAAAAATCCATCAAACGGTCAAATCGAAGCATAAGTTGCTTTAAAATGATGGGAGACGAAACGTCACGCAAGAATGAAAAATTACAGTGGCGGGAGACGAAGAGTCACGAAAATTGCTGAACGGTCAAACTTGGGCCGGCCCAAACATAATTTTCAGCCGGTCAAGCATAAGTTGCCTGCAGACCGGCTGAGGAAGAGCTAAACTTCCAAACACGGACAGAGTACTTTCAAACCACGGTGATCGAGAGCGACCTCTGCAATGGCCTTCTGGGGTTCGTTCACTCCTACTCGATCATCATACATGGCGATCTTGATCTTGATCTTGCTTTTCGGTGTGCATTTTAGTTCGGCATTCTGTTTGACTGCTCTCTTTTGCAGGCGTTGAGCTGAAGCCAGACAAGCCCTACACACACCCCTCCAGCAAAACCTCGGGAAGATTACGCCTATCTCAGGTCAAAACCGGAGCCTTGGTTTCGTCTTGAAAGGTTTCATTTGTGTCCGTTGATCTGATCTCTGATTTCTTGCACTGTAGGCAACGCTAGGGTTTGGCTCTTCTAGCAAGAAGAGCTTGGTCCAGTGCAATGTCGGAAGCAAGAGCCCCGTCCTGTTGTGCGGTCTCTTGCCGGAAAAGTCTGAGTACTGTCACTTGGAGTTGGAGTTTGACGAAGACGATGAAGTCGTCTTCTCCGTTATTGGTCCCCGGAGTGTGCATCTTTCTGGGTACTACGTAACCACCAGCCAAAGACACCGGGGAAATTTCGATGATAGTTCGTATCCTTTCTTTCTTTCACTATTGAAAATTCTGGTGATTTTTCCTACTGTGTTATTTTGCTGAATCTTGGCTTCAATATGATGTCTAGATGTTTTATAGAGTAATGCTTAGTGGGTTTTTCTAATGCTGATGTCTTTTGCCAAGTCGAAGCTTCCATTGTAACACCTCTGTTTCCTTTCTAGCTATTTGTTTATGGTATTAGGATACTGTTTTCTTTGACCATATTGAAAGTGAGTCATATGGAGAAGACATTGAGCACTCAGATAATGTGAAGGCTGATATTTCTACGGATGAAGATGATTACGAGGACAGTTTCATTAATGATGGTGATGTGGAAGTTTCCCCGCTATCACCTGGCTTCGCCAGTGATGGTATGCTTTTCATACTGCAAACCTCTGTTCTCATGTTTCGTTCTTCGTGATGTAATTCACAAGAGCACCCAAGTGTATTATTTGTCTGTCATTACTGCATATTGACTATCAGTTGTACTGCTTTGCACTTTCGTTGTCCTTTGTTTATAACATTATCTGTGTAGTTACTCCCTATCTTAGTTCAATATGTATCACCCTTATGCCAACATAATTATTTGCACTTCACCATGGAAAGCTACTTTTGGCTGAAAATACGTGGGCTAGTTTTCATTCAAGAGTAAATGTGGTCAGATCTGTGAAGTAAATTGCATGAATGTTTGTATTGACAGTCACCGTTGAAACACTGCTAATAAGCCTGTATCATATATCTAGGTCATGTAATTTAAGTTGAAAATACGTGGGCTAGTTTGAGTTTCTTTGGGTAAATTAACTTGGTGTGGCTTGATGGACCCTTGAAGCGTTGTTGTCCTTTTTCCATGAAGTCATGTGTTGTTTAAGTAATCTATTGTAAACCCAAGAAATGTTCTGTAGTAATTTTGGATGATTAATGATTGCAGAGATGGAGGACGATATGATGGATGACAAAAAATGTAACAAAAAGAAAGGTGGTCGACGTTGTAGGCGTCTTCGTAAGTGCCAGATAAACGAGTCTGAGGATGATGGGAAAGAAGTGCTGGAGAGTGAAGATGATGACAAGATTCTGATTTCATCTTTTATTGGATGTGGTGGGACTACTGAGGAACAAAAGCTAGCAAAGGATATTGTGGGTGATCACACGGAAAACCATAGTGATGTAAAGGCAGATGGAAATAACGGTGGTGTGGATGCTGATCCAAAGAGGTTGAGTTGCTTTGTAATCCCATAGTCAACTTCTCTTTAGATTTATTTGCCATTGGTGTCGAGATATAGCCTTCTAGAATGATATCTAATTTGATAGTGTTTTTGCATGTGAGGCCTAGTGAAACATGTGAACTGATCAGCCATTAACTATAACCCTTGGAGTGCCTTTCATCAGCTTTTCTCTAATGTTGTGCCTTTTTCTACTACATTTCTATGCTTTCAGGGATCATGATGTTCAACACACTTCTGTGCCTTCTGCTGCTGTGGAAGGTCTACCACAAAATGAAGAGGAGCTAAACACTCTCCATTCTGATTCCATTGACGATAATCATAAAGATGAAGTTCCGGTGGATGCTACAATTGGAATGCTCCAAGAACCTCCAAATGAAAGGTAATTTTCTTGCTTTTGCTGACAATATATTTTGATAGTTGTTATACTTGATAGAATACATTGTTATTAGTTCCATGGTTTACTTGGGATAATAATCATTGCAGAGTCTGCATTTTTATTGCTCTGCTCAGCAGCTGCAATTTAATACACCCTGTTTTCTGATGTTGTGCCTTTTTTTCCTTCTACATTTCTATGCTTTCAGGGAGCCTGATGCTCAACACACTTCTGGACCTTCTGCTGCGATGGAAGATCTACCACGAAATGAAGAGGAGCTGAAAACTCTCCATTCTGATTGCATCGAAGATAATCATAAAGATGAAGTTCCGGTGGATGCTACAACTGGAATGCTTCAAGAACCTCCAATTGAAAGGTAATTTTCTTGCTTTTGCTGACAATATATTTTGATAGTTGTTATACTTGATAGAATACATTGTTATTAGCTCCATGGTTTACTTGAGATAATAATCACTGTAGAGTCTGCATTTTTATTGCTCTGCTCAGCAGCTGGAATTTAATACACCTTGTTTTCTGATGTTGTGCCTTTTTTCCTTCTACATTTTCTATGCTTTCAGGGAGCCTGATGCTCAACACACTTCTGCACCTTCTGCTGCTATGCAAGATCTACCACGAAATGAAGAGGAGCTGAAAACTTTCCATTCTGATTTCATTGAGGATAATCATAAAGATGAAGTTCTGGTGGATGCTCCAACTGGAATGCTCCAAGAACCTTCAAATGAAAGGTAATTTTCTTGCTTCGGCTGACAATATATTTTGATGGTTGTTACACTTGATAGAATACCTTGTTATTAGTTCCATGGCTTACTTGGGATGAAATACCCGTTGCGAATTCTACATTTTCATTGCTCTGCTTAGCTGCTGCAATTTTATACACCCTGTTCTCTGATGTTGTGCCTTTTTTCCTTCTACATTTTTATGTTTTCAGGGAGTCCGATGCTCAACACACTTCTGGACCTTCTGCTGCTATGGAAGATCTACCACGAAATGAAGAGGAGCTGAAAACTCTCCATTCTGATTCCATTGATGATAATCATAAAGATAAAGTTTTGGTGGATGCTCCAACCGGAATGCTCCAAGAACCTTCAAATGAGAGGTAATTTTCTTGCTTCCGCTGGCAATATCTTTTGATGCTTGTTACACTTGATAGAATACCTTGTTATTAGTTCCATGGCTTACTTGGGATGAAATACCCGTTGCAAATTCTACATTTTCATTGCTTTGCTTAGCTGCTGCAATTTCATACATCCTGTTCTCTGATGTTGTGCCTTTTCCTACTACATTTCTATGCTTTCAGGGAGCTTGATGCTCAACACACTTCTGTGCCTTCTGCTACTATGGAAGATCTACCACGAAATGAAGAGAAGCCGAAAGCTGGAAACAAAATGTCAAAGAAAAGGGAAAGGAAAGGCAATACTCTCCATTCTAATTCCATTGATGATAATCATAAAGATAAAGTTCCGGTGGATGCTACAACTAGAATACTCCAAGAACCTCGAAATGAAGGGTAATTTTCTTGCTTCTGTTGGCAATATATTTTGACAGTTGTTATATCTGACCGCCATTTCATTTTTATTATAAACCATCGTTCCATTGATGGTATATTTCAGGAAGTCGGTTGTATGTGCCATGCAATCTGATGAGAAAAAATCTGAAAAAAAGAAGAGAAAGGTGAAGGGAAATGAAGATGTCGCAATGCCAACAAAAGAAAGCGCCATGACGGTGGAGACCAAACAGCCTGATGCATATGCCCTGCAATCTGATGAGAAAAAATCTAAAAAAAAGAAGAGAAAGGTGAAGAGAAATTTAGATGTCGCTTGTATGGAAAAGCAGGCAATACCAACCAAAGAAAGCACCATGACTGTGGAGACCAAACAACCTGATGGATTAGTGGTTGAGGACCTAGAAATGGGAAAGCCCGATGGAGAAGTAGCCTCTTCAGGGAGAAAGGTATTATAAATATATAATTGTCTATTTCTTGGCCTCGTAGTCAAGGGCTACAATGTTTCTAAACTTTCCTCTCATTTTAGGTGAAAATTCACTATACTAGTATGCTCAAGGAGGGAGGCAATGTGTATGAAAGCAGTATTGGTTCAAAGCCTATGAAGTTTCGCCTTGGTATGATGAATGCTGTCTAGTTTGTGGTGGCTATTATTATCATTGTTAAACTGGGATGACTGATATCTCTTTAAATTTTGATTTCAAGGTAAAGGCAAACTTATAGCAGGAGTGGAACTTGGACTTGAAGGTAATAATTCTCTTGATTAAGCCATCCATTTCCTCCATGCCAGCATCTTGTACATGTGGTGTAGCGAACTGCGTTTATGACGTTGTGTGTTAACAATTTTGTAGGCATGCATGTTGGCGGTAGAAGGCGACTCACAATCCCCCCTGAACTAGGGTAATTTCGAACTCTCATCATCATGTAACTGCTACTATTACTATGATTATTATGTAATGTATAGAGAAAGTGACCTCCACTCTAATGCTGTCAATGCAGATATGGAAAGGAAGGTTTTATGAATTCCGTGCCTCCAAATTCATGGCTGACAATTGATGTTGAATTGCTCAATGTTCGCTGATGCCATCATTTTAATGTTTGGTCCAACTCCACTTTTGCAAGCTGTCGGAGTTGGAACTTCCAAGGCAGAACTACGTTTTGGCCAGGGTGTGCGACATTACTAAATGGAAACTGTAAGCTGCTTAGTATGCATATAAATTACTAGTCTAGGAAATTTCGATGGAACTTCCAAGCCATCCATTTCCTTAGTATTTACTATAAACGTGTGTGTGAAGTGACCAGACCATCCATTTTGTAGTTTTGGTGGTTATAGGCGGATTTCGATAACGCAGTAAAAACTCGATGAATTAGGGAAGGAAGGCTGGAATGCCCCGCCTTTCACTTAATTTCCATGTAATCTTGGCATGTAACGTACAACTCTCTTTCTTTTGTCTCTGTTTTCTGTAATTAAGGTGATTAAATGCCTGTTTTATGCTCCTTTGTGTCTTCTTTTTGCTTGGGCCTAATTTATGCATGCATGCACGATGACATAAGCAGATCATATGTAATGGTTGATCAATGAATTTGGTTACCGGTTTTAAGCTCCTCTGTAGCTGCAATTGTACTTGAGGATCGTGGACTTAAACTGGTCTCGTGTGTGGCCATGATCTGCTATTAGTGTATGAGTGAGTTCCTTGCTTATTTATGTGGCTATGATCTGTTATCTAAATTCGGAATTGATCAGTTTAGGCGCTCTAATTCTGTCATATGGGTACGTTTTAAGTTGAAAGCTAATCAGCTTGTAATTATGTCTTTTTTCTGGTAGACAAGCAACAGATTATAACTTGGGTGGACACCAAATTGGAATGCTTGGACATTCCTTATCTAGGAATAAGAAAGCTTCATGTTGAGATAGCATTTTGTGTTGTGTTATGTTTTCTGTTTCTTTCCTTTATGATGTGATAGTCTACATTAATGAATGGTTCGTTGATATATGTTGCAATGATCAGCCTCATTTACTTAAGCTCCCTGACCAAACCAAATACCAAACTTGCTGATATACTGCCATTTTCCGGTCCGGATCCTCTGTCCCATTTTCATGTCCCTCCAATTTGATTGGTTAATGCAAGTTATTTTATTAAAATAAAACCAATTTTCACTTAATTCTACTCCCTCCGTTTCACAATAAGTGTCGTTTTAGCTCTTAACACAGTTTTTAAGAAAAGCAATCATTCACTTTAAAACTTACAACTTTTCTTAATCTTACCACTCATTACATTTTTTTGGCCAATGAATGAACAAATTTAGTCAACAAATACACATTCCAATAAAATTATCATTATTCACCCCTAATAAAGCACTTTGAAAACCTAAAACGACACATATTATGAAACAAATTTTAAGGGCTAAAATGACACTTATTGTGAAACGGAGGGAGTATTAAGTATGAGCCAATGAGATTTAAGGGACATGAAAATGGGACATGGAAAGGAGACAGAGGATCTGGACTGGCCATTTTCTACTCCCTTTATATACGACGAGAATCTTCTGTTCCACTTACCCGTCCCATTCCCATGTCCCTTACATTTTGATTGGTCCACATATTTAATTTTATCCAAAATTTAGAGTTTTTAATTTACTTTATTTAAAGGTGGACCAATTAGAATTCGGGGACATGGAAGAGGGACGTGTCCCGGGACGGAAGATTTGGTTGGCTTTATAGTTTATAACTTTATATAAACTCAGCCCTGCAACTTTCTACTTACTAGCTGGTTGTTCAAAAAAAACCTCTACAAAAGATAAACTTAAGCTAAATGATTAGTTTTACTTTCTGGCAGATTTTAGAATCTGAATTTGCTGTGGGATCGCCCTCTTCATCTTAATTAGTTGTCAAATGATTCATATGAATGGCCTTGGAATTACGAATTCTTTTTTTTTTTTTTTGAAGAAAAGTGCAGCAGCACTAATTAATTCCCATTAGAAAGTTCAGTCATGAAAACTTTACACACAAGGGAGGGGAGCACCGAGTCCCACACCCTGACACCAACACTCCAGGGCGGTACCCGAGCAAGCTCATGTGCAACCCCATTACAACCTCTAGCAGCAAAAGAGAAAACACAAGAAACAAAATTCTCACAGAGAAGCAAAATATCAGGGTCTAGAAAAGAAATCTCAAGAGGGGGAGGGGATTTTCCTTGCAGGGCACAAATCAACTCCTGGCAGTCACTTTCAATAGCCAAATTTTCAATGCCATGAGTGACAGCAAGCTGGACTCCTTTGATCAAGGCCTTTGCTTCAGCAACCAGCGGGGTTAGAACGATACCCAATTGCTCAGTAACTGCAGAAACTATTCTTCCCAAATGATCTCTAATCACCACTCCAAGGCCAGTTCCAACATCTTCTCGCACCGATGCATCCGAATTCAGCTTGAACTGATTCTGTCCTGGAGGTTCCCATTTCGACACGGTTCTCAGCTGGTTGTCTTTGACATGCATCTTCCTGAAACCTTGAAGCTCCTCAACCAAGGAAAGAGCTTCCTCTACCAATATATTGGAATCCTTGAAGTTACGATCAAACACCCACTCATTCCTTCTACTCCAGATCTTCCAGCAAATAGTCAGAAAGAGAGCAAAATCCCTCGGGCCAAGCTTACAAGCCATTAAATCAACAAGATCCTCCGCAGCTTAAATAAATATATAATGTTAAATAATCATGTTAAGAAAAGATCTTAACATATCAAAAATTGGGTAAGATATAAGTAGATATAAGGAACTATGATAAATTATCAAGTATATATATATATATATGAGTTATTTTTAGAAAATATAATGTAAAAAAATAAAATCATTACTTTATTCAAGATTGATGACGTGGCACAAATTTTAACAAAGAATTGGTTTATGCTATAGTATATTTGTATAAATATATGTAATCCCATACTTAACAATTTTCTAAGCTAACCAGTAACCACCAATATTTGCATTATTGTTTAAAAATCATCCCATCCCATTTCATTTTGAATACCGTAAGGAATGTGAATATTTGCATTCTTGTATGTTTTTGGGAGGAAGGGGTAATATTTTACCAATGTTTAAAAAATGGTGGTTAAGTAGAAATCTATACTACCTATAGTATAAAACGGAGACAATGTCTTCACAAAAAATTGTGCCACATATCATTTCTATAATAAATAATTAGCTGGGCCCTCCTTCATATAAATTAAGTAGTTAGAATCTCATATAATCGAATCCCGTAAAAATTGCTTAAAAATTATGAATTATCTTGAAAGTTATGAATTATCCCTTACCAAGAATTAGTTGTAATCTTCCGATAAATATTATCATTTAATAAAACGTGATATTTATCGTAAAGTAATTTTTGAACAAATCCGACTTATTTATATGATGAGTTGATTTACTATTGGTAAAAAAACACTAATCACAATACGAAGATAAATATATATGATCTTATAATTTTAACATGATCATTAGTGTCATATATCTATATTAAATTGACTTTATAATCACATTACCCGTACATGGTACGGGGGTTAAACTAGTTATAGAAATTAAAGGGAGGTCAAATTCAAAATCTTAAAATCTATATAATACATTAAAAAGTTGTGTACGAAGTGCATTTATTGCACATATTAAATGCATGCACACAATCTTATATTTTTTAAACTTTTCAATAAGAAGTAAGATTAATTAATCCTATAGCACAATGATAGAAGTGATTTGAGAGTAATGGTGAGGTTTAAGGTTCAAATCTAGAGAGATGCATTAAGTCCATTTTTTTTTTGTATTGATTTTATAATATTATTTAATATATATAATAATAATAATATTTAATCTTTTTTAATATTTAATATTTTTTAAGATTAAATATAATAATTCAATGCAATGACGTAAAATTCTCTATTTTATTCATATTCCCCTAATCCAAATAAAACAAAATATACCATCCATCTATCTATCTATTTATCTATATATATAAATAATTAAGATTATAGTTCATAAATCATAAGTAATGCACTTTATCATATTATCATCTATCTATCTATAAACCTATAAACGCAAAACCTTTTGAGTAATTAATGTTATATATAATATACAATCCCTAAAGTTTTTTCATGTCCCAATAATGCATTCGAAATTTCATCCATCAATAAATTTGTAGGGTAATTAGTACTCGAATTTTTAATAATACACAGAGTCTTATGATATACAAAATTAGTACTCGAATACAAAATTGATCATATATACTCCCTCCGTTTTACAATAAGTGTCGTTTTAGCACTTAAAATTTGTTTCATAATATGTGTCGTTTTAGGTTTTCAAAGTGATTTATTGGGGTGAATAATGATAATTTTTATTGGAATGTGTATTTGTTAACTAAAGTTGTTCATTCATTGGCCAAAAAAATGTAATGAGTGGTAAGATTAAGAAAAAGTTGTAAGTTTTAAAGTGAATGATTACTTTTCTTAAAAAACTGTGTTAAGAGCTAAAACGACACTTATTGTGAAACGGAGGGAGTAGAACTTTGTACAAAATTCGAGTACTAATTATTTCATCTATCAACTTTGTATAATATACAAAGTCCTATATATGATTAGTTTTATATTCATGCCTACGTGAAAAAATAGTATGTTGAGAGATGAAGAGCTCCTTACTTGTGCCGGTCAAATCTGCTGGTATAAAGACCATTTACTAGTGTTGTTAATGTGCGGACGTTTTCTATTATTTTGGACGTTTTTTTTAATCTAAATTATTTTTGACGTTTTTATTTCTTCTTCCTCCGGCGTTCCACTATCATCAATGCTAGGAAAATCGAAGAATTACGGTCTCTTGCTCATCAATCAATTCCCTTTATATAACGCCCCAGATCCTCAACACCAAAATCTCATTCACACCAAATCAATACTAGATAACAGTTTCTTCTTGAGCGATTGGGCGAAAATGTACACACCTTTCAATCCAATATCCGATTCCGAGCAGGAATCCATGATCGAGAAGCTTCAAATGTTCTAGATACAAGGCCGGGCGTGTTGTCCTTCAAATCGTCGGCAAATTTTTCCCTGGTAATTAAGTTTTCATTCAATCTACATCTCAATTTTGCGAGTTCGATTGTGGATTCGTGCTCTGAGATTTGAAAAGATTTCAGTTCGGTCTGTGAGCATGGAAGCTGTAAACAAGAGCTTTGAGGTCTAATTCAAAAAACATATTGATTAATCAGCCGTCAGCCTCCACCGCCATGACAGTCAACAACAAGAGCTTTGTTGTACTTCTCTATCTCTTCACATCAGGTTTGCTATCTGTTCATAAATATTAAGCTACACATTTTCAATTGATCGAGTAGTTCTGAATTCAGTCTCCTAGGCTGAATATTGATTAATCAAGTACGTTCAAATCATGTATGAGTGCAAAATTACATGACCTGGGTCTAATTCAGTATGTCTATGTGTGCACAAGGGCTCTTGCTATGCACATCTCAACAAACTAATGGAGAGGTAAAAACGTCTCATTTTCAAACTACTTTTCTTATAAACTTTGAGAATGAAGGCAGCATTTGATTGATTATAATTGCTTTTTTGTTCTGTTCATGGTCATCTACACTCATAAAAACTCTTTTTACAGTAGACCTTGAGAATGAAGAGACCAACATGAAGACGGTGGTTTCATCTTTTGCCAAACAGATAGAAATTAATATATGCTTTCTCTTTCACTTCAAGTTTTGTGGGCAACAAGAGCAATTATGAACATGCAAAGTAGCAGACGGTGGTTTTACATTTTAGTTGAAATGTAGACTGGAATTGCATCTAATTATATTTCAAGATAGCAATGAATGAACAAATATGCTAGCTTTTTTGGATTGATGGAGTTTTTGTTGTCAAAGTGATGTTCAGAACAAGTGTAAATGAACAGAAGCAGCCTAGCCACTAGACTAATAGACATACGTTATCAATTCAAGTGATGGGTTTTTGTTTTTTTTTTATGTTTGAATAATTAGTATCTAACAATGTATATGTATCTAACTTTCAATAGCTCTCTCCAAGATTGGATGCGGGAGAACCTAAAAATTGAAGGTTACTAATAAACCACAATGTGTAACTACTAATGTAAAGATATCATTCTTATCATTATTAAGTTTTGTATGTAAAGGATCAAAAAGTCCAACAACACGAGCATCATATTCTAGGACATATAAAACTAAAGTCCCGTGCTTTGTCTTCCTAGTTTTATATACGATTACATACAAATTAAACTGGATGTATGGGTAATTTCTAATGAAGTTCAAAATAATGGACGGTTAAGTGGAAAACGTGTAAAATAGGGGTGTTTAACGGGTTGGGTCGGGTCGACCCGCGGCCCGCGAAAAATTTAAAAAGTGACTCGCGGCCCGACCCGTGACTCGACCTGGTTTGTGGGTTTTACGGGTCGGGTAGCTGTTTGACTCGTTGGCCAGTTTGACTGGTCTTTTTTATGCAATTTGAAAATAAATTGTAGATCGATCCCAAATACGGTGAATTTTTCAAAAAATATATATATTTTTATACAAACAAAATTATTAAAAGATATATTTTTTCTTAAAAATATATTTTAATACTAATAAAACAATAAATATTAGTATCAAAACTTATATTTTTTTAAAAAAATATATTTTAATACTAATTAAACAATAAAAAAATATATTTTTAAAATATAACGCGTCGCAGGTCGACCCGCAAACCCGCGGGTTTAACCCGACCCGACCCACGACCCGCAAACTTAAAAAAAAATCGACCCGCGACCCGACCCGCGAAATTTCGTAGAATACCCTTTCTGTCTTTCAATTTTAGAATACCCGGAGCCCCAGCAGTTGGCACATTCGCACGCCAACTCCGAGCCCTAGCAGAGCCTTCGTAGGCCGCCTGCGAGTCGCCGGTCGCCGGTCTCCCCTCTTCAGCTCTTCCCGTCCTCACGCCTCTGTTGCCTCCTCCAGGTACACGCCTCCGCAAATCCTCTGGATATGATTGCTGTGATGTGTGATGAAATTCTATGCCATTGTTGGTTTATGCGCTCGCCAAATCCTGAATTTTATTCATGTGCTCTAAAAACCTAGAAAAAAAAATGGACACTTTCTTTTCCATATCTGTATGATGAGGTTGTTGTTGCGGAAATAGGATCGTCGACAGACTAAGCTAGTTTTCCAGAGAGCACACAACCACAAGCAGAAATCTCAACCAAGCAAACTCAAAGCAAATACCGGAAAGTAAATCAGCAGAGCACACACAAGCAATTTTTACGTGGAAAACCCCGATGTGGGGAAAAACCACGGGTACACTCTCGGTACCAAAACTTCCACTATCAACCAAAGATTACAAGTGGGAATCCTCTTCTCTAGCTAAGACTAGAGGAATACAAGTTCATCAAGGTCTTACCTTGGAATACAAAGAGGAAATGCACGAGAACGGTACAAGTAGATGAAATCCTACGGGAAGCCGTCTTCAATCTCTCTTCTTGTCTTGAGCTCTCTCTTCTTCAATGGTGGAGACTCTCAAAATCTCTACACTCTCCTTTCTCTCTAGCTCTCTTTTTGGTGGCTAGGAAATTCTCTCTCTTCTCTTAGGTTTACAAGACACAAAAGTGTGCTTATATACCTCTTCTAAATGGGTCACTAACATAAAAGCCCATAAAGGAAAACATAACCCATTTGGGTTCTTCCCCCATAAGGAGGGAAAACACAACATAACTCCCCCTTCACTCCGTAATGGGGGGCTCGACCAAGCCCGCTTTCAAGCGACACGACAACATCTTCTTCTTAGGCAAGGTCTTCGTCAGCATATCTGATCCATTATTGTTGGTGTGGATCTTCTTCAGCTCAAAGTCATTGTCTTCTACTCTTTCTCGCAACCAATGATACCTCCTACGTATATGCTTGGTTCGAGAATGATAGGCGGCATTCTTGGCAAGATGAATGGCACTCTGATTATCACAATGAAGAGGGAACTTTTCTTGTTCTACTCCCAACTCTTCAAGGAAATCTCTCAACCATATCAACTCCTTGCCAGCTTCAACTGCAGCCATATACTCAACTTCTGTAGTTGACAAAGCCACACATTTCTGAAGTCTTGATTGCCATGACACGGCTCCCCCTGACAAAGTGAATAGGTATCCTGACGTAGAACGGCTAGAGTCTACATCACCTGACATGTCAGCATCTGTAAAACCATCAAGTTCTGGTTTTCTGGAGCCAAAACAGAGACACACTCTGGAAGTACCTTTGAGATGCTTGAGAATCCACTTTACTGCAGCCCAATGCTCCTTTCCAGGTTGCTCATGAATCTGCTAACCACCCCGACTGCGAAAGCAATATCTGGCCTTGTACAAACCATGGCATACATCAGACTACCCACGGCTGAAGCATAAGGCACATTCTTCATCTCAGCTTTCTCCTTCTCACTTCTGGGACACTGATCTGAACTCAGCTTCATGTTACCAGCAAGTGGAGAACTTACAGGCTTAGCCTTGTCCATGTTAAACCTCTGCAACACCTTTTCCACATATCTCTCTTGAGATAGCCATAGTCTCTGACTCTTCCTATCACGGGTGATATGCATGCCCAAAATCTGTTTCGCCGGGCCAAGGTCCTTCATTGCAAAGGACTTGCTCAGTGCTTTCTTCAGACTGTCAATCTTCTTGACATCACGACCAACAATCAACATATCATCCACATACAGAAATAGAATGAGAAAGTCCCCCTCAAGATAGTTCTTCACAAACACACAGTGATCGGCTTGTGTCTTGTGGAATGCATGGTCCATCATGAAAGACTCAAACTTCTTGTACCATTGTCGAGGGGCTTGCTTCAAGCCATACAAGCTCTTTCTCAATCGACAAACTAGCTTTTCGCTTCCTTTCACCTTGAAGCCTTCAGGTTGCTCCATATAAATCTCCTCTTTCAGATCACCATGGAGAAAAGCAGTTTTCACGTCAAGCTGCTCAATCTCTAAGTCCATGCTCGCAGCTAAACCAAGAACAACCCGGATAGATGACATCTTTACAACTGGAGAGAAAATCTCATCAAAGTCGACACCCTTTTTCTGCTGGAATCCCTTCACAACAATTCTGGCATTGTATCTGGGTGGTGTCCCAACTTCTCCAGTTTTTAACTTGAAGACCCATTTGTTCTTCAAAGCTCTCTTGCCCTTAGGCAACTTCAACAGATCATAGGTGTGATTCTCATGCAAGGAATTCATCTCATCTTGCATTGCACTTTGCCACTCCTTCTTATGCGCATCTAACATCACTTCCTCATAGCCCTCTGGCTCTCCTTCATCAGTCAGCAACACATATTCATTGACCGGATATCTTGAGGAAGATTGTCTTACTCTGGTGGATCTCCTCAACTCAACAACTGGCTCTTCTAGGAGCTCTGGAACTTGAGTTTCATCATTTTCTAGTGGCTCGTGTAGTGGATCTACATCACCAACATCATCAACATTTCCACCATCTTCTTGCGTGTCTTCCTGCTCATTCTGAACTGTAGTTCTGTGCACAACATTAGGAAAAATAGGAATACTGTCAGAGACGGTACTCGAGGACGACACTCCAGGTTGCTTCCAGTCCTCAATAGTCTTGTCTTCCATGAAGACCACATCCCTGCTTCTGACAACTTTCTTGTCTTTAAGATCCCACAATCTGTACCCAAACTCATCCTCTGAGTACCCTAGGAAGATGCACGGCTTTGTCTTGCTATCAAGCTTGGACCTCTGATCTCTGGCGATGTGAACATATGCCAAACACCCAAACACTCTCAAATGCTTGTACGAAACCTCTTTTCCTGTCCACGCTCTCTGAGGAACATCACCATCAAGAGGAACTGAAGGAGAACGATTGATGAGGTATACAGCTGTCAACATTGCCTCCGCCCAGTAGGACTTTGGCAGCTTAGCGTGCGACAACATGCTTCTCACTCTCTCTGTAATTGTTCTGTTCATCCTTTCTGCAAGCCCATTCAACTGAGGTGTCTTTGGCACTGTTTTCTCAAGCTTGATTCCTTGACTCTTGCAATACTCTGCAAAAGGACCTATGTATTCACCCCCGTTATCTGATCTGACAGACTTCAGCTTCTGTCCAAATTCTCTTTCAGCTCTGACATGGAACTCCTTGAACACTGACAACACCTGATCTTTGCTTTTCATCACAAAAGCCCACACTTTTCTGGAATAATCATCAATAAAAGTGACAAAATATTGTGCACCCCTGTGTGACTTAGCATCCATAGAACAAACATCAGTGTGAACAAGTTCTAATGCATGTCTTTTTCTAGATGGAGGACGAGAATGAAAAGATGCTCTGTTTTGCTTTCCAGCTAAGCAATCAACACAAGGTTTCAGAGTCATACCTGTTTTGACGGAGGAGCTTCCTTTGAAGTTAGGAAGCATACCATTCCTGGCAAGAATCTGTAATCCTCTCTCGCTCATGTGCGCAAGTCTCTGGTGCCACAATTCTCCATCTGAGTCAGCGGCCACGTTGGCTTCATCTCTGCAAACCTTAGCTTGCATCACATACAAGGAATTCTGTTTCTCTGCTCGGGCAACAATCAAACTTCCCTTGGAGACTTTCCATTTACCACCTTTGAGGCCACTTTGATAGCCCTCGTCGTCAAGCCTACCAGCAGATATCAGATTCAGTCTGACATCAGGAACATGACGAACATCTCTCAACATCAACTTGCAACCGGTGGAGGTCATCAAACAAATATTACCCATGCCAACAATCTTGCATGAGCCATCATTTCCCATCCTCACATAACCATAATCACCAGAAGTGTAGGACGAGAAGTACTCTTTGCGTGGAGTTAAGTGATACGATGCACCAGAATCAATCACCCAAGTCGACTCATCACTTGCAAGGTTCAGGCAACCTTGATCACCGATGAAAAACAAATCTTCTTCACTAGTTGCAATGGCGGTGGTATCCTTTTCCTCAGGGGTTTTCTTTGATGTCTCCGTCTTTTCACCTTTTTCTTTGCCTTGATCATGCTTGAACTTTCGGCAATTCTTTTTCATGTGCCCAGGCTTCTCACAGTAATAACAAGTGTACTTGTTTCTGGACTTCGATCTCCCTTGGGATTTGTCCCGATTTTGAGATCCTCTTTGCTTACTTCTTCCTCTACTTTTGTTGGAATCTTGTGCCACATTTGCTTCAGACTGAGATTGCAAGGAGGAACCCATCTCCTTTCTTCTAGTCTCTTCATTCAAGAGGCTCACCTTCACCGCCTCCATAGACAACTTGCCCTCTGGGCTCGAGTTGCTCAGTGACACTACAAGCGTTTCCCAACTATCCGGCAACGAGGAAAGTAGCAACAAGGCCTGCAACTCATCATCAAGTTGCATCTTCGCTGAGGCCAACTGATTTATCAAACCCATGAATGTACTTGTGTGAACTACGATGCTCTCACCATCCTTATACTTCAACCTCACAAGCTTTCTCATCAATGACGCCTTGTTTAGAGCACTTTTCCGCTCATACATCTCAGCCAACTTATGCCACATCTCATAAGCATTCGTGTCATTGGCAACATGCTGAAGTATACTAATATCCACAAACTGTCGTATTGTCGCGACAGCTTTCCGGTTCAGAATCTTCCATTCTGACTCAATGACTCCCGTCGGTATTTCTTTGTTCATGACTGGCTCATACAGATCTTTCACAAACAATAGATCTTCCATCTTTATCTTCCAGTCAGAATAGTTGCTAGAGTTCAGCACAATCATTCCCTGAAAACTGACTTTATCATCCATCGGAACCAAATGCTCTGATACCACTCTGTTGTTGCGGAAATAGGATCGTCGACAGACTAAGCTAGTTTTCCAGAGAGCACACAACCACAAGCAGAAATCTCAACCAAGCAAACTCAAAGCAAATACCGGAAAGTAAATCAGCAGAGCACACACAAGCAATTTTTACGTGGAAAACCCCGATGTGGGGAAAAACCACGGGTACACTCTCGGTACCAAAACTTCTACTATCAATCAAAGATTACAAGTGGGAATCCTCTTCTCTAGCTAAGACTAGAGGAATACAAGTTCATCAAGGTCTTACCTTGGAATACAAAGAGGAAATGCACGAGAACGGTACAAGGAGATGAAATCCTACTTTCCGGTATTTACTTTGAGTTTGCTTGGTTAGGAAATTCTCTCTCTTCTCTTAGGTTTACAAGACACAAAAGTGTGCTTATATACCTCTTCTAAATGGGCCACTAACATAAAAGCCCATAAAGGAAAAC
The DNA here is from genome assembly GCA_963924305.1 of Polygonum maritimum. Lineage (NCBI taxonomy): Eukaryota > Viridiplantae > Streptophyta > Magnoliopsida > Caryophyllales > Polygonaceae > Polygonum > Polygonum maritimum. The sequence goes on from OZ002737.1 coordinate 30,587,673, forward strand.
ATAACCCATTTGGGTTCTTCCCGTGTAAGGAGGGAAAACACAACAGAGGTAATAAACTGTTGAGTAGGATTTTGAGTTTACAGATTTGCTCATTCATTCATATGTGTTGCATTGATCATATCTATGCAGACTCAGTTGCTCGCAGATTTGTTCAGCAGTTTTGAGTTCTTCCAGTTACTGCCTGGTTGGTCTTGGTATTGAACATCTAGATCTGTGAAGAGAATTCAGCTCCATAATGTCTGATTTCATCACCGAAGATACCTTGGCTCTGATTTTGAAGTGGTTGCCAGTGAAAGCCTTGCTCCGATTTCGATCCGTGTGCAAAGGGTGGAAAGAACTCATCGACTCTCCAACATTCTTGAACGAGCACCTCGATGTTCAAAAGCCCCATTTGATTGTCGAATATGGGGAATCTGAGGAGTTTCTTGTTGTTGATCCTTGTACCCTGTCAACTGATACGCTGTCATCTCCACTGGGATTTCAAAGAGTCGGTCTTGCGTTTAGATCCATTATCGGCACCCTCAACGGTGTAGTTTGTCTCTCTGATTGGGAAACAGATGTGCATATTTGGAACCCTAAGATCCGTAAGTCCTTCACACTTGCTCTCCCTGATGGTTTCCAGCGTGATGTTGTTGTGGATGAGCATTCGAATTGCTATGGCTTCTGGATTGACCCTTCGACCAAAGAGTTTAAGATCATAGTAATGTTGTTTCCCTCTGAACCTCTTGTGTCTTTTGAGGAGGGCTATCTTTACTCGTCGAAGCGACACGATTGGAGTGTAATTCCGCTGCAAGAGTTGGGTGGATGGATATCCAGTAGAGGAGGCACTGCTGTTATGATAGGAGCAGTCGGTCACTGGATAGGAGACCTCGACAATGATAAGCTTAACGTGATACTGTCCTTTGACTTCAAGCAAGAACGTTTTGAGTTTATTGAAACGAATGGTGCGGAAGATTCTCTAGGCTATGTACCTTGTCATTGGCAAGGTAATCTTTCGGTCTTGTGTTTGGATCGTCGTAGATGTGACTTATACTCGAGGCAAGAGGGTAATTCATGGGCTCACATGTTTGGTTTCGACCTCTATGCTGCTCCTACTCGCATGTTAGATGTGTTTTGCCCGTTGGAAGGTCGGGGAAGAGATGCAGTGGAAGGACATGGCAGCACTGTAGCTGCAATTGTGCGTGAGGATCGTGGACCTAACTTTAAGCTGGTCTCGTATGATGCCAAACTTGGTTGTATTCCTTTGAAGAGTAGAATTAGAAGTTACGGTGGTTTAGTCAATATGGCTCATGACTTTGTTGAAAGTCTTCTATTCCTTTAGACATGCGTGGCCATGATCTGCTATTAGTCTATGAGTGAGTTCCTTGCTTATTTATGTGGCTATGATCTGTTATCTAAATTGGGAATTGATCAGCTTAGGCGCTCTAATTCTGTCATATGGGTATGTTTCAAGTTGAAAGCTAATCAGCTTGAGGTCTTTTTCTGGTAGGCAAGCAACAGATTATAACTTGGGTGGACACCAAATTGGTATGCTTGGGGACATAATTCGAAGGGGGAGTAAACAAGAAGATGAAAAAGTGATATGTCGATCAGCCGGAGCAAAACTTTTGGTTCTAATAAGCCATAGAAGGCTTCCATGCGGCTTGCTGGTATTTTAGACTATGTTTGTATATCTTAAGTAGAAAAGTAAGTCTTAAAATTGGATTAGTAAGAGCTAGTTTGTGGCAGTGGTGCGGTAAAAGAATGATGATGAAAATACCACCTTTTGTTATTAGGTTAAGATTGAGTGGTAAAAACAAGCAGTGGGGTGCTCAGGTCATGATCATTTGTATGATATTTTGTTTAGGTATGCTTTGTATAATATGCTACTTTTTAGTAGAAATGTATGCCTTATGATTAGCCTTATTAATTCTAGTGCTTTCAAACTACACAGACTTGAGAGTAAAATTGTTGGGAGTTGCTGGATAGTAAACTCAAAACAAGAAAGAAAGAAAAAAGTGAACTCGTGGAAACAAAGGTGCAATACAGAAAGTTATGCCAAGAGGGATATATATAGAAATAAGAAGACCAATAATAAAAACCACAAATGCAATACAAGTAGGAAAAGTGCATGTGTAATGATCATGATTGCATAGCAAATGGGTATCTAAAAATCCAAGAACCCGTTACTAGAGCAATCTCTAATCCAAGTATGCAAGCCTGCCACGTGTAAAACAATTGAAAGAGATTACCCCTTATCCTTTACATCCTATCCCTTATCCATGCAAAATTTCAACAACAAAGCTAGGCCACCAGAAATAACTGTCAATTTCCTTGTTTAACTCTGAGAACCCAGAAGGACCAAAAGCAGAAAACAGGAAGAAAAATGGCAGCCTCAATGCAAGCAGCAGCCACCTTAATGCAGCCATCCAAGGTTGCAAGAAACAGCCTTCAATTGAGGCCTTCTCAAAGCATCACCAAAGCATTTGGATTGGAAGCATCTAGTCGTAAAGTTACCTGCTCCCTCCACTCTGATTTCAAGGACCTGGCTCTCAAGTGTGTTGATGCCACCAAGCTTGCTGGTTTAGCCCTTGCTACATCCGCTCTCGTCGTCTCCGTAAGTTTTTCGATTCTCGCCTAGGATTGCCTGCATAGTGTTTTTTTTTTTTTTTAAAGTCTAGATTCATCAGCTTTGAAGTTTAGACTATGAACCAATAGCAAAATGAACATATCAGAACTGATGACCATTTTAGTGGAGTACAGAGATGGTGGTACTGGTTACTGATGACCATTCACTCTACTACAGTTCTGCTTGGAGTTTTTATGCTCCTAGATACCTGGATGGTTATATGATCTAGCCATTCTTTAACAATTGCAAGAATTGTGTGAATCAATCTACAAGATTTATCAAACCAACTATCTCAGATGATGGAGTTCAGAAAATGTGCATTTTTTTTTTCTGTTTTCAGATGATGTAGTTTACTTTCTGGGTTTATCACAGAGCAGTAAATATTGGATGGGAAACTTTGCCATTATTACCTAACAGGCTCAGTGATGATCTGAATTCAAGAATGATAAACATTGGTTTTTTGACTATAATTTAGCATACAAGGAAAGAATAAACTTCTCTTCATGATTTTGCTCAACAGGGAGCTAATGCTGAAGGTGCCAAGAGATTGACATATGACGAGATTCAGAGCAAGACATACCTGGAAGTGAAAGGAACTGGAACTGCAAACCAGTGCCCCACCATTGCTGGTGGAGTTGATTCATTTGCCTTCAAGCCAGGCAAATACCAAGCAAAGAAGTTTTGCCTTGAGCCCACCAAATTCAGTGTCAAGGCCGAGGGTATAAGCAAGAACGCGCCCCCAGACTTCCAAAACACCAAGCTTATGACCCGTTTGACCTACACCCTTGATGAGATTGAGGGTCCATTCGAAGTCTCGCCTGATGGAACCGTCAAGTTTGAGGAGAAAGACGGGATTGACTATGCTGCGGTCACTGTGCAGCTGCCAGGTGGCGAGCGTGTTCCTTTCCTCTTCACTGTCAAGCAGCTTGTTGCAACTGGAAAGCCAGAAGGGTTCAGCGGAGATTTCCTTGTTCCATCATACCGTGGCTCCTCTTTCCTAGACCCAAAGGGCAGAGGTGGGTCCACCGGTTATGACAATGCAGTTGCCCTGCCTGCAGGGGGAAGAGGAGATGAGGAAGAGCTTCAGAAGGAGAACATCAAGAACGCCGCTTCATCTAAAGGAAGCATCACCCTCAGTGTTACACAAACCAAGCCAGAGACCGGTGAGGTCATAGGTGTATTTGAGAGTCTTCAGCCATCAGACACGGATTTGGGTGCCAAGGCTCCCAAGGATGTCAAGATCCAAGGGGTTTGGTATGCCCAGCTTGAGCAATAGATCTTTTTTGTATGAATCATGTCCTCGTATGCTCATTTTGTTACAAGGCATCATGACCCACCTCTTATGAAACTTATATGTGAAGAATATTTACTTTTCATATGCACATTGTATGGCTTGTTAAATTGATCTTGCACATTTATTAATTCAAAGTTGAAACAAAACTTGAGATTACCTTGGCAAAACCAATTCAAGATGAAAAAAAAAGGTTACCTGAAGATAATAGAGTAATCTCATGTTGAATTCCATTAACAGCTTCACCAAAAATCTCCACAAGAGCAAGACCCGTCCTCAAAGTGGTGGAACCTCAATGAATCTCTAACAATGATTCTTACGCCAACATTCTTGGCCATGAATTTAATGACGTTATGACAGTCCCCGCATATTCTAAGGTTTTTGAACACTTGAATTGATGATTCTCCACCCCGGTTCAGTATGCCAAAAGCGACAGCAAGCTTCTCGCTATGGTTGCACAGAACTTCCTCCTTCTCCTCTTGATCCAAATCTTGCAAAACAAAATCAGTTTCAGGCAAACACCCAGCTAGCCTCATCTCATAATTGATCTTAGTCAAGAATCTGTAGATCTCATCACTTTGTTCGTTCCTCTTGTCACCAACAACGAAAGTATAGACTCTGTTCTTGACCCGAATCCAACTACAGCCCGGCTCTTTGGATAGTCCTTTATCTCTCATTTTTTTCCTAATTTCAGATGCTTCACTCCACAGCTTGCCACATTCGAGTATATTAGAGAGCATCACATAGTTTCCAGGATTCTCAGGCTCAATTTCAAAAAGATGTTTGGCTGCAAGTTGTGCCAAGTCAACGTTCTTATAAACTCTACAACTGGCTAGCAAGGAGCCCCATGCACTAGCTGGTGGTTCCATAGGCATTTCTCTGATGATTCTGTAAGCATCTTCCATTCGACCAGAACGACCGAATAAATCAACCATACATGCATAATGATCAGCATCTGGTTCAACTGAGTGAACCCTGCTCATAGAATCGAATACTCTCAGGCCTTGATCAAGTAGCTGTGAATGACTACACCCGGATAAAACTCCTGTGAAAGTGATAGAGTTAGGTCTGTAGCCAGAATTTATCATACTGTTAAAGTTTGACAAGGCTTCTTCTCCATCGCCGTGCATTGAGTTGGCAATGATCATAGTATTCCAAGCTACAGTATCCTTTGCAGGCATTTGATTGAATATGTGTCGGGCAAGTTCCAGCTTGCCACATTTAGCATACATGTCGACTAATGCTGTTGTGGTTGTTAGGTCACCTGAAATCCAGTTCCTGAAAATGAACCCATGAATCTCCTTTCCTACTCGTAAACTCTCTAAATTTGTGCAAGCTGGTAAGATACTGGTGATTGTGATTTGATTAGGTTGTAACCCCAATCTCTGCATTTCCATGAACATCTCAAGGGCTCGCTTTTCTTCCCCGCTCTGCATGCATCCTGCGATGACAGCGTTCCATGAATCATGATTCAGCTTCACTTGCTCCATTCTCATTCGAGTGAACAAGCTGAGAGCTTGCTCACATTCTTGATTTGTGAAATATGCTGTCATCATAGCATTCCACGACACAGTATCCCGAAACACCATACCATCAAAAACCAATTGAGCATGCCTCATACTCGAACAGCTTGAATACGTGTTCACAAGGGCACTGGTAATGAACACATTCTCAGCCATACCATTTCTCACCACATATCCATGGATTTGCCGGCCAGAATTCAGATCCCTCAGCTCGGAACAAGCCGGAAGGACTGATGAAACTGTCATTGAATTCGCCCTCAACCCTTTCATTCCCATCTCTCTCAGCCCCACCAAGGCTTCTGTGAAAAAGCCACAGTTGACATTACAGGACAATAACGAGGTCCAAGAAACAACATCCTTAACCGGTAAATCCCTGAAAACCTTGACAGCACCGTCGCAACATTTACATTTCCCATACATATCCACCAATGCGTTCCCAAGAAATGTGTTCAGATGAAGCCCAAACTTAACAGCATCTTCATGAACCTCCCTCGCTTTGACGACATTACCTGACATGCCACAAGCCTTTGCAGCAGATAGGAGCACCGGCTTATCTGGTGTACAATTCCGGCTTCTAAACTCATCATAGAGCTTTAATGTTTCAGTTGGGCGCCCCTGCTTTGTATAAGCTCCCATCAAGATGGTCCACGAATAAACATTTGGTTCAGGAATTTTGTCAAACAGCTGGCGTGCACGACATAAATCACCCGAATCTGTATATATCTTGAGCAGTCTAAAGCTCAGATGAGGATTCAAGACTGTGGGCAGTTTTGAAATCTTGTTCATCTCCAATGAATTTCAATTTAACAAACACGGGGTGGTGAAGTACAAGTATACAACAGTTGCTGTTTACCGCCGAAGGGGCTTTAGCACTATTTCCTTTAACCAAAACAATACAGCACTTTCGCTAGATATTAGATATTTATACCGTATGCTACAAAAAGATTCGGGAGTGCAACTTACCTTAGGAAAATAAAGCCGTTAGTCGAACGAACATTGGGTGCATGCAATTTGTTGCGTACCCTTTTGCGTGTACGCAGCAATCTTACACTTGGACATTAAAGTTTGAATTCCCACCGTATATTTAGGAGAACCCAAATCCTTGCTACTTTAGTCCTAATCCTCCTAAAGAATTGCTTCAAACCCCCCGTTAAAAAGGACGATGATGAATTCAAAAGTTTGAGGTGGGGGAATAATCAAATCGGCGACGTCAGATGATCACTAACACTCTGCACCGAATCAGTTCCTCTCAACAGCCAACCATTCCATTCCATTCCATTCCAAAAGGAATTAATTGCCCAATTCATAATCAGGATTTTAGAGGGCCATGAATTAGAGGCAGGGCTTCCAAGGGAGAAGAGCAGTAAAATCAATGGAGGAAGTAGTGCCTGGGTCTCTTGGGACCAATGGAAGCTTGTTTCTGAGGCTTGGCCAGATCATATTCTCCGTTGTTTCCCTCTTCTTCATGTGCATTGACACTGATTTCTTCAGCTACACCGCTTTCTGGTAACTCTCTCTCTTTTACTACAGTAAAAAATAAATCTTGCTCTTTCACTTGATGTTTGAACCCTTCTGGGGACCACCACCGGCCTTAGCAAGGCTTCCTTCCAAGTGAGGCTGTATCAGTTCATTTCCATCTTCTTGAATCTCAATGGGTGTTACTGTTACTGCTACCCAACTCATCACTCGCCTGGGGAGATTACCCTTTCAATTGTGCACTCCTCCTATCCCTATCCCTGGCTTACGAAGGTCAGTTCATGGAAGCCCACCAGCGTTGACCGGTCAAATCTCCGAAAGGGCTCGAGAAGTTTGCAAATTGGTATCAGCCTGCCCTAAAAGTTCGGAGATGGAAACCGCTCTTGGGAGCCTCGGAGCCCAAGTGGAAGTCTCGCCTTTGCTGGTTTCAGAGGTTCTGAGGCTGCTCAACAACGCAGGCAACTTGGCACTTGCTTTCTTTCTGTGGGCGGAGAAACAAAGAGGGTTTGATCACACAACCCAAAGCTACAATGCGCTGATCGATTCTTTGGGGAAAATCAAGAAGTTTGATGTGGCGTTGGAGCTTGTTCAATCCATGAGTGTAAAAGGTCTGTTGACCAAAGACACGTTCATGATTTTGATCAGGAGGTTTACGAGGGCGAAGAAGATTTCGAGGGCTGTGGAGACATTTGAGCAGATGGAGTTGTTTGGATTCAAGCCAGATTTGTCTGATTTTAACAGGTTCCTTAATACGTTGACCTACTCTGGCCAAATCAAGGTTGCCCACCAACTGTTCGATAAAATGAAGAACACCAGATTTTCTGCTGATCAGAAAAGCTACGCTATTCTGTTGGAAGGGTGGGGCCGGGAGCGGGATCTAGGTATGCTGGAAGCTGTTTATAGTGAGATGAGGAGTGAAGGGTTTGAGCCGGATTCGGTGACTTATGGCATCGTCGTCAATGCGTATTGCAAGGCAGGACGAGTGGATAAAGCCATGGACTTATTCCAAAGAATCAGCAGCCCAACTCCTCGTGTGTACTGTACTTTGATTAATGCATTGGGATCGCAGGGGAAAACGGTTGCAGCTCTGAAGTTGTTCAAGATGTCGAGAGCTAATTTCGAGTCTCCTGAAGTGCACACATACAATGCAGTTGTCAGATCGTACTGCTCGGCATTGAGGTTCGATGATGCCTATTGGGTGGTCAACGAGATGAGGAAACTGGGTGTTGGTCCGAATTCGAGGACATATGATATAATCCTTCATCACCTGGTCAAAGCTAGAAGAACCAAGGAAGCCTATGCGTTCTTCCAGAGGGTTATAGACAGTGAGGGAGACTGTCGGCCAAGTGCAAGCACGTACGAGATTGTGGTGAGAATGTTGAGCAATGAGGGGAAACCTGAGAAGGCGATGGAGGTTTGGGATCAAATGATGGCAAAGGGGGTTCTGCCTAATGTCCAGATGTTTTCCATGTTGATTTGGGGCTTGTGCCATGAAAGGAAGTTGAGTGAAGCCTGTAAATACTTCCAAGACATGCTTAACATGGGAATTGATCCGCCTAATCAACTGTTCCAAACCCTCAGGGATTATCTCCTGAGTTATGGGAAGAAGGATGTTGCTTTTGGGTTTTCTCAGAGGCTGGAAAAGATGAGGAAAACTCTCCTGCATTAGTCAGTTGAAATATTTTATATAATGACTGAGCTGGCAATAATCATTGTCTTCCAAGCGAAGGTATATATCCTTTGCAGGCATGTTATCAAACATGTGAAGGACGAGTTTCATATATAGCCAGATCAGATTAGCTAGAAGCCAATTGTGGGATCTATTTATCATATAACACATGTAGTGTAATCACTAATCAGAATATCATATACATTAGTTTGGGAGTTATCTATTTATCATATAAACAAGCAGACTGTATTGAAAGTGGGGTTTTACGTTGTATGTCCGAAATAGTCACACACATGAAAATTGTGCTACTATTTTGCAGAAGTGATATGCTATAAGATTCTGATTTCATCTACATTAGCTAACTTTTATGTCTGATGTTGGCTCAGTTTCTTGGTGACAGTCATGGGTTTGATCGTCCCATGGAGCACCACACTTGCAGTGGTGGATGTCTACTGCGTGCTTGTAAAACGCCCACCTCGCTTAGCTGGTATCGTGACGCTCATTGTGATAGGAGACTGGGTATATTATATACACCTCTAACTTCTTGCTCCATCTTTTGGTTTCTATATGTACATGTCTCTGACTAGAAACATATTAGCTTCAAGGCGTTGTTAGCTTTGAGACTTGGAACACATTCTGCTGGTGATGATGAATTGATGATGATGTTTGTTTGCTTTGGATAACAGATTTTGTCTCTCCTGTCGCTCGCTGCAGCCACATCAGCTGCCAGCGTGGCACAGTGGCTGCTTTCTTCGGGTGTCGTCTATCCTTCGTACTGTGCTATGAAGATCTGCACTGGGTACCCTCTCTCGGCGTCCATGGCTTTTTGGTCTTGGATTCTCTCGCTTGCCTCTTCTCTCTTCAACATTTGGGTTCTTCCAAGATTATGAGAATCAATGTTGTACATCGCCAAAAAAAGGAAGCTAAATAGTTGGTATAGCAAATAAATGAGGCATATTGCTTTATGTTGAGATTCTGTTGTGCCTATTGGTTTGTTGATGACCTCTTCTTCTTCAACCAAAACTGTACAAATTTGAAAGTTGAGGTTTATCAACAGACAAACAATCCATCCATCTGTCATAAAGAAACTAGACTTGATAGTCGGGTCATTTTGAATTTGACCCTTTTCTGTCGTCAACCCGTCATCAATTTTACTTTCTACTGCTAAAAAATTACCAGAGTTGGAGATTCTTGCTGTTGGTATGTGGACTATGAATGAAGTTGACAAGTTTTGGGCTCTTATGTCAGAATAAAAATTCACGGGCATATCCATTTTGACTGATCCTGATCTTAGCATGCCAAGTCATATGATAGGTCTGTTATATTATATATGGTAAGGTTGAGTTTTTGTCCAATTCCAGCATGTAGAACAAAAGACAACACCAATTTGTGGGAGATTCATCCAAATAGGGGAAGAAAAAAGGAGACTTTTTCTTGTTGCTTGGTTGACTTTAGCTTCATATCTTTGAAGTAGGTATTTAATTGGCAGCAGCTACCGTCCCTATATAATATAATAGAGCATTGCCTATTGCTGAAAGAAATGTCGCATTGGAAATGGTCTTGTTGGATTGCTTGTACCATCTGCAATCCAAAACTATTCTTCAGGGTGACCCGTTCTTGCTCTGTACATCATTCTATCCCCTCATCCAAATTCCAGAGACACATTCTATATAAATCAAAGGATGATCAGCTTGGAAATATAATTATAATGAATGCATGTAGATCCATAATCAATCAGGAATGAGCCAACTTGATTGATTGTTTGAGAATGACGTTTCGGGAGTTTTGGTTGCACGGTGCGTTCGTAGACCGCGAAATCAGGAAGAATGGCGGACGTGATGGTGGAGGCGAGCAGCAGCCAAGCCAATCGGCTGACGGTAACCGATTCTTGGATGCAGTTTTTGAGAGCCTAGCACACTGGTCAGTCCTCTCGATCATGTTATTTTACCAGCTAGAGTAGTTACTAACTCAATATGCTGTGTGTGTTTTTATGCTAATTAATACGGAGTATGTATGTATGTATGCTCTTTTTGTGGAAGATGGCAGCTTGTACAACGTCTGTTGCTGTAGATTGTTTGATAACTGCCAGCAGAGGCCAAGGCCTAAACCGCCTCGTCTGGCAGAGATCCCTGAAGAATCATCTCTGAGAATGAATGGAGGTTCCAGTGGAGGTTCCAGTTCTCTCAGGCAAACGAGCTAACTTTTGTGCTCTTACTGTAAATTGAATTCAACTTCCAATACACACACATTTGATATATGTTGATATTTTCTTCTTCAATGGATTACCTACCAATATAAACCTATTTTTTAGGTTCTCAGTGTTGAATGAAAATTTTAATTATAAAATTCAACAAATAAACATATAAACATTCAAGGGCTTCTTTAAAATAAGCTTAAACATGCTACATATGCTCGTTTATATTTTCAATACAAGAAAAATAATATAAGGTGGAATTAATTAGTGTGATCATCGTTAATCACTAATTAGCTACATATATATATTATATGTACGTATGGGACATATGCATGTGCATAAGCAATTTGTATTAAGTAAGCCTTGGCCAAAATGGATCATGAGTACCCATCAAAATTAGCTACTTAATTTGAAACGGTGGAGCAGAAGATGGGTTTTCAGCCTTGAGCTAATTAATGAGAGGGTAATCAACTCCAAAAGAGAAACGGCTTCCAATTGAAGTCTCCAAACGGAAACGTCCTCTGCTAATTAAGCTCCACTAAACGCCTCTTGCTTTAAAGCCTGCAAAAGGAAACGCTTCTGGTGGATTGCCTTCCCCGGTTGAGATACTATATAAAAGGAGGAGGCAGGCCTTAGATGGACTTCCAAGAAACAAAAGAAATACAAAGCACGATCACATAAAATTACAAGAGAGGGAGTAAGCAAAGCATACAAGATTAGAGGTCAAGCCACAATCAACAACAAGTTGAAGAAGATTCATTTTTTAAGATCGATCAAGGACCCAGTATGCTTTCTCACTTTTTAAATCCTCTTTATTTGCTTAATTAATTTTGTGTGTGTGGATCGTGTAGTTGTATATATGAAAAAAACAGATTGAGGTCCAAAGCCCGTTTCGATCGTTGTTGGTTCAATGTCACCTTCGAAGTCCATAATCGGTTGCTTGATGCTATACCGAGGGCTCGATCGATTCAACACCCCATCAAAGGCTCGTTCTACATCAACAGTAGCTGGCTCGAAACGTTCCGTTTCGCCACTACGATCAAAACATTTAAACCCGGCAACGACGGCGGTTCACGCTTGGCTCGAGATGATCATCGAGGCTGTATTGGTGGGTTTTGATGACCCGAAACGGAGTGCTTCACCACCGCAACTCCAAGAGCGGTCGCCGTCGTCCGTGCCGAGGGTGGAGCTATGGTGAGCATGGCCTACGTCAAGCCTCCGTCGTCCAAGGTGAAGACCCAAAGGCCCACTATCATGCAATTCCATGCTCGCTAGCGGAGGAGTCCGGTTCTTGGTCTTCGTTCACAAAACCAAAATATGTACATGGGCAAAGTTGCTAAAAAAAGCTTACTTTACTCTTTCATCCAAAATGCAAAATGACGATATATTAGACCAAGTCAATCCATGACGATTAAGTCATATGGTCGATACGAAGGACGATCGTGGCTGGCTCGATTCCACACCCGACTATATTATGCCGGAAAAATCCATGTTTTTGTCTTGGATCGAACGATGGCGCCATGTGTGTTCTGCCAACATACGTATACACATGCATGCCCATAGAGAAGACACTTGCAAATTTTGCCTTCAACATATACGTATATTTGCATACACTATACATATGCTATATATATCAAATCAAAATTAAAGTGAAAAAAGCCCACTAGCTAGTGCGGAGAAGTCAGCGAACTCGATCGTATTGATCCTCTTGACGCGAGCCTCGGAGCCAAATTGACCCCTCACCGAGGACCTTCTCCATCGATCGCTTTGCTACTACAATTCACTAGTTGATCATGTGAACTAGATGGTCCAATAAAGTAGATATCTTCCCACTAATTAATCATATAAATTGGTGGACATAAGGGAGATATTACTTACCTTGAATTTGAGCTTCGATCACTGGATTAAAGCGTGCTTAGCGAAAGCAAAAGCTACTGTCACTTAGAAGGAAAAATAGATTAAATTAATCTATGGCAGCAAACACGATCATTGGTGGATGCTTCAAACACAAAGTATATTGTCGATCGAAGGCATAGCTTATATACTTGACCATTGACATTTGTTCATAAGATCACCATGGACGGTAACAAACGGGTGGAAAACAAATACTAGCCTCAAAGTTGTTATCATGGAGTTCAAGCTCTCAAGTTGCACTAGTCACTTCATAGAACTACGTAGACTTGATTCCGTCTCAAACGGATACGTAGGAAATTCGAGACCAAGCTCAAATCAGCCTCGAGTTCAGTCGCATACTCTAAATCAAATATCCCTTTCAGATATTGGAACTACGAAGACTTGATTCCGCACCAAACGGATACGTAGGAAGTTCGACGTCAAGCTCAAGCGGACCTCGAATTCAGTCACAAGGGTAAAAGCAAAACGAAGTCTCCTAAAAAGAACTACGTGTGATTTGATCCCCTTTAAAGGGGTACGTAGGAAACTTGACATATAGCCAAATGCTCGTCGAGTTCAATCAAAACCTCAAACCAAAAGAAACCTTAGTGTGAAAGCTAGATAACCCTTCATAGAATGTGTATCTTTCTCTTTCCACGCCATGCAAATGATAGTGGAAACAAGCTTAGACAACCCTTCCTAGAAGGTGGGTCTACGCTCGTTTCCCTGATGTATGGAAAATCAACCCCAAAAACTTCTCTATGTATCTGTATTATTTTCAGAGTTGTAAGGATGTACAGATAAGGGTCGAACTTAAAAATTATATAAGATGTGTTTGTGCACAGTTATTTTATTTTAACAATTTTTGCCTAACACTCAGCTTGTTTACGTGCTTAACTATTGTTTATCAAAATCTTCCCTTCTTTTTCCAAAAGGTCAACATTATATGAAATCACAAAAAGTAGCATACAAGGCCACAAATGACTATTAACTATCTTCATTTCACAAGCTCTCTGTGAATCAAATAACGAAAGTTGGAGTTGCTAGGCATCCACCTGATGTTAATGTTGGTCTTCCTAGTATGGAATTTGTTTAGGCTCTCTGGCAGTGACCGGTGGATCGTCTCCACAATTTCAGACACGCACATTGCTGCGTCCTTAGCGTAAGCCTCCACCAGCTTTGGCAACACCAGTTTCTTCTGGTCCTTCTGCACGCCAACGTTCGCCCTTAAGAACTCTTCCTTGGCTGCTTCTAGCTCCTGAAACACTCACTTCGGTGTGTACACGCGCAACTGAACATACCAAAGACTTTACTGTTAGATAAGAAACTCAAAGCTTAAGTGCCTGTTTGGATGCTTAAGGTATAATCTTTTGTCATAAACGACATAATGTATTCTGGGTCATTAAACCTTAATTCATATTGGATCAGAAACACCATAATGAATTTCAATGCTATATAGTTCATAAAGTGCAACTGAAAGTTGTAGGATTTAAGTGAGAGTAGTATACTGCGGGATCAGAATGGCTTCCTGAGCACAGCGCAAAGTGCAGCAGTGGTTCGGGGTGCTCGATTGCAAAGGCTTGCCTAACAGCTCCATGCTTGAACTTGGTGTTGGGAGAAATTATCATTCTGATCCACTGTTAAAATACAAAAGGTGTCCAACTTTGCTCTTCAGCAGAGGGAACATATTTGAACCAGCTAACAAATATGCATCATGAATGTATGAAAGAAAAAAAGCAAACCTGCCCAGGGCGAGACATCCGACATCCTAAGATAGTATTTTGTATTGTGTCTGCGCTGATAGTTCGCCCCCCAACATTATAGGCAGCTTACATTAGACACCAAGTGTGAGAAAACATATTACTTTCTTGTTTATCTTCATATGCAATGATGAAATGTTGTGTGGCTTTCAATACCCTTAAGAGTAGAAACACTTTCTTCATGTTATTTTGGGGAATACCGTATGCCAAAATTGCCTGCAACGGAAAAGCTTATCAAACCTCAGTCATAGTAGAAGAATTAGTGCATTTGATCTAAAAAACAGCCATTACATGCATCACCAATGCGTTATGAATGTTGATCCAGAAAGCAAGCTTCTCCTCATGTGTCATCTTCTTGGGATGTATTTCTTGTAGCCGGCATATCAAGGACCTTCAAATCATAAAGTTCACAATGAAGCTGTCAATAACTTCTCTATCAAGTAGTAATAAACTTTTCCACTGCATTTGTTTCTTCTTCCGCTTTACCTAAAGTCTTGCAGAAGAAGTTCAACCTCGCATGACTTTTGGCTGTCCCTATGTATACAGGAAACCTCAACCAATGCGCCACATGGGCCGCTGAACTCTTTGAGCTCCTTGACGTTGAAATGATTATCTAGAGGTATGTCAAGAGACGAATCCTTTCCGCAGCTGGAGCTCCATGAATCAAGATGATATTTTGGAGAAAATGCACCCATAGAGGATGATGATGACGACTTAGGTGATGATAGGTTGTTGTGGACTGGAGAGGGTTCTGCAAACTTGCTGAAAATGGTGGCCATAAGCTTGACCATTTCTTCTGAAATCCGGTTTGGTGTATCGGGGATATGATCAGAGATCCGTGTACCAAGATGGTCTGCTAGGCTTACCACGTTTGAGGCAGTCCTCTGAGCATACTGTAGAAAAAGGGATGGACAGAAGCAAGCAATGTAAACTCATCAATTGCTGTCACTTATGGATGAAAGATTGGGTAGTATCCCTTTTTCAAGTCACTTAAGTCATCAATTACTACAGATTTTTTTCCTTAGATAAATATAACGCATAACCTCTTGGACTAATAGCTACTTACAAGCCCATGGCACCTATGCTTGCATCTCATGTTAGGCCTACATGTTGCAGAATTTTGTAAGCTAAAAGCTTTGTTATCATCAATTCATCACTATTACATAAATTCCACAATATTATCAAATAACTTCAGCAAAGAAAAGAGTACTTTTATGAAAGCAAGGTACATAACAAAAAAAGACACTCCTGCATGACAAAAAAAGAAGTAACTATTACCTCCCATGTGGACAACGGCTGTGAATGGTAAGACCGATAAGCACAAGACATAGGGTCCGTTGCTAGAGAGCTTTGCATTGGGTATTTTGAAACATATGACAAGGTGGAGTGGCAGCGATCAACTTCAGAGTCGGACATTCGCTCATCCATGCCAAACCAAATGGGACCGAAGGCATTGGTGTCTTGTTGAGAGGCCGGAAGCGGCTTTGCAGAGTGGAAATTGGTTGTGGTATCACCTACCGTGTTACCCACAGACAATCTCCTTGGGGTTATAGCAGGAGATTTTGGTTTTTGATGCATAGAAATGGATGGAGAGACCGATGATGTGTGTTGATTCAAAGCTTTTCGATACAGTGAGAGAAGATATTGTTCTAAATGCATGACTTCCAACTCCAAGACTGCAATCTCTTTGATCAGTTCAGCTGCAGGCTGTTATGACAGATGAATATAAGAAGCTAAGCTCTATTAGGATATATATAAACTATCAAGAGTAAAAGTTTCAGTATTAGCAACCAGAATATGATATAGTTGGTACTAAAATAAAGTTCCAAACAACAGCATTGACACCAACATAGAAGTATACATAAAGATGTTACCTTTGGCATTGAGACTTGATCAGCAACACTAGACGAAGATCCAGAACCCAGCGTAGTCTCCAGAGCATGACGGACAACAACTTGTTCTTGTAATCTTTTCTCAAGCTGTACAATCTGTGTCAAAGGTTTAACAGAGGGAACATTTAGAGGGAAACTGTTCACTATTCTAATCCATGAACTTAATACATTCAAATCATATACTTGCCTCTTGTTTCAAACAATTGCGTGTTTCAATGCCAAGAGACACTTTCTTCTTTGATTCTGAAGCCGGTTTCCATGTCCCCGTATCCTGACATTCAACCATACTGAACCATCAAGCAATGTACAAGAAAACTAACTCCTTTTCACGTAAAATGAATCAAAACAAGGACAAGGGCTCAAGGAGCAATCATAATACGAACATGCTCTAGACAACATTAGTGCTAGAAAGACTAACTACAAGAACCAATAAAGCAGGGCTAGTCAAACAAAGTTGATATGAAAAGCCTCTTTCTCAAGTAAAAAAGATGGTAAAATAAAAAGGCCAAAAGGATCTTAAAAAAAAGAGCTATGATTCCTTACCAACTTTAGCCGAGGATATTCTTCAATGGAATCAACACAATTACTTTCAGGGAGCCTGCTCTTACCAGGAAAGCTGAGAATACAATTATTTTAATGAGAGAAGGAATCAGTAAGAAGAAAAGTGAACTCATCAGCTAATAATCTGATATTATAGTCATTATCCGTCATCAGCCTTGTACAAATAACCACCAGAGTAAACCATAAATCTCTTCATCTAGTTAGGTTCTGCAAAACTATGATTCTCTTGAAGGGCTTCTCCCAATTGAAGAGAAATGCAAGCCCATTTAGCACAAACAGGAAAATCAGTCAAAAACCTATAAGATTTAACACAGAAGATGAGTGAGAGAGCTAACCTCTTGGAACGCTTGTGGCTTGAAGAACCCATAACTGAATGTGGGTGAAAATGGCTGCTACAAAAGCAAAACTTCAATGGGCAGAAACAGAAGCATACCCAGTTGGTTTCAAGGGAAGCCGAACCAAGCCCACCAACCCAAATGGCCAAAAATGAATGGCAGCCTTCAAAAACAGAACCCGAATCAGATACACGAGTTTGTAATTGTAACCCAGATGAGAAAGAGATAAAGATTGCTCCTTTTGGTGGGAGTAGAGCCCCAAAGCGGAGAAAGTGACCATAGGATCATATCAGTAAGTAAAATAATACTGCTGAAAAGTTCAAATGGAAGGTGCGACAAGCAAAGATATATAGGCTTTTGCAAATCTCTTAGATTTTGTGAAAGGGGCGGCCTTTTTGTATGAAAAGGAGGAGAGTGGGATTGTGGGTTTTACTTGAAAGAAAGTCTACTGGTTACTATAGTGAGACGGCAGATTTCCTACGTGTCAAAGCATCCAAAAGTAATGCTCTGCAGTCACTCTGTACAACAAAGTTTAGAGATAAAGATATACACAACGAAAGTGATTAGACAATGGAGTAGGCCAATGCTAGACACCCGCCTTTTTCACCCCGCGTTTTGGACGGTTGGATAAACGGTCTTAGAGCGTATGTAACGGTGAGTTTTGAGTTAAGAATTTGTGCTCCACTTTCATGAATTTTGACAAGTTTCTTAAATGGATCCCACTTAAAATTTACAAGTGAAAAAAAAAGAGAAAATGGAAATAGTGTGGGAGATATATTAGATATACAATTTTATTGGGTTATGGTATGGAAATTCTGTAAGCCCAAATATGTTATTCAAGAAACTTCATCTGATATAATTTTTTGAAAAAATAACATTTTTTATTTAGATATTTAAGAACTTTAGAACATCCAGGATGGAGAGATTTTTTAACTTAAATAGAAAAAAATAAAATCAATAAAATAAAAAATTTGTCAGTTTTTATGGGAGAAATATTTTTCTTCTTTCCTCTTTCTAGTCTATTGCAGGAAATCTTCTCTGATATATAATAAATTTTTTTCTAAAAAAATACTGACTTTGCTTTCAACCAAAAAAAATACGATTTTTGCTAATTTTATCTTTTCTTTTTCAATTTAACAAATTTTTTAGGATTTCTCCATTGTTGATTCTCTTAGACCATTGCAGAAAGTAGATGCTCTTAAATTGTGTGGGTTTTGCCTTCCCAAGATGATGACATTTGCAATGGTGATATTGTGTTTGAGATTTAAAATTTCTTAAATATGATCAAATATTAAAAAAGCTGATTTTGGAAGGAAATTTTGTCAGTTTGAGTTTCTTCTATAAGATACTCTTCTCTAATTATGTTTTTTGATCCACACAAAAAATCTGACGAAATCTGAAAAATTTATTTTTTATTTTCCTTTCACAAAAATAGCTATGAAACTTCAAATCTCGCTATTGGTGATGTTTTGACGAAGACTGATAGCATCTGTCAAACGACGGAGCCGACCGCCTGGTCAATGGTAAGATTACACAACGTTTGATATTTTTTAACATGTATATATAACCGTATCTTCGAGTGTTGTATGGTAAATAAACGCCACAATAAAAACACCTCCATATTAAAGTTTCGTTTACATTTTATTAATCAGTCAAACACCGAATTGAATCATAATAGAGATCGTTCAACATGATATCTTTGTATTGAACGATTTTTTAGAGATACAACAAATTATTTTTACAATACATCACTACTAGAAAAACTACTTTGGGCGACAAAATTTTGGAAATAGGGCGTCAAAAATAATTTAATCGCACAAAAGCATCAATAGGCGGCGAAAAAAGTTATGCCGCACAAAACGAGCCAAGGGCGGCAAAGTTTACGTTTGTGGCACATACTGTACTTTTGGGCGGCAAATTTAGCTTTTGGAGTCCCATGTGAGGCTTTGGGCGACAAATGTTATTTTTTACCATGTAAAACAACGTAGGGAAAAAGTTTATTTAAATGGTTCAGCCATGTGTTGTTTTATTTGTGCTTGGAGTGCCGCGTAAATTAAAAATTTCAGGGAAAAGTAAGAGGGAATTTAAAATTCAGTCTCGTTCTCAAAAAAAAAAAAAAATCTATCTCATTTATCCTTTCAGCCTTCTTCGTCTACCCCTATCAGGAAAACCCTAGCCGCTCAGTCGTCGGAACTCCACGCCATTCTTTCGTTGTCCGCTGAACTCCACTCCATCCTGACTTCGTTTCCGTCTAACACATCCTGACTTCGCTTGGAGTGGCTCTCCTTCTTCTATCTCCTTTCTTTTCCCGATTCCCTCTGCAGATCTGAACTCTAACCCGCCGGCCCTCACCGACTTGGCGGCGACGGACCACCAGCCCCTCCCACAGCGCTCGCTCACCCCTTCCCCCGGATCTGGCGCATCTACCAGCCCTGCCTCTCGGCGTTCACTCGCTCGCTCGCCGGCCTCCTCTTCGGGCTCCCTAGTGACCAACGCCAGATCTGGGACTACAACCCTCCGGCCAACCTGACGGCAGACTCCCCTCTATGCGAGCAGACAAGCTTATAGATCTATGCGAGTAGAGCTAGGGTTATATCCTTCTTCGTCTATCAACAGACCTCCCCTAAAATTGGGTAAATTTGTGCTATAATCCTCTGATTTGTTTTCAACAGACCTCCCATCTGGCACTATGGAAACGTGCGAAAGAATTGCATGATGACGAAGAAAAGAACCTGAAGAAGGGTGTCTGCCCAAGAGGTCGCCCATGAAACAAACCACGAGGTTGGAAGAGACCACATCAGAGCTACGCAAAACTAAATTTTGATGGATCCAAGCTCAACAATGTAACTGCATCGGGAGGATTGATGATAAGGGACGAGAATGGAAACCCAATTGAAGGGTCAGTCAGAGCATATGGAAAAGTGTCAATTTTAATGGTAGAAACCATGGCATTATGGGATGGGGTAAATAAGGCCAAACAAATGAATATAAGAAGGCTTGATGTAGAAGGGGATAACACCATAGTCATCAAAGCTGTCACACATTCATAAGAAATAGAGCGGATTTAAGTCAGTCCGTATATATCATGGGAGTAGACGGTGTAACTCTGTGGCCGATAAAATAGCTTTTCCGGGCCACAGTGTAATGGTCCTAGCTCGTCTAAGGTGCGTCCGGCCTTATATAATTTGAAAGAGTCGTTCAATTAAACCACACAAGTAAGCCTCGCTCAGGGGCTCAACAGGTTGTTGGAAATCAAAGGAAGCAACATAAGGTAGTGAATGCAACATCACTCGTTTTTAGATTAATAGGAAAAGCACACACGCTTTTTACCAAAGACGAATTCTTACTATCAGATCTAGAAGAAGCTCCCTAAATATCCTAAGGAAGCTATTTATATGATTAGCAATACAAGGGTACTAAGTTTCCCCGGGCTAACACGTTCTGGCGCCCCATAGGTGTCGTCGTTGGATTGGTCTGCCAACTGCCTGCTTCGGGCATAGGCTGGCACGCTCCAAACAAACACAAGCACACGCTCGGAGCAACCACCTCGTTACCGAGCTGTCTACTTCACCTAGTTGCTTGTCACAACCTCCAAGGAGCTTCCTGGTTGGCCGGGATTCTCGACACCCACACATGGGCACATCCCAACCCGACGCAACCTGGGGTACACCCCCATTTTGCCTAGTGCATCCGGCTGGACTAGCAATTTGGTTGGTCACCTTGAGTGGTCATGGCAACCCGATAACAGACTAAGTACGAAAAATTGAATTCGAGTTGGTGGAGTGTAACATTTTCCCCCACCAAATCTGGCGACACCCCCGTCGCCGTGCCTAACTATTCCCGCGCACGCTCAGGCGCCGCAACCACATAGCTGGCTATCTCTTGGCTAAACTGCTAGAGATCTTTTTCCTTCTCCCACGATGCCGCAATAGCTGGAAGACCGGTCCACTGAGTCAGATATTCAGTCACACGAGGTATTCCTTTCTTCTTGACAACTCGATCGGCTAAGATCTCTTTTATGCCTCGATCAAATAATTAAAAGACCAAGGGGGGGAGCTCGAAGAGACTCTCGATGACTAGGATTCTCGGGGTGGGCATGAAAAGGTTTGAGCATACTTACGTGTACCACTGGATATATCTCGATGTTTGATGGTAAGGCCATCTTGTATTCAGCTTTGCCCACTTTGGCTAAGATCTCGAAAGGACCCTCGTAGCGCCTTAGAAATCCCTTATTGACTTGGCGAAAGGACTTCAATTGTTGTGGTAGTAGCTTCATCATCGCCAGATCTCCAACCCTAAAATCAAGTGTCCTACGCCTTGTGTCAGCCCATTTCTTCATTTGCTTCTGCGTTTTAAGAAGTTGTGGACGGACAAGCTCGACTTGTTGCCGGCCAGCGCCTCAGCGGTGGGGCTGGCCGACGTCTCCTTAATTAACAGGCAAGGAATGAGGAGTCAATGGTTGACGTCCAGTGGTGAGCTCAAACGGTGTCCTTCCAGTGGACTCTGATTATTGTAAATTGTAGGAGAATTGAACCACATCGAGCATCTTAGCCCAATCCGTATGATTAACGCTCACATAGTGTCGAAGGTAGCCTTTTAACACTGCATTGATGCACTTAGTCTGCCCATCTGTTTGTGGATGAAAGGTCGCCGAGTACTTCAAATCAGTACGCAAGAGTTTGAACAGTTCAGTCCACAACTTGCTAGTGAACCTTGAGTCCCTGTCGCTCACGATGCTCCTAGGCAGACCCAGTGTTTGACGACGTTCTTGAAGTACAACCTTGCAACCTCAGTTGCTTGGCATTCGGGTGGAGTGGGGATGAAGATCGCATATTTTGAGAAATAATCGACAACCACCTCAATTGTTAGGCACCCATCCCATCGGACTTTTGCAAGCCTGTAATGAAGTCCATATAAATTCATACCCACGGCTGCTCAGGAATAGGCAAAGGTTGGAGCAGCCCGGCTGGTAATCGATGCTTTATCTTGTCTTATTGGCACACCAAACAAGTCAGTACATAAACGTTGATCTCTTTTCGCATTTTGGGCCTAAAATACTTTGCCTCAATCAAAGCCCGAGTTCGCCTCTGTCCAGGATGCCCTGCCCATGGTGTGTCATAGCATTCCCTAATCAGTGCTTTACGAAGGCCGTGAGTCTTGGGCACAACGACGTGCTAGCCTCTACTATAGAGCAAGCCGTTGTCAAGCCAGAATTCTCTAGTTGTACTCTCTTTGAAGAGCTTCTTCAGACCCCTCGTCATAGGATCTAAATCTAGCCCCTCACGAATCCTTAACAACAGATCCGTATGAGCCATAGCGATGGTTGCAAGCTCGGCCTTATGACTAAGAGCATCAGCCACCATATTTGAATGCCCCGTCTTGTATACCGACTCAAAGTCGAATTCTACTAAGAAATCCTACCACCTAGCCTACTTTGGGCTCAACTTCTTCTAAAGTTGAAAGTAGCTAGTGGCAACATTGTCGGTGTGGACAGTGAAGCAAGCTCCGAGTAGGTAGTGCCTCCACAAGCGGAGACAATGGACCATAACAGTCATTTCTTTCTTTTGTACTGTGTAGCGTCTCTCGGCCCCATTCAGCTTTCGACTCTCAAATGCAATCAGGTGGCGTTCTTGCATCAAAACCCCCACCGATAGCGAAGTCTGAAGCATCAGTGTGAATCTCAAAGACCTTGGTGAAATCAGGCAACACCAAAGTCGGCTCCTCGCTCACAGCGTGCTTCAAAGCACCAAACGCCGCCTGGCTTGACTCAGACCATGCCCAGACGCTCTCTTTCTTCAACAAATCTGTTAAAGGAGCAGCTTTTGCCGAGTAGCTTTTGATGAACTTCCGGTAGTAATTGATTAAGCCTTGAAATGATCGAAGCTCAAGCACGTTGCCAAGTGCAACCCAATCAACTATAGCCTGGATTTTGCTCACGTCCATATTTAAACTACCATTGCCGATGATGTGACCCAAAAAGTGCACCTCTGGCTGACCAAAGCTGCATTTCTCCTTCTTGTCAAACAACTGGTTGTCTTTGAGCACCCTCAACGCTATCTTCAAGTGCTCAACGTGCTTGGCTAATGTGTCGTTGTAGCCAACAATATCGTCCAAGTACACAACGATGAACTTGTCCAAGTAAGGGTGAAAGATCCGGTTCATCAAAGTGCAAAAGGTTGCAGTCGCATTGGTTAGTCCAAACGGCATCACAAGCCATTCGAACGCCCCATACCGAGTCACACACGTTGTCTTTGGCTCGTCTCCCTCGACGATCCGGACTTGATGGTAGCCCGATCAAAGATCCATTTTGGAGACCCAGCGAGCCTTCCCCATCCTATTGAATAGGTCCTCAATCAAAGGGATGGGGTACTTGATCTTCACGGTTACCTTATTGAAAGCTCGATAGTCTATGCAAAACCTCAAGGAACCCTCGTGCTTTTTTTGAAATAGCACCGGAGCCCCATAGGGAGCCTTGGAAAGACGCACATGTCCAACGCTCAACAACCAATCTAACTGCCTCCTCAATTCTTCGATCTCAGGTGGTGCCACTCTATAAGGCGCCTTTGCTGGCAGAACTACCCTTGGATGCAACTCTATTCGATGGTCGATCTAACGATGGGAAGGCAAGTAAGGTGGCATTTCCGACGGCATCATGTCCTCATTCATAATAAGAACAATGTTCAGTTGGATGGCACGTTACCTTGGTCACAATGTTCAGTTGGATGCATCGTGGCCAAGTACGTTGGAAGCCCCTTCTTTACTCCGTCGCTCAGTTGCATTGCCGAAAAAGTTTGGGACATGCCCATTCTCAATTTGATTGGCACCATGTAAGCCACCCTGTGGCTCATAACACAAATGCAATCAAGGTGTGGCATTGGAACAATGTTGTTTCACTTCATCCTATCGTATCCCAGAACAATGTTGAAGTTGTCCATTGGTGCCATGGAAAATCAAGCTTTCCCAACCATGTCCCCAGCTAAATACCCACATCTCTAGCAATCTACGACACCGCTCTGGCCTCGCTGTTCACAGTCTTAATCAGGCCCCCTCCTTTCATGAGAGGCAAGCCTAACTTTAATGCGGTTGTTGGATTGGTGAAATTGTGGGTAGCGCTAGTGTCAACCAACGCTTTCACAACCTGTCCTTTGACCTGCATTTCAACAAACGTAAGACCATTCGTACACGGGTTTGTCTATGACAACCCCTTTTGCACAACGCTCAGGAGTTGCAACGAGCTAATATGTCCCTGCTTTTACCCTCAAGTGAAAAAGACGATTCAGGTTGGCCTCTCATAGCCGTTAACGTCCCATATTTTGGGCATTTCGTCATTCGATGTGGACCCTTGCAAATGAAGCAACCTTTGACTGGCCCGACTTGCTTCTTCTTAACGTCATAGTGTTGGCGCTCTTTATCGCTGCCCTCCGGTTTTCTACCTTATGGCTTATATGGCTTCTTCTTCGAGTCACCTCCCTCAGCTGTGGGCTTATCACGTTTAGAGGACTCACCCTTCTTGTACTCGGTTAAGCACTCGGCTTCTTGCATAGAGTCCTCAAGGGTTTTGACCTTTTGCCGAGTAAGTTCCATATGTGCCCAGTTTTGTAGCCCATCCATGAAGAGGAACTTTAGGTCATCTTTATGCATCTGTGGAACTTGCAATTTAAGAGACAAAAATTTCACAATGTACTCACCAATGGATCCGGTTTGACGAAGATCACGAATCTTCTTGCGGGCGTCGTCAGTGTGATTCTCGAGATAAAAGTGCTTTTTGAGTTCCGATTTGAATTGCTCCCAAGTATCGATGACGAGCGTTCCCTCCTTCATCTCGCTATGCTTTTGACGCCACCACGCCAGTGCATGATCGGCTGGATACATAAACCCTCAATTGACTTTCTCTTTCTCATCGGTCAGCATCACACCACAGAAATACCGCTCAACGTTCCATAGGTAGTTTTCTACCTCTTTAGCATCACGAGACCCCTTACAAATGTTGGGTTTAGGGGTCTTGATCCTGGGCGTCACGGCTATGGTATGGACGGTAGCAGCCTAGCAGGTGGCGTCACACCAGGAATCTGACCAACGTTCACTCGTTCGAAGGCGGCCTTGAGACGCTGAAGGTGTGCCTTAAGATCTTCCATTGTCCCATCAAGGGTGCCCTTGTGCCCATGGAGTCCACTATCTCGAGTACGACTCCATCGACCTTGTATCATAGTAACCCTAGCCTCTCAAATATATAACTTTTGAGAGTACCAAGATCACTTGAGTTCTTCTCAAGTTGAATCCCCACGAACTCCAGGAACTCTAAGCTCTCATTGTACTTCTCTTCAAGGGTGACCACACGAGACTCCAAGGCTGCAAAGGGTTCTAGCGTCTTGGATCTGGAAGTCTTCTTGCCCCTCTCTAAGTCTTGACCCCTCTTTGGATCGCTGCTTTCCTCTTGTGGCCCCGTACTCATTGTTGTGAGTAAGATCAACACCACGCTCTGATACCCCACTTGTAACAGTACTAGCTCGTCTAGGGCGCGTCCGACCTTATATAAGTTGAAAGACTCGTTCAATCAAACCGCATAAGTAAGCCTCGTTCAAGGGCTTAACAGATTGTCGGAAATCAAAGGGAGCAACACAAGGGATTGAATGCAACAACACTCGTTTTTAGATTAATAAGAAAAACACACAAGCTTATTACAAAGAGGATTTCTCTCTAATGAATTCTTACTATCAGATCTAGAAGAAGCTCCCAAAATATCCTAAGGAAGGTATTTATATGATTAGCAATACAAGGGTACTAAGTTTCCCCGGGTTAACATGTTCTAGCGTCCAATAGGTGTCCCTGCTGGATTGGTCGACCAACTGCCTGCTTCAGGTACAAGCCGGCAAGCTCTAGGCACACACAGGCACCCGCAGTGTGCCGACGCCCCACTGGCACACGCTCGGAGCAAGCACCTCGTCATCGAGCTGTCTGATTCACCTAGTTTCTTATCACATCCTCCACAGAGTTGTCTGGTTGGCCGGGATTCTTAACGCCCACACACGGGCACATCCCAACCCGACGCACCCCGAGGCACGTCCCCATTTTGCCTAGTGCATCCGGCTGGACTAGCGATTTGGTTGGGCACCTTGAGTGGTCATGGCAACTTGATAAGAGACTAAGTACGGAAAATTGAATCCGAGTTGGCGGAGCATAACACACAATCTCTGATTGAAATGATGCTCTAGAAATGCCGCCCTAATGCGAAATCTTAATCCTCACCGGTTGGGAAAAAAAATAGATTGAGTTTTTACAATTTAGAAGAGTGTGAGGGCTCAACTTATTTTTAGGCTTTCATCCAACCTTACATAATAATCTTTTTAATAATTATAAAGGGTGAGTCTTTTTAACGCATGTTGAAATTGCTTTATAACGCACTATAAATAAGGGTAATTGACGCTTTTGCCCTCTTCAATTTTACCCACCCTCTTCGTCCCTCTTCTGGATCCAGCGATCCTCCGCCCTCTTCGTTCATCTACTTCGTTCATCCTCTGCCCTCTTCGTTCATCCTTCGCCCTGCGTTCAGCAGCTCTTCGTTCCTCCGCCTTCGTGCGCCGTCGTACCTGTTCGCTGGCCTTCGTTCGCCGTCGTTCCTCTCAACAGGTCTCCCTTCGCCTCCGCCTTCGCAACAGATCTCCCTTCGCTCGCCATCTCGCACATTCTCCTACTCACCTCCGAATCCATCTCGAGCTCCTCCGACGCCGTCACGAGGTATTGGCTCCAAAATCCCTCTCCAAAACCCTAGCTCTCGGATTTAATGTGCTGTTTTCAGCAATTGAGCCCTTCGCTCGCCATTCTGCCCGTTCTTCGTGAGACTGTTGATTTTGCTTCTGTTTTTCGTGATTGGCTCGAATCGTTGGGATTCATGAGGTTTAATTGTGACCATAATAAGAAAACGAGCGTTTTCTGGCTGCTACTAGTTGTCCTTTGCGGAAAAGAAAATCACATTTTTAACGCATGTTAAAATTGCTTCGTTCATCCTCCGCCCTCTTCAATCATGTCTTAATTCAGTGATTACTGATCAAAATTGATAGGTTATGGCGCAATAATTAGGGTTGATTTTGGCAATTTGTACCAATCACTTATGGATTATCGCATCTGTACCAATCACTTATGGCAATTTGTACCAATCACTGTGAGAATAGTTAATTTTTCCTATTATTTAATGGTGAAGTCTGTGGATTATTGAACATTTGCTGACTTCTGATGAATGTGTTCTTAGATTTCAGAGGACTTTTGTAGAAGTTTATGTATATCACAACTCACCAAGATAACGGACTACCGATCATAATGTTCTTCTTCAGTAGATCTGATTGAGTTAAGCTTTTCAATGGATTTGCTGCAGGTTGCACAATCTGCTCACTTACAAACGTAATTTTTTTGCAGGTTAATCAGAGGTTCAAGAACAGCGCTAGCTTCGGCGTCGCGCTTAATCTCACCAAGGCGCACACTCTCCCCTCCGCCTGCCACGTCTCCGCCCCCTCCGCTAAGTGGTCATGGAGGTACTTTCTTGCTTTTTCCCTCTCTCGATCTGATTTGAAATGTTAGGGTTGTGATTTTGGATCTCCATTTTTGTTTTCTGGTGTGTTTCAGTTCTTAGCAACTGATTAACCTGCAACTGTTTGTGTAGTTGGCGTGTACTTGGCGTGTGTTCCTGATTTGAAAGGCTTATGCATTCGGTATTATCTTGTTCATTTATTTTGTTTGTTGTTGTAGGAAATGGAGGAATCGAGGCTTAAGGGGCGTAAGCCAATCACAGCATCAGCACGAGCAGCGATTGTTTGGACGTGTCGTACTAAACGCAAGACTGGTTCTGGGCCCTCAGCTAAAGAAAAGGGGAGTCTTGCTCGAGACATTGATGGTGCTGCCCATGTGGCTTCTGGAGTTGATGAAGGTCTCCCGAGCCAAGGTTCTCCACGTGACGCTGTCGATAATAATGTTGCTGCCCATGTGGCTTCTGGAGTTGAGGAAGGTCTCCCGAGCCAAGATTCTCCACATGACGCTGTCGATAATGATGGTGGAGGTGATGGTTTAGGCACTGAAGTTCCATTGCGAGATGTTGTTGAGAGCGATACTCATGAGGATGCAGATGACGCAGCTGAAGCCCAGCAAGATGACGCAGCTGAAGCAGATGACGCAGCTGAAGCAGATGACGCAGCTGAAGTAGATGACGCAGCTGAAGCCTAGCAAGATGGCGGAGGTGATGGTCAAGATCCTGACTATTTGGGAGATGCTCATGAAGCCAAGCAAGATGACGCAGCTGAGTCTAATGAAGACTCTGATTCTTATACCGATGAAGAGGGTGAAACAGGAGATGCACAACAATCTAAAGGTCGGAAGAGAGGTCGAGAGATGTTCAAGCCTAAGTTGAAAAAGGCAGTGACGAGGGGCCTAGAAATTCATGAGCTTCTTATTAGTTTTGAAGCACATGTTGCAGATGCTATTCGAAGAAAGAAGGTGAGTTAACACATTTTTACATACTTGGTTTCTATGATTGTTCGGGATTACAAATAAATGGACAAAGCATCATTTTGCACTGACCATTCCAAATAAATGGAGAAAGCAACGTTCATCATCAAAAACTGATGGACACATCATATGTGTCCATTAGTTTTTGGTGGACAATATTTAAATGTCCACTTATTTTCTATAATTGTTCAGGATTTGTTTAGCCAGTTCTGTAATAGGCAATAGTGAAATAATATATGTTTTAACCTTTTGTTTACAGGGGCGTGATCCTTTAATCCCCCAACAAAGAAAGTCACAACTGAAGGAATGGGAGTTGACTAATGCAACTTGGTGCAAAATTGTTTGTGAAAGTGGGTTGTCTCACTTGCAGCATATCATGTATGACACCATCAACCATCCACTTCTGAGTGCATTCATTGAAAGGTGGCATCCAGAGACAAATTCTTTTCACATGCCTTGGGGTGAAATGACGATTACGTTGCACGACGTCTATTACATACTTGGTTTGAGAATCTGTGGAGAAGCAGTTGTGGATGAGGAGCCTAAACTGAAAAGGGATGCTGAGGCCAAACGATTTGCAGAACTCCTTCATATGAAATATCAAGTTCTCATTGAAGATGATGCCAGAAAACGCGGAATTTCATACTCTACCTTGAAGGAGCATTGTATGAGTAGGACAGTTGCTAGGAAGCCCGAGATTATTGCTTCTGGCTTTCTCATGTATTTGATCGGCTCTACATTGTTCACCGACAAATCCCAATGTCGGTTGCCGATTCCATACTTCTTTGCTGTTAAGGATCCTAAGGCAGTGTCAGCTATGTCATGGGGCTCAGCGACTTTATCTTACTTGTATCAACGGTTGGGCAAGGCTTCAAGAAAAGAGTGCAAACAAATTGCTGGATGTCTGACCTTATTTGAGGTATCATAGCTTAACTAATATATTCTAATTAGTTCATATTGTATCAATTGTCTCTTTTGGTCGAATATATCGTATCAATTGTTTAATACTGTATCGTACACTAAAAATCATGCAGTCTTGGATTTATCATTACTTCCCGAAATTTCGTCCTGTGGAATCTTCGACATGGGATAGTAGCAAGGAACCATGTGCTATGCGGTGGGTCAATACGTTAAAGGTGACAGATCCTAAGAAGATGTTGGCAATATATAGGGAGGCTCTTGATCAGATGACGGAATATGATGTAAGTATTCTACAACATGATAATCACTTGGCATAAAAACAATTGATATGACATTATATTGTTCGTTAGTGAATACATTATATAATTTTTTGTTTTGATAGGTTGATTGGTCTCCTTACGGCAAGTTGGACTTCAAAGGGCACCTAGCTGTTTCAAGATTCCACGGAATGATATCCTTCTTGGAGATCCATGAGCCGTACATGCCGGATAGGTCGAGTAGGCAGTATCAACGCGTCCAAAATATTCTGTTGCATATGATTATGCCTAAACGTGCCATAAGAGTTGTTGAGGTGGGTAGTTACAGAGTTGAGTACGAGGGATCTTTGTTTGCATGGAAATCCACCCCCCACCATCGCATTTCGTTAGAAGCAATGGGACCTCCGACTACATATGGATTTGAATGCTCTTCTGACTACCTTTCTTGGTATAAGCCAAGAACGCGTTTGGTGATAAGTCCAGAAGCCATCGCTCCTAGAAGACAGTGCGCTGAATCAAAGGTATTTGTCTTGTTTCACATTTCAGATTTCAGTGTTTTAACTTGGTATCTCTATTTACATGTGTTGTGTATGTGAAGCGTATCTATCGAGCTGCATCTATCCTTCAGTCATGGTTAGATACGACCACTCGAACGGATATTCCCGCTGACCTACGTGACGACATTCTGGCTGCTGTTCGAGAGCTCACGACTACCGGCAGTGAAGAGCCTTCATTTCGCTTTGATTTCCCGGTGGGTGGTGCTAGTGGTCATGGGGGTGATGAAGATGTGGAGGAAGAAAATGATACAACTTGATCTTGACATTATGTTAGCAGTGCTTTGAGTTTTGAACTATGATCCCACTTTTGGTTATGCTTAGACTTTTGAATTGTTCGGATTTGGCTAAATTGTGATCCCACTTTTGGTTATGCTTAGACTTGGAACATGATTACGTGTTGTTATGTGGATCGAACATCATATGTAAGATTGGTGGTGGTAGACCGACCTTTTTAAGTAGTTAATGTTTTCAACGATCATTTTCTTGGCTATAGATTTTGGGGCTATATATGCACATTCACCCGATTTGTATGAACACGAATATAAACATCGTTATAAGAACGCACCTCATGAAAACAGAAATTGCATTTCGCCCAACCACTCGGTCGAGGTCTCGGCCGGGTTGACCCAAAGTGGCCTAACAAGCCCATGCAAGACACGCACAATCAAGTACGCAGGAGGCAAGGCGCGACCGCGCCTTAGGAGGTCTTGCTCGCGCTTTGCCGACCGAGGTGTGAGCTGCTTGCAGGAGGTGAAGTGCGCCCTGGCCATGTGAAGCGCGACCGCGCCTTAAGGCCCCTAGCCCGCGCTTTGCCGACTATGGGTGGGGAATCGAACGAGTTAAGATCCACGTCCATTATGTTTTTGTGGACAATTCAAATATGTCCCACCGAATCCTATGGACATATTATCGTTGTCCATAAAAGTTTGGTGGAAGATCTGCTTTTGTCCAGTAGTTGTTTATGGATGAATTCTAAATGTCCATTAGTTTTCTTTGGACACAACTTCTCCACCGAGTTCGTGGAGAGAAGGACAAAATACGCTTAGAGAGTGTTTACACAGATGAATCCTTAATCATCAGAGATCGGAATAACCGTACAACCAAACACTTCACGACGATCAGTTATATCATCCTTGTAGAGTAGAAATCTTGATCTGAAATGTTCGTCCAACCCCCAAGCACCTCTTTGAGAAGTTGTGTGCCATAATGTGTATAATTCTGGCAATGGTGAACGAGCATCTAACTCTACCTACAAGGACGAAAAATATTGTTGTAATATTGATATGATTTGAAAACATGTCTTCACAAAACCTAAACGAAATATATAGGCTCACATACCGAAATATAATGCAGCACATCTGGCAGAAGACAAATGGAGAATGTTCCGATATCAGCACAAGTGTATCCAGGTGTCAAAGTTAGAGGAAGAAATGTGCGGTTACAAGCTCCCACCGAAACAAATGCCTTTTGAAACGCAGTTGCAACCAAAAACCCCATTTCCGGAAGAGATAGCCAAGTCTTCATAGGAGCAAAACCATCTGAAACATGTTGTAGTGCCTCCAGATTGTAGTCAACTGATTGATGTAAGAATGTCGGGGCATACAACCTTTTCCTCTTGTTTAACTCATTATATAACGTTGTTTTGACAAATGTCCAATCTTCTTGTGGCCACCCTAAACTACGTGCAATTGATCTGTAACCACAATTTCCATCACTGATGACATCAGCATAGCCAATCACAAATGGGTTGATGCATGTGGGTATGGCGTATGCATACGGACATATAACTGCACCAATTTAAAAATCCGTCAAAAGCCCATAGTGACGAACGATCAAACTTCTCCGCAAAATTCTATACATTGTTGAACTCACCTGTGGGGGTGGATATCTGAGCATGCATATCAGCTGATGTGCGAGATGAGTCAAACGTCTTTTCTGTAACATTGGATAACCCCATTTCCACCGTTATAGTTGGACAACATTCTGTTGTACTAGCAAAATGACATTGAGATTAATTGAGTTTTATTGAAATAAATTTACCGCTTGGAGTTGCTTCACTCAACGATAGGGGAGATAGCGTGCAAGTTGCTTCACTCAACGATAGGGGATATAGCGTGCAAGGAGTATTTGGTACAATACTCTCCAACTGACTACCTGTAAAGTTAGAAGCTAACGTTTACTACTCATATGTAGAACCGTTTGTTTAAACAGTACGAGTTATCTATTACCTCTAGATGATGACCTTCGAGATGATGGAATAATTGGAGTGCGAGGCGACTCAGGAGGCTTGGTACGAGATTTTTTGGGAGGTGTTGTGTCAGAGTTAGTATACTCCCACGAAGAAGGCCATCTCTGGCATGGAACCTTGTTTTTTCTAGGACGACCCTTTCCCTTGCCTATATTCGGTTCTTCCAAACTTGTCAATTGTGGATGCATCCATTCATGGACAGTTCTAGCATACCGGTGTTGTTCATCAACTGGTAGGTTAGGGAAGTCCTTGTGATAAAAATCGTCCATCAAGCATCTCGCAACCCGACGCTTGCATGTGTCGTCATCCTCGTTCCCCACATCAACACTAATTTCTAGTTGCCTCCAAAAACCATGAATAGCACTAGGAGGAACACGTTTCTTCGCAGCCACATATTATGCAAGTTCATGAAAACAAGGCAGTCCATGTGTAACTGGCAGTAGGCATGCACAATCCGTAGTGAACTGACATGTGCCAGACAACCGCTTGTGTTCTTTCATTAAAAAATCCAAGCACTTGTGGGATACAACGTGTTATAATAGTTTGAAAACTTCCAGAGTTGAAGCAGATGACATTGAGATTGTCCGGGACTTTCCGAAAGAAGCCTTAACTTCACCAATCTGCATGGTAAGTAAGGAGTGCATTCTAGTAAAGACACCACCCAAGCCATAAGTATGAGTGCCAAGAAACTTTTTTAGCACAGCATGAGCACCTTCGACCCTACAACAGTCAAACATAGCAAAGTAGGAAGGACGTCAGCTTAATTACAAAAAAACAAGATGACATCCCATTTATAACTCAGCATGAAATACCTATTTGTGGTGTGAGTGCCAAAATGAGCTACAGTGTATGTCCAAGCTGAGATAAGTCTTTTCTTATGATTGTAGAGCCAAGTGGTCGTAAGATATGCAAGCAATTTAGGCACGTGTCTCCATTTTGACTGAATAAGTACCAAACGCTTTAAGTATACCTCCTCGGTAGCTGACAACCATAAATTTCTGCAATCATTTGCAAAATCAGTTCCAGAAGGATCATGACCGCATATCTTCTTTGCTTTGTTCTCTATATTCTTATACACATGTCGACGACACAATAAGTGCATTGCCTCTGGAAAGACTTTTTCAGTTGCATTAATCAGTGCCATCTCTCGATCAGTTACAATCGCAGTTGGTGACTCTCCTATGATTGTGTACAACTCTTTTAGCTGAGTGACAACCCAAGTGTAATTCTCCTCTTCCTCTTCACTTATGAACGCAGTCGCAATATTGAAGTTCCTCCAAGTGGATGTAAATCCAACTACTTCAAAGCAAGGGACATGGTACCTATGTAAATTTGAATCGAACCATGAAATACGATTAAGTAATAACACACTCAAATAGAATGAATAAATTAATCATAAACTTAAAAAAAAAGGAACTATGGTGGTAACGAAAAGGAGGAGAATTATATACCTGTTTGTATTGTATGTTGAATCCATAATCAACACATTTGGAAATGCCTTTAATAGAGCTAATGATTCTGGATGAGTCCACATAATATCACTTATGCTAGATGTTCCCAGTCTCACTCGGTGTCGCTCATGGTATCCTAGTCTGGTAGTCTCAGCGAGGAAGTGTTGTATCACAGTTCGACCACCCTTCAACTCCTTCGCAATCTTATATCGAGCGTTGTACACTTGTTTAGACGTAGCGAGATTCGTCTCATCTGCCTTTAGTGCACACATGATTTGTTTTGCAAAGCATTGGTTGAGAGTTAATCTTCTCGTCAGTTCATACTCTACCTTGTTCAACTTTCCGGCAAATGAATGCCCATGTAAACTTTTTTCAAGAGGATGGTTATGCTTGCCACATACAACTTTAACCTTCCATGTACCTCTTGTAGCCTCGTAACACTGCAACCTAAAAGGACATTGACATTTTTTTGTCTTTATAGTCTCATCCTCTCCTTTCACTGGAGTGTATTTTCCATGTTTTTCACACGCCATCCATGTTTTTCCAAGCGTAGAACTAGTACTCTTGAGCACACGACATACCACTAAGCACATTTGGTTTTTTCGTCCGATAAACCTCACTAAATCAAGTAACTTATCACGGCTAGAGAACGTTTGCTCGGTTGCAAACATTTCAGAATAATCGGAATTCTCAAACTGAGCCAATTCAATAGGATTATTTCTATCCCAATCATTACCAGCTGAAGGTGGATACACATTTGAGGACTGTTGAATTTGATGAAAAGCGTTATCCGTCCAATGCAAACCACTTGAAAAGTCGCCCTCAATATGGGTTCTGACATCATTGTCCCAAGAGTAGTCATACAAATAAAACATTTGTTGTGTAAGGTCCTCATGTTGTACATTCCAAGTTGTATCCCCAACCTCGACCCCAATATATACCTCAGCATCAGCCTGGTTCAAACACATCAACGAAGTTAAAAAAAACGTGTACTGTACATGTCCACAACAATATAATGGACATAATTTATTTGTCCAAAGTGCTACTATGGACAATATATAAACGTCCACATAAATCCGATGGACAAAGTATATTTGTCCGATTAAACTAAATGGAGGAAACGAGGACA
Organism: Polygonum maritimum; assembly: GCA_963924305.1. NCBI lineage: Eukaryota > Viridiplantae > Streptophyta > Magnoliopsida > Caryophyllales > Polygonaceae > Polygonum > Polygonum maritimum. The sequence continues at coordinate 30,622,931 of OZ002737.1, forward strand.
AGCTAGAATGCAAATGTTATCGTCAAACGCACAGCCCCTGAACAACAAAAGTATAAATCTTTACGTGTATACCCTAACATTAAACACTAAACCCTAAATCCCTAAACCCCAAATACTAAAACTTTGTACATAAACCCTAAACCCTAAATCCTAACATCAAACCCTAAATCCAAAACCTTAACATAGCTTAAAAACCCAAAAAATAACTAAAGCTACACCTATATAGCAAAACAACATAAACATACCTCATTTTGGGAATAATTAATCGAGATTTCTTCCAAACCGGCATTCAACTCTTCGTACGACATTATATTGTTGTGGACCTCCACATATCACTCTATGCTTTTGTGAGAGAATATAGAAAAATACCCAAAGTTCTTTTCCACCCAATTGGTTGTGAACCAGAGAATGTAGAAGAGATGCCAGAGAATGTAGAAGAATATCTCCACTTTTAACCCACAATTAAATGTGCTAGTTGTGGGTAAGTCTAGTTATTCAATGCGATTTTCAACTTTTCCCGCTCCGACATACCGTCCGTTATAAGTATATGGACAACGTCAATGTGTCCATAAAAATACCATGGACAAAAGTAACTTGTCCACCTGTTTTCCGTGGACATGGATGAATTGTCCATCCCTTTTTAATGGAATATTGATGCAGCCTAAATTCTCGTTCTCACGCACATATACCCCTCTTAATCCTCGCACACGAACAGATCTCCTCCCCTCTTCAATCTTCATCCTCTTCCAGCCCCTTTGAGAGAACGCACGAATCTCCTCCAACGCCACCGCCGCCCAGCTTCAATTCGGCCAGGCTTCCGTTCGCTCTTCCGCCAAGTCAGAGCCGCGCGCCCAGACATTAGCCACTACCTAGCAGCCGAGCCACCTCCTCCAAGTATAAACCCTAAGGTTAGAATTTCGCATTTTTGTGCTCAAATTGGTCTCCTTGGATTTGATTGTTTGGTTTTTTGTTTGGTGAAATAGCTTTTCCTTGGTGTCAAGCTCCCTTTTTTGCTTGCTATGGTTTCCTTAGATTTTTCCGTCTAGGGTTTTCGATTGCAAGCCACATAATCTGAAACAGAATTTGCATTAGCTTTATGGATACTTGCATTGTTTGGTACATTGTTGTCCATGCGTTGGACATTCTGGAGAAATTTGTTTGCTTGTGAAGGGTGTTTGTGCCACTGTTTCGTTATGGGAGTTGTTGTTTAAGGGGACAATCTATTACGAAAGTTGTTGTTTCAGAGATGTATGTAATTAGTTGGTTAACCAACTAGGTTTCTTTTTTGTGTATATAGGATGTACACCTCTGATTCCGATTGCTCTAGCTACCAAAGTGGTGATATACGAAAGTATGAGCATCACTTCTGTCCACGTAACGAAGAGCAAGAAAAGGAGGATGACTTGGATTCGTATATCCGGATGCTGATGGAGATTAGTTGTGTTGAGTGTAATACCCCAAAGCTCTTCGAACAAGTAATCAAAGACTTGAGGAAGGAAAAGACTGAAATAAGACGTCAAGTGTGGGAGAAGAATGGAGAGCTTATGGTAGCTGAACGCAAGGAAGAGATCCTTCGTGACAGGATTGCTGAGTTGGAAACCGAGGTCGAACAACTCAAGGCTGCGTTAGAGAAGAAATCCCCGACTAATATAGACGTTGAAGTGGAGACACAAGTGAAGATTACGGTGGGAAACAATTGAGTCCTTTGTGAGCGTCTATGTTTGGTGTCTTCTTAGTTTATTGTGGACAATAGGTTAATGCTTTAGTTATTGTGTGATGATGGTACTTGGCTCTTATTTGACATTTTATGGTTTGTTTGTTGAATGTGGATGTTGTTCTATGTTCTTGTATGACTTCTATGTTCTATGTTGTTTATGGTGTTATATGACTTCTATGTTTTTATGTTGTTCTACATGGTTGAAAATGTCTTGAAGAAGAACACACAAGTACCATCAATTTTCATAACACCAAACACATGACTCGATTAAAATGTATTAATTGTGGGTTAAGTAATGCTATACTCGCTTAAAATGTGTTTGTAGTGGGTTAAGTAATGTTATATAGATGCGAATTTCAACCAAAAAATCTTGTTCTATATGGATGCTATACTCCCTAATATTTATTTTCCACCTGTTACGAAACCGGTGAGAGAATTCAGAAACCGGCTTGGAACCTCCAACAGAGGGTCAGCAATCAGCGATATGCTCCGTCGCTAATTCGTCCCGGCCAAACTAATCTGTCAATCAATCTTTCAGTTGAAGGCCTTCCTTGTTTTCACGAATCCTTGCTAGTCGTAGTACACCATGATGCGAAGGTGAGTTCAGAAACCAATTTCTCATAATCCTATCTTGCTCGCAAATGTCTTTTACTTGTATTCGTTCGGGATTTCGCTCGGGTTGCACCTCTTTCAATTTCGCCTGATTTCGGACTGCTTTGATGTTTCATGTCTCGCTGCAAAACAGTTCATCAAGGTTGCGTCTGATGCATTTAGGTTGCCTAATTAATGGTTTTGGGGCTTTGTAGGTCTCTGTTGGAGCTTTCGGCTCGTCATTTGTCCCACATTAAGCGCATCCCAAGGCAAATCAATGTTCAGGTGTTTTCATCAGTTTCCCATTTTGTTCTTCTTTGGTATATTATGCCCTAGAAATGGTGTAAATGTTGGCATTTGCTATTGCTTCCTCTTAGATTTGAAGCTGGCTTGCATAGAATGAACTTTAGTTGGTTTCAATGGTGTTATTTGATTTATTTGTATCGTTTCCTAACAATTTGCTGCTAATTATACTGTTCATGTCTGGATCCTTTAATTTTGTGCAGAATCCATCTTTGTATGCGTGCTCATTCTCGACAAGGCCGCATCAGAATGTAAATGGAAGCTCTGTTCCTCCACCCAGGAAGCCTTCCGAGTCTGGCGGGGGTGTCTCTAAAGCTCTTATTGGATCAGTTGCAATTGGTGCAGCTGTGGTGGTGGCCTATTCAGCAGGCTATCTAGAGCCCTACCTTGGAAAGGAACCACGGGTTTCAACAGGGCCCCCAATGGTTGGCTCTAATGGCAAAAATCTTCAGGAGTTGATGAAAGAAAGTGACGCTCCAGCCGATTCCCTGAGTGCTGGAGAGAAGCCAATCAACTCTGGTTTAGACTATGCTGAGAAATCTAGTGACAATCTGACCCAGCCTCTTGCATCTGCCGATGCTAGCAAAATGGAAAGCGAAAACCACACTTCAGTGGATATTACTCATGAAGAGAGTAATGTTAGTGCACAGAGGGAGGAGGAGTTGCCAAAATCCTCCAACGACAGTCCTACAGCTGAGCCTGTGAATGTGAAGTTTGACAGTTCGGAGAAAGAGAGTACTGGAACTGAAACGTTGGAGGGCAATACTAAAGTGGAGCAAGTTAAGGGAACTGAAAATGCTCCACTTTCTCATGACAATAGGACTGAAGCACAGGAACATCTTAGTTTGGAGGATAAGACTAAGGTATTTATTTCTTCTACAAATATTATCGGAAAAGGGCTTCGGCTGGTGCACCCTAATTTTAAGTGTGCTCTGCTTTATGGATTTACTTACCTGGAGCAACTTGAGTGCTTCCACGTATAGAATGTTGGTGTTTGACTTCTGCTTGACTTACCACTGTCCCCTACCCATTTATATACTTAGACAGTCAGGCTTCCTTTCTATATCTGGCTACATTCAGGGTTTATTATGGACATGTCTAACTGCTTTACAATATGATGCTTTGGCTCCCATTGTTTAGGTGCTTTGGCAAGGGTAATGACAATCTTAAATAGGGTAATTCTTCTTAGGGTCACATCATGGCAAGTCAGAACTCACACTGTGTAGGTAGATTTAGTTTGGAAAACAAATAGACCCACAAGTTTATGTATTGTCTTACAAATAACCACTCTCGCTTTGAAGTCTCTTATCCCGATATGGCACTTCAGCTTCCGTTCTGATTATATGGCATTTCTTTTGCTGTTCTGTATAAGTGTACTGTTTAGTCTATGTGACTCTTAGTAATGTTTTTTGAAAGAAAGAAATTAGAATCAAAGGTTAGTGGAAAGTGCTGCATAATGTAGCAGTATAGGACTAAAGGAGTACTTGAATATACATTTGCGTCCATACTAATTTTGCACATCGTTTTTTTTTTCTCAGGATGTACAAAGTCATATAGAGGATCCTCAGCAGTCTCTTCTAGATGAGTATAATTTGACAAATGGTGCTGTGGGAAAAACTGCAGAAATTCCAGAAGCTGGAAAGTCTTCTTTGGAGAAAGAGGTAGTGGTAAAGGGTTACATCCTATATTCTGTTGTAATGTTTACTTTTGATCATCATACACTCACATTTGATCTTGTTTGGAGATGGTGTGTGTGTTTGTATTTGTTTCTATATCACAAGATGATCTTTGCAGTTTGCAGCAGCCTTTACTTTCTACAATGTTTTCCTCTCTCTATTGTTAGACTAAATATGAAGCTTATTTTTCTGTAAGTGGCAATATTTATGATTTCCTCAGTGCTTTGTAAAACTTATGTGTCTTTGAAGTTGAATCGTATACATTTATGTGCGCTGTTAGATAGCTTGGCTTTTCAAGGTGCTTGACCTGATGCATATGGCTTCACCTTTAGATCCATATTGTATATGTTGTTAATTTATTGTGCTTAATTGATTTTAGGCTCCTAATGACACATCAAAAGACTTAGATGACATACACGCATCAAATGACGGGAAGTTGATAGTGGATTTCTTACAAGCCATTCATGCTGCTGAGCAACGGCAAGCAGAGTTAGATGCTCGCGTTTATTCTGAAGAAAAGAGGTTAATGAAGGTCTGTTTAGTTATGAAACTCCATTATATGATTCTCTTGTTGACTTGATATCCTGCTAATGCATCCTGTTTCTGTAACTTACATCGTATTTGGATCTTATTGATTGTAACATAGGAGAAATATGAAGAGGAATTGAAAGATGCAAGGGCAAGAGAGCTTATGTTTGCTGAAGAAGTTGCAATGCTGGAAAAGGTTAAGTATTTCCCCTGATGTTGTCTTAAAAGTTAAGTATTGCTAAGCTTGCACTGCAGTAAAATGATTTGCAACCTAATGAGAAGCAACGATCAACTCTGAGTTGGAATATACACTAACTTTATTAGAACAGTCAATTGTATCAGATGGGGCGTACTGAGATGGCTGGACCATATCATGTTTATGACTTTCATTTTGTTTAAATTAAAATTCAGTAGTTTATTACTTCATTTAGTTGTTTGGGTGTTTTTTATCTTGCGAGTTTACTTGAAAGTAGAAGGGCCTACTCAATTCTTATCACGATGAAGAACTCTTGAACTATGGGCATTGGAGAAGTTTCATCAGATCCTGCATACTCTGATATGATGCTATTAGTAAAGACTGACAGTCACTTAAATAAAGCTTTCAGCTATGCTGTCTGATATGACTCCAGCTAAAGCGAAGCCACGGAAGACTTATTTTAGAAGAGAAAGTAGGCATGACTGAGTTGGGCTTAATTCAATATTCCCCTAATTAATAGTCTTACTGTATATTATTGTTAGTAGCCTGGCTGGTGAGTTCCTATATTCTTAGACATCCAGTCAAGGTCGGTTTCTGATTTTTAATTTTAGAGCACTAGATAATTAGTCGGAAAATCTATCCTGAGTTGATGAGGATGAGACTGGTTTTGTTTCAGCCATAGGTTGCCGTAAGTCTTGTTTGAGCCCAGTGTAAATCATCTGTCATCATCCATCAAACTTTGGTTTTTTCTAGCAATTTCTTCTTTGCAAGATCCGTGCTAAGATTGGTCCTATCTCTGTCTTTGCATTTCCACTTTTACTGATGAATGCTTGACCTCTTTCAGGAAATTAAGAAAGAGACAGCAAAAGCGTCTGCGGCTCTGAAGTCTCTTCAAGAAACAGCTGAAGAGAGGCTGAAGATGGAACTTGAACAGAAGGTGCAATGTAGTGCAGTGTTACCGTCATATAGTAGTAATCCATTTTCTGATAGTTATATGTTATTTGTACAGGAAAAAGAAGCAGAATCAAAGATAAAAGAAGTTAAAGAACTTGCAAAAGCAGAACTTGCTGCCGCTATTGCAGGAGAGAAGGCAGCACAGCTTGAAGAGATAGCGGAGGCTAACGTAAATGTAAGAATCGAGCTTTCATATACCTGCGGATCATAGCCTTTTCTTTCACTTTCTTTTTTTCAATGACAACATTTGTTTTGTCATGTAACAAATGAGCTTTGATATAATTTTATTGGTCCTTAACTGCTTATGTATCTTGTGCTCATGTTCTGGTTTTGGTGTTTGGCTTCTTATGCCATAAATTAATTATAAAGTTGTTCTTTGGATGTAAATTATACGTTTTTAATAATCATACGCACAGGTTTGATGGTTGTGTGCATTTTGCAGATAGATGCATTGTGCATGGCATTCTTTGCACGGTCAGAGGAGGCTCGTCAAACTCATTCTGTCCACAAGCTTGCCTTGGTAAATTTTCTACCCACACACACACACACACACACACACACAATTTCCTTATACCAATTATTTTATTTGTTTTGAGCTGTTTTCTTCCGTGCATAATCCAAGGCTCATTTTTTGTTTTCTATCTTGCGTGGATATTTTAATGTGCATTCTGCGTCCTTATATATCTAATGTATCGCTTTACTAGGGGGCTCTTGCCTTGGAAGATGCATTGTCTAAGGGGCGACCTATTCAGCCTGAATTAGATGCTATTCGTACATACAATGATAATGATTCACTAATAGATTTGGTATTATCATCACTTCCTGAAGAAATTCAAAGTCATGGAACAGATACTCCACTACAGTTAAATCAGAAGGCAAGTAAACTCCATACGTGTTTGATTTTTTATGTTATAAATGTTTCATTATCTTCATATTTTTGGAGGAATTTTATTGGTTAATATTTTAAGATCACCACTTTATTTTTCAACATTTTTGTGTTTGATTCCTAGCAAGCTAAACTTTTGAAGGATGGAGTGATAAACTAACATTTCTATAATGATTTTAAAACATTGAAAGTGTTGTATGCATTTTGTGAAAATATGACCCTGGAGTTGGGTGATATCCTATGGGTGAATTTCTATTCGATGAAGATAATTGATTAAATTAAGGATTCACTTGAAGTTATCCTTTCTACATTGCAATGTTCTCAATTTGGAGTTTTGGACTTTGGTGAGAAGGGAGGTGGTATTTAAGGGCCCCTACACATCAGACAACACAGTTATTAAAAAAAGAAACTTTTTTCCTCATCTCATCATTGACCGATTTTTATTTTCCAGTTTGAAGAGATGAAACGTGAGCTGCGGCATTTTAGCTTAATACCGCCAGGTGGTGCGGGCATGTTGGCTCATTCATTAGCTTACATGGCATCATTTCTCAAGGTACACCTTCTTTACTATTATTTTTACGGTCATCTATGTTAATGGCAGTTATGTCTAATCAAATACAAGTGATTTTAGGTGAAGGAAGCTGATAAATCAGGCAACGGAATAGAATCAATCATAAACAGAGTACAGAGCCTTCTAGCAGAAGGAAAGCTTGCTGAGGCAGCCGATGCTCTTGAGACCGGTGTCCAAGGAAGTGACGCTCTCAGTGTAGTTGGTGACTGGGTAAGGCGGGCAAGGAACCGGGCCATTACTGAGCAAGCTCTCATGCTTCTTCACTCTTACACCACTTGCATGAGTCTCACGTGATTCAGCCCCCCCCCCCCCCCCCCCCCCCCCCGGGTTAGTACTGAATGTGGTTTCCGAGTTCGTTTTGTTTTTGTAGCTTAGGAATCACAGCCCGCGAAAACGCTAGAATAAAGATACCTTATACACCTTTGATCCTTTTGAGGAGAGAAAGTAATCGAAAAGATGGAATCGATGAGGAGATTGGATTGAGTTTGTTGGACTTGACATAACCCATGGTTAGAAGGTTCTATAGTGGTTTGAACATATGATTTTTCAATGGGAGATGTTGCATCTACTCTGTTGCTGTTTCTATGTCAAGCTGCTTGAAATATGGACATTGCCAAAGTGGTGTTAGTCGCTTAAGGATGCGTTTGGATTATCACATTTGAGGCAATTGAATGCATTAAGCATAGAAAATCCATTTCCAGCTACGAGAACGGTGGTGATTCGGTGATATAGCATTGTTGTTTGTAGCCCTTGTAGTGTTGTATGCTTGAATCCCGTGGAATTGTCTTTTCGATAGTCATCAGTATATCAGTGACATCGTGAATTATCTTATGACATACAAAATGAACGTCGTCTTCTGGAATAGTGACACACGTATAAAATTCAGGCATAACATTTTGGTTCCCATGACTCGAATCAGTTGTGCGAGAGGCCAGCAAAATCAAACTAAAAAGGCTATATGTAGAGCAAATTAATATACTAAAATTGTTTCAACCTTCAATCAAGCTTTATCAAGAGAGTAGTAATGTACATATTTCGCTGGCCAATTTTTTTTGTATGTATGGAATCTACCGATTAATGGATAACGGATATCTGATCCGATCCATGATAAATTGATCGGATATCCGGGATTATCCGGATCGGATTCGGATTCTATTTTACTAAAAAAATTATTTCGAATATCCGATCCGGTTATGAACGGCCTTAGTAATGGGTAGTAATTTTTGGTCGAAAGTAATGGGTAGTAATTTCATCACGCTACGCACACATGTGAATGAGTAGCCCTTAAGGACAAGCAAAACTTTAGGCTATAAATTATACACATGTACATACTTTCCATAGTAGGAACATATGCGTTCAATGAATATTTCCTACGAGTATACACTAATTAATTTGTGATTCCAGTTCGATCTACTATGCAGTGACACAATGTATGTGTAAAATTACCTAGTCAATGGAATTAATCGTAATATTCCAATTTATGCTATCTGGTCTCTACTCTCCAGTAGACGTGGGTCCGGTTCCGGAACCGCCGGTTCCGGTTCCAAAACCGCCGGTTACCGGTTCCAAATTTCATGGAACTGGAACCGGAACCGATCAATGGCCGGTTTCCGGTTCCGGTTCCGGTTCCGGTTCCATGCCGGTTCCGGTTTCAGGCGGTTCCAAGGCCGGTTCCACCCGGTTCCGGTTCCGGTTTTGGAACCGGTTATAAATTAAATTTTTGAGAAATTATTATTTATCTTATATTTTAGTTAGTAAATGTTATCAAATTTGGGTATATTTAACCTCTTTTGACTTATAAGTTTGGTTTTGGTTATTATATATAAGTATTTAAAGCTTGATTTGTAATTTTTTTAATATGTTTGGTATAATTTATGTATATTTTACTATTGAAAAGAGGAGAAACCGGCGGTTTGGGACGGTTTGGAACCGCCGGTTCCGAACCGCCGGTTCCCCGGTTCCGGGGAAGGGGAACCGGAACCGTAACCGCCCTCGGAACCGAACCGCCGGTCCGGTTCCGGTTCCATACGGTTCCAGTTTCGGCCGGTTTTGACCCGGTTCCGGAACCTCCAGTTCTCCGGTTCCATTGGAACCGGACCCAGGTCTACTCTCTAGCACTGGAATTGACGAAGAACGTTATGGTAGGCCCCACTCCTCTTTGAGCGGGAAAAAAATAAAACAACAATAACAACGATTAAGAAGATGAAAGGTTTTGAGGATCCATGCTCTGAACGGAAAAGGCAAGAAAGAGAGCAACGAAGAGGCAACGAAAGAGAGTGACAGGTTCCAGCCGTGTTCATTCACCTTAATCCTCTTATTTGGCTTTATTTAATTTGCTTAATTCCTCTCAGCTAGCTACATTAATTGACCCCCTCCATTGTAACACAGTGCGTACATAATTAGCTCTCCTGAATTGATTGATCGGATGGAAGGCGGTGATGATCATTTTCAATTGCTTGAGGCGGCGCGTGTTATAAACCCAGCCGACGTCCGACCCCCGGAGGTGGCTCGCTTTATAAACACGGTTCGAGGAGGGAACCCTGCTCGTCCCCTCGTCTCGGTGCAGATTCCTCTCGATCCGTATCCGACGTTCCGGCTCGAGAAGGCGGTGTGCAACCACGGCTTCTTCATGATGGCTCCCAACCGGTGGGATCCCGCCACCAAAGCCCTGGCTCGCCCCCTCAGGCTCGACGGCTCGCCATCGTCTCCATCCGTGGCGGTTGTGGTTCGACACGAGAACAACGCGCTCCGTGTCTACATCGACCGCGTCCAGCCTCCCGCCAATCTCGCGCCCGTGGTTGACCAAGTCAAGAGAATGCTGAGACTTTCCCCGGCGGATGAGGTCGCCTCGGCCCGGTTCCAGAGTTTGTACCCCGAGGCTGCTGCCCATGGCTTCGGCCGTCTCTTTCGTGCTCCCACCTTGTTCGAGGACATTGTCAAGTCCCTTCTTCTTTCTAATTGTGGGTGAGTACGTACATATATATATGTGTGTCGTTTATCTAATGCAATTAGATTTAATAATAGTTATATTAGTATGTCTAGTTATATTAAGTAGTTGTATTTGTGTCTTTGAGTAAGAGAGTAATAAATCTGGCGCTTTTAGTTTGTTTTGGTCAACTGTCAATGAAGGCAGTTATTTGACAGGTTTTTAGAAGTGGTTAATTATAGTTATGAGATATGTGTATATAAGGCTGTGAAACTGATCACGTAGACAAGTTGCCTCTTTGTAACTTCATTACACAAAGTTAATGTGTACTGAGAAGAAGAGATAAATTGTTTAACTGAAAACCAGTGTTTTAGTTTGAAATGGATTGCTTTGGAATTAACATATATGTAGGTGGGGCCGATCATTGGATATGGCTAAAGAGTTGTGTGAGCTTGGATCCAGAACAAGCGATGGCGATTCCTTGCAAAACTTCCCGGACGCCAAAGAGGTGAGGCAGCTGCTGCTTGACGTCCAGAGTTTGAAGAAGTGCAAATTGGGGTATCGGGCCGAGATATTGTCATCTGTCGTCGATAGGGTGCTCAAGGGCCGCTTGCAGCTACACGAGTTGCAGGATGTGTCTTTGGTTATGGCTGAGTTGCTCAAGGTGCGTGGTGTGGGCTCCTTCGTGGCTGCCAACGTCTCCATATGCATGGGCTTTTATTCTGCTATCCCAATCGACACCGAAACCTACCGACATTTTTGCAAGGTACATGGTGTCCAAGACCCCACTCAAAGGACCATCATGGATAGGTACCACAAGTATGCACCGTATGATTCCTTAGCATATTGGTAAGTATGTACGTCTCTATATATATAATGAGTTATGTGAAGCTGAATGTGTTTCAATTCACTGATGTTTCCATCTGATATGTATATGTATGTATAGGTTCGAGCATCACATGCTATATGAGGGGGAGTTTGGAGATCTGAGTGAGCTAGCTCCGTCGAGTTATCGTTTGGTGACAAGTAGGCCGGGTGATCAGCATCGCAAGACTGAATCCAAATTACTATTACTTACCAAAAGCGCACCACAGAGCAAGCGGATTGTCAAGAAGAAGAAGAAGAAAGGGCGTTATGAAAAGAAGAGCAGAAAGTTGTTGCTCACAATGTGATAGTAAATGGAAACTAGCTTGCTAGCTCGTATATATAGTTGGTGATACTATTTTGGATTAGTTAGAAGACCCTTATTTGAAACAAGTTTTTGTACGTTGAACCCGAAAGAGCGTAGGAAGCAGGGCAAATTAAGAAGGTTGGATGATGCTGTTGAAGATGGAGCTTAATGGAAACAGCCAATATATCTTGTTCAAAGAGTTTGTGCTGTCATCATGGTCTATTCGCCAAACATGTATAGGTGTGTGTAATTTCTAAGAAGAATGGCTGTTTTGAGGACTTGGTTCATTATGCTTCTGCTAAATAGCATTTGCTGTTCTGTAAATGAGCAATGCTACTTTTGCTAAAACTCTACTTGTGGACAGAGCTAGCATGTTCTCTGATAAAATGTAGCATCCAGTGTATGCCTGCATTTTTCCATTGTTTACTCACTGATAAAATGATCGCATAGTGCGCTTTCCACTGATGTCCTTCCTGAGTCCTGACACAGCAAATTCAGCATGAGTGGTCAGATGATTTACTAAACAAAAAGCCAGGATATAGTCTGATATTGTACCTGTCTGGCACTAGACATTCCTATTGATGCAAGTTCGTCCATAAAAGCTTCCCAAATGAGGCCACCTCTGAAGAATAGGTTTGTTCCATTCTGCAACCAAGTCAGCACAGATACAACAATCAAGTAAAGTGATCAAGCAAAAAAGCAATAACAGAACTTGATATATAGTTATGAATGTAGGACATTTCTTAAACCTTCAAGATTGGAGATGTGTAGCTTCCATGTGAGAGACTTCATACTTTGTAGCTGGTCAACTCCATGCTTGATGTCACGGCCAACACGAAACAAGTGCAAATTCTTCAAGTTGGTTAAGGTCCCAATCCCCGGCGGTAAATAAGTGCACTTGCTCCAGAACATCTCATCTAGCTCCAGATGCCACAGGCTAGTCAAACTGTTGAAGCCCTTTGGCAACTCATGAAGCCATAGGCATCCGAGGAGCTTCAACGTTTGCAGGTTGATAAGCTTGCAAATGCTGTCGGGAAGTCCTAGGATCTCTGTATAGGAGAGATCAAGATAGCGCAAAAGAATGAGCTTCCCAATTGATTTTGGCAGCTCTGTCATCGCGCTTGAGCTGAGGTCCAATACGCGCAAGTACTTTAAGGTGCGGAAGATTTTTATCAAGGGCGTTGCTGAAATTTCTGATGTGGTTAACAGACAGTAGAATGGTTCGAAGCTTAGCTGCCTTGAGGATCACTGATGTAGGCTTTTGCACGTCCTTACAGAGAAATGATACATGGCGGGAATTCTCACAGACGGACAAAGGCTTGTTGTCCTCAAATTGGAAGCAAGATTGCTCTATTATGGAAAAGATCATGTATCTTGTATCTTACTTTGTTGTCAATATTCAGGTGCTGAAAGAAGGATCTGGAGCAGAGCACATCAAAGTAGTCACCTCCGATTTGATCCAGCTGACTTTGTCCCGTCGAAGCCACGTAGCCTTGTGCCATCCACAGTTTGATCATCTCAATCTTGCTGAACATGATTTGCCTTCCATATATATCCAAAGTAGTCGGCAAAGGGCCGGCTACTCTGACTTCAAGGCGAGCTTCTTCTCTGTTTTCATCCGGGTTTATGCTGAAATGGAAGTTCTCCCTCTCCTTGGAGATCTCAACAATTCTTGGTGGAACTCAGTGATTTCTTTGGACCAGCAAAAAGGCAATAACAGAACTTGATATTCAGTTATATGAATGAAGGAAAATTTTAAAACCTTTTAGCAATGTATTATGTATACACAGTCAAATACATACAAAATGATGGACACACTATGAACAGTTGGTTCATTATTGATGTACTACAAACCCAAAAAACAAAAGAACCAAAATATGTTTGTTTATCAAGGTGTGCTATCTTTATGCAAATTTCAGAACTGCACATAGATACTGAATAAGTTAGTACATGAAAAATGTGGGAAAAGGTTACGCGCAAATGCTGATCCAAATAGCTGAATTCGAACCAATATACAACACAAGTCTCTGGTTGAATATTCTTCGTGTATTTTTCAAGGACATAAAGCAACCAAATCTTGAAGACAATGAAAAGAAAATATGACATCTTACCTGGCAGATTTCAGTCTAAGATACTACAGTACTAGTGATTTTACATGGACTGAACTCGGAACCTTGTCCCAACTAAAATTTTACATAGTATACAGGCAAGAGCTCAAGTACAAATACTACATCAGTAAGAGGTATATGGAAAAAGGCAAGAGCTCATGTACAAATATTGCCCTGAAAGGTCGCTACGACAAGATCACCTCGGCTGCCATTCCTCTTGCTTTGACAGTCTCGTCTCGTTTCCTCAGTGTGAGTATGCATCTGATATATCCTCTAACATGTCTCTCAACATAAGAGCTGATTCAATGTTGCACACAGGGTTATGCTTGTCAAGCCTTGTTCAACACTCAACACTAATGTCAGACTGATCAATCAAATTGTCCAGTGGATTTCACTGCTCTGCAGCCCATAAGACCGCTTCAGCTTCAGCGATTTCGACGTCATCGGTGGGTTGAATTTGCTTTGACCCATAGAAACACACCGAACCACTTTCATCACGATCACTTATAGCAATCGAGCAACCCTCAAGAGCCGACACTGAAGCATGGCGGTTGCTCCGAACGAGTTGTCTCGGATGTGACAGCAGGCGCTGCTATGCATCCAAAGGTTAAGGCCTTTTTTTGTCGTAGAGGATTAAGACAACCATGATATCAGTTACTGAACTATGCATCCAAAGGGAGTTTGTATTCTGTAAATTTGTTCAGGAGCAGAAGTTTATAGTTCAGAGCTGCTACTAAACGGGATCATTGTTCAGAAACTTGAGTATGGAAGGTTTGTTCTTCACTTTCCTAACTTAGCCAAGTCATAGTAAAGAAACTCTTCTTGGTCCATTGTTATTTGATACTGGAGTATTATCTATAAAGCCATGACTCAAAGTGTAAAACTACAAAGACAATAATTGAGCTTAGAATGAGTGTTATAGTAACGTAGAAAAGCCTAATAGATGAATAGCATAAGGGATTGAAGGCCTCTGGTAGCATAATCCACTAATACATACATCAACATATTCAAATAGAAACAGCTTATTCATGATAAGTGGAATATAAAATTTTGAAATACTACTTCAAGAAAATTGAAGGCCAGCATGAAGACAAGACCAATGTCAATTTATCAATGAATATGAAATACTCTAATTTCAATAGAAATTTGGAAACATTAACTTCAATGCAATCACTATTCATATCTCAATCTATTATGTAACCTTTGTTTTAATGTATTAAAATTGGTGCAACACACGTTTCTCCTAGAATAATATGGTAGAGATCTAACAAGAATATGTATAGATTCACAAATTTTAATAAAAAAAATGTATAGATTCACAAATTAATTTAAAAACATAGATATAATACTATGATTTAGGTAAATAATGTACATATATATAGTAATTAACTAGTAAGTAGTAAATTTGTATATTGTATGAGGTGTTATTTATTTTTTTATATATTACTTTGTATATGAATTTCGATTATGTATACTTTATTTTAAAATAATTTTTATCTTTTGGATTATAATATTAAATAATTCTCAGATTATATAAAATATTTATATAAAGTATTTTTTTATTTATATATTAAATTTGTACACATACATAAACATATATTTAAATAACTGAGAAATAATTTCCTGCCCATATGATAAGAATTTCATGATTTGAGTATTACATTTCATGCCCATAATAAGATAAAAAAAATATTTTGGCATTTAAGTTGAATTGTGTATATTAACTTATATAATTATACCAATAATTTAAATAAAAAATCAAATAAATATAGTATTATATTAAAAATATAGATAATATTTAATAATATAAAAAAACAAATTATATTTTATATATGTTATTATGTTGTGTGAAATCAATTAAATAAGAAATACATAAGTATCAAATAAAATATTAACGCATCATTATCTTAATTAAGAATCTATCTTTTTTTTAAACTATAATCAATATGTAATACTAATACTATCGATATATTTAGGTTACATATATGATAAGATATTTTTATTAAATTTTTTATTGGGATTTCAATATATAATAATAATAATAATAATAATAATAATAATAATAAATATATTGAAATCCCAATAAATTTCAATATATTTAATACATCCTAAAATTGTGGGCGAATCTATACTATATATTAAAGCCGGAGAATTTCGAGTCTCGACGTTAATTCTGGCCCCGCTTCATTTTAAATTTTTTTTTCCAACTGAAATAAATTTCAATATATTTTCCTTAAGTATCTAATTCCCAATTTTATCTTTAAAGTCTTACTATCTATCTTTACTTTTATTTTCCTTAAATAATTTTATCTTTAATTTTCTTTTAGATAGGTGCGAATTCAGCTTTATAACATCACAGTGTATACGTATGTAGTATTTATTACTTCATAACATTGTAGTATTTATTACTTCATACTATCTTAACGTGAACCCAACTAACATTGATTTAATATACCTAACATTGTTTTATCTCCACCATTGTTTTCACACTAATTAATTTTTTTTGCTCAAAGAGATATTGAATAAAAAAATTAGAAATCATATACCTAACACTTATTTAATTAATTTTTTAAATTCATAAAATTTTGAAATTACTATAAAAAAAATTTATTCTCACCCCACCTTATAATTTTTATAAGTTGTTTTTAAAAATTTCTATTAATTTCCTAATATTTTCTATACCAATTGTTTTTTAGATTCAAAATATCATGATCTTTGAAATATGTTATATTTGAATAAGATATTTTTTTGGTCTATTCATACATATAGAGGCAAAATATTATCCATTAAATATTATGATTAGAATAATTGCATGTTTAATTTGGGTATATCAACGTATTCTCAATCAATCATTTAACAATTAAAAACTTCTAATATTCGATGAAACTAAATCTATACTATATATTAAAGCTAGAGAATTTCGAGCCTTCACGTTAATTCTGACCCCACCACATATTAAATTCGTTATAAATTAATTATCTATTCTCATATGTATATATCTATTTACCATATATTGACATATCAGAATAATATCTATATCCATAATCTATCAAAATATTTTTTTGACATATACGATTATTATATATGCAAAATTGTCCGTGCATAATGATTAATATCTATTTCCATGCACGCATAATGATTATTAAATAAAACTGTCCGCGCATACTGTTATAATAAAAAATTTCCATACAAAATATTTATTTGACGTATACGATTATTATCGATTGTGCATAATGATCATTGCCCGTGCATATATTGTCCTAATATTTGAAATGTTCATTGGTCAAAAAATACATCAGAAAATTATTATATAACTATATAATTTGTGTTATAATATTCATTTCTAGATTATATTGATCTATAACTATGCTATTATTATCGTAATTATTAGTTTATAAGATATATTAAAATATTTATTTTATTTCAAAAATTATTATCGATCGAGATTTTATTGGTACACATGGGTCAATACGTTAAAGGTGACAGATCCTAAGAAGATGTTGGCAATATATAGGGAGGCTCTTGATCAGATGACGGAATATGATGTAAGTATTCTACAACATGATAATCACTTGGCATAAAAACAATTGATATGACATTATATTGTTCGTTAGTGAATACATTATATAATTTTTTGTTTTGATAGGTTGATTGGTCTCCTTACGGCAAGTTGGACTTCAAAGGGCACCTAGCTGTTTCAAGATTCCACGGAATGATATCCTTCTTGGAGATCCATGAGCCGTACATGCCGGATAGGTCGAGTAGGCAGTATCAACGCGTCCAAAATATTCTGTTGCATATGATTATGCCTAAACGTGCCATAAGAGTTGTTGAGGTGGGTAGTTACAGAGTTGAGTACGAGGGATCTTTGTTTGCATGGAAATCCACCCCCCACCATCGCATTTCGTTAGAAGCAATGGGACCTCCGACTACATATGGATTTGAATGCTCTTCTGACTACCTTTCTTGGTATAAGCCAAGAACGCGTTTGGTGATAAGTCCAGAAGCCATCGCTCCTAGAAGACAGTGCGCTGAATCAAAGGTATTTGTCTTGTTTCACATTTCAGATTTCAGTGTTTTAACTTGGTATCTCTATTTACATGTGTTGTGTATGTGAAGCGTATCTATCGAGCTGCATCTATCCTTCAGTCATGGTTAGATACGACCACTCGAACGGATATTCCCGCTGACCTACGTGACGACATTCTGGCTGCTGTTCGAGAGCTCACGACTACCGGCAGTGAAGAGCCTTCATTTCGCTTTGATTTCCCGGTGGGTGGTGCTAGTGGTCATGGGGGTGATGAAGATGTGGAGGAAGAAAATGATACAACTTGATCTTGACATTATGTTAGCAGTGCTTTGAGTTTTGAACTATGATCCCACTTTTGGTTATGCTTAGACTTTTGAATTGTTCGGATTTGGCTAAATTGTGATCCCACTTTTGGTTATGCTTAGACTTGGAACATGATTACGTGTTGTTATGTGGATCGAACATCATATGTAAGATTGGTGGTGGTAGACCGACCTTTTTAAGTAGTTAATGTTTTCAACGATCATTTTCTTGGCTATAGATTTTGGGGCTATATATGCACATTCACCCGATTTGTATGAACACGAATATAAACATCGTTATAAGAACGCACCTCATGAAAACAGAAATTGCATTTCGCCCAACCACTCGGTCGAGGTCTCGGCCGGGTTGACCCAAAGTGGCCTAACAAGCCCATGCAAGACACGCACAATCAAGTACGCAGGAGGCAAGGCGCGACCGCGCCTTAGGAGGTCTTGCTCGCGCTTTGCCGACCGAGGTGTGAGCTGCTTGCAGGAGGTGAAGTGCGCCCTGGCCATGTGAAGCGCGACCGCGCCTTAAGGCCCCTAGCCCGCGCTTTGCCGACTATGGGTGGGGAATCGAACGAGTTAAGATCCACGTCCATTATGTTTTTGTGGACAATTCAAATATGTCCCACCGAATCCTATGGACATATTATCGTTGTCCATAAAAGTTTGGTGGAAGATCTGCTTTTGTCCAGTAGTTGTTTATGGATGAATTCTAAATGTCCATTAGTTTTCTTTGGACACAACTTCTCCACCGAGTTCGTGGAGAGAAGGACAAAATACGCTTAGAGAGTGTTTACACAGATGAATCCTTAATCATCAGAGATCGGAATAACCGTACAACCAAACACTTCACGACGATCAGTTATATCATCCTTGTAGAGTAGAAATCTTGATCTGAAATGTTCGTCCAACCCCCAAGCACCTCTTTGAGAAGTTGTGTGCCATAATGTGTATAATTCTGGCAATGGTGAACGAGCATCTAACTCTACCTACAAGGACGAAAAATATTGTTGTAATATTGATATGATTTGAAAACATGTCTTCACAAAACCTAAACGGAATATATAGGCTCACATACCGAAATATAATGCAGCACATCTGGCAGAAGACAAATGGAGAATGTTCCGATATCAGCACAAGTGTATCCAGGTGTCAAAGTTAGAGGAAGAAATGTGCGGTTACAAGCTCCCACCGAAACAAATGCCTTTTGAAACGCAGTTGCAACCAAAAACCCCATTTCCGGAAGAGATAGCCAAGTCTTCATAGGAGCAAAACCATCTGAAACATGTTGTAGTGCCTCCAGATTGTAGTCAACTGATTGATGTAAGAATGTCGGGGCATACAACCTTTTCCTCTTGTTTAACTCATTATATAACGTTGTTTTGACAAATGTCCAATCTTCTTGTGGCCACCCTAAACTACGTGCAATTGATCTGTAACCACAATTTCCATCACTGATGACATCAGCATAGCCAATCACAAATGGGTTGATGCATGTGGGTATGGCGTATGCATACGGACATATAACTGCACCAATTTAAAAATCCGTCAAAAGCCCATAGTGACGAACGATCAAACTTCTCCGCAAAATTCTATACATTGTTGAACTCACCTGTGGGGGTGGATATCTGAGCATGCATATCAGCTGATGTGCGAGATGAGTCAAACGTCTTTTCTGTAACATTGGATAACCCCATTTCCACCGTTATAGTTGGACAACATTCTGTTGTACTAGCAAAATGACATTGAGATTAATTGAGTTTTATTGAAATAAATTTACCGCTTGGAGTTGCTTCACTCAACGATAGGGGAGATAGCGTGCAAGTTGCTTCACTCAACGATAGGGGATATAGCGTGCAAGGAGTATTTGGTACAATACTCTCCAACTGACTACCTGTAAAGTTAGAAGCTAACGTTTACTACTCATATGTAGAACCGTTTGTTTAAACAGTACGAGTTATCTATTACCTCTAGATGATGACCTTCGAGATGATGGAATAATTGGAGTGCGAGGCGACTCAGGAGGCTTGGTACGAGATTTTTTGGGAGGTGTTGTGTCAGAGTTAGTATACTCCCACGAAGAAGGCCATCTCTGGCATGGAACCTTGTTTTTTCTAGGACGACCCTTTCCCTTGCCTATATTCGGTTCTTCCAAACTTGTCAATTGTGGATGCATCCATTCATGGACAGTTCTAGCATACCGGTGTTGTTCATCAACTGGTAGGTTAGGGAAGTCCTTGTGATAAAAATCGTCCATCAAGCATCTCGCAACCCGACGCTTGCATGTGTCGTCATCCTCGTTCCCCACATCAACACTAATTTCTAGTTGCCTCCAAAAACCATGAATAGCACTAGGAGGAACACGTTTCTTCGCAGCCACATATTATGCAAGTTCATGAAAACAAGGCAGTCCATGTGTAACTGGCAGTAGGCATGCACAATCCGTAGTGAACTGACATGTGCCAGACAACCGCTTGTGTTCTTTCATTAAAAAATCCAAGCACTTGTGGGATACAACGTGTTATAATAGTTTGAACACTTCCAGAGTTGAAGCAGATGACATTGAGATTGTCCGGGACTTTCCGAAAGAAGCCTTAACTTCACCAATCTGCATGGTAAGTAAGGAGTGCATTCTAGTAAAGACACCACCCAAGCCATAAGTATGAGTGCCAAGAAACTTTTTTAGCACAGCATGAGCACCTTCGACCCTACAACAGTCAAACATAGCAAAGTAGGAAGGACGTCAGCTTAATTACAAAAAAACAAGATGACATCCCATTTATAACTCAGCATGAAATACCTATTTGTGGTGTGAGTGCCAAAATGAGCTACAGTGTATGTCCAAGCTGAGATAAGTCTTTTCTTATGATTGTAGAGCCAAGTGGTCGTAAGATATGCAAGCAATTTAGGCACGTGTCTCCATTTTGACTGAATAAGTACCAAACGCTTTAAGTATACCTCCTCGGTAGCTGACAACCATAAATTTCTGCAATCATTTGCAAAATCAGTTCCAGAAGGATCATGACCGCATATCTTCTTTGCTTTGTTCTCTATATTCTTATACACATGTCGACGACACAATAAGTGCATTGCCTCTGGAAAGACTTTTTCAGTTGCATTAATCAGTGCCATCTCTCGATCAGTTACAATCGCAGTTGGTGACTCTCCTATGATTGTGTACAACTCTTTTAGCTGAGTGACAACCCAAGTGTAATTCTCCTCTTCCTCTTCACTTATGAACGCAGTCGCAATATTGAAGTTCCTCCAAGTGGATGTAAATCCAACTACTTCAAAGCAAGGGACATGGTACCTATGTAAATTTGAATCGAACCATGAAATACGATTAAGTAATAACACACTCAAATAGAATGAATAAATTAATCATAAACTTAAAAAAAAAGGAACTATGGTGGTAACGAAAAGGAGGAGAATTATATACCTGTTTGTATTGTATGTTGAATCCATAATCAACACATTTGGAAATGCCTTTAATAGAGCTAATGATTCTGGATGAGTCCACATAATATCACTTATGCTAGATGTTCCCAGTCTCACTCGGTGTCGCTCATGGTATCCTAGTCTGGTAGTCTCAGCGAGGAAGTGTTGTATCACAGTTCGACCACCCTTCAACTCCTTCGCAATCTTATATCGAGCGTTGTACACTTGTTTAGACGTAGCGAGATTCGTCTCATCTGCCTTTAGTGCACACATGATTTGTTTTGCAAAGCATTGGTTGAGAGTTAATCTTCTCGTCAGTTCATACTCTACCTTGTTCAACTTTCCGGCAAATGAATGCCCATGTAAACTTTTTTCAAGAGGATGGTTATGCTTGCCACATACAACTTTAACCTTCCATGTACCTCTTGTAGCCTCGTAACACTGCAACCTAAAAGGACATTGACATTTTTTTGTCTTTATAGTCTCATCCTCTCCTTTCACTGGAGTGTATTTTCCATGTTTTTCACACGCCATCCATGTTTTTCCAAGCGTAGAACTAGTACTCTTGAGCACACGACATACCACTAAGCACATTTGGTTTTTTCGTCCGATAAACCTCACTAAATCAAGTAACTTATCACGGCTAGAGAACGTTTGCTCGGTTGCAAACATTTCAGAATAATCGGAATTCTCAAACTGAGCCAATTCAATAGGATTATTTCTATCCCAATCATTACCAGCTGAAGGTGGATACACATTTGAGGACTGTTGAATTTGATGAAAAGCGTTATCCGTCCAATGCAAACCACTTGAAAAGTCGCCCTCAATATGGGTTCTGACATCATTGTCCCAAGAGTAGTCATACAAATAAAACATTTGTTGTGTAAGGTCCTCATGTTGTACATTCCAAGTTGTATCCCCAACCTCGACCCCAATATATACCTCAGCATCAGCCTGGTTCAAACACATCAACGAAGTTAAAAAAAACGTGTACTGTACATGTCCACAACAATATAATGGACATAATTTATTTGTCCAAAGTGCTACTATGGACAATATATAAACGTCCACATAAATCCGATGGACAAAGTATATTTGTCCGATTAAACTAAATGGAGGAAACGAGGACAAGCTAGAATGCAAATGTTATCGTCAAACGCACAGCCCCTGAACAACAAAAGTATAAATCTTTACGTGTATACCCTAACATTAAACACTAAACCCTAAATCCCTAAACCCCAAATACTAAAACTTTGTACATAAACCCTAAACCCTAAATCCTAACATCAAACCCTAAATCCAAAACCTTAACATAGCTTAAAAACCCAAAAAATAACTAAAGCTACACCTATATAGCAAAACAACATAAACATACCTCATTTTGGGAATAATTAATCGAGATTTCTTCCAAACCGGCATTCAACTCTTCGTACGACATTATATTGTTGTGGACCTCCACATATCACTCTATGCTTTTGTGAGAGAATATAGAAAAATACCCAAAGTTCTTTTCCACCCAATTGGTTGTGAACCAGAGAATGTAGAAGAGATGCCAGAGAATGTAGAAGAATATCTCCACTTTTAACCCACAATTAAATGTGCTAGTTGTGGGTAAGTCTAGTTATTCAATGCGATTTTCAACTTTTCCCGCTCCGACATACCGTCCGTTATAAGTATATGGACAACGTCAATGTGTCCATAAAAATACCATGGACAAAAGTAACTTGTCCACCTGTTTTCCGTGGACATGGATGAATTGTCCATCCCTTTTTAATGGAATATTGATGCAGCCTAAATTCTCGTTCTCACGCACATATACCCCTCTTAATCCTCGCACACGAACAGATCTCCTCCCCTCTTCAATCTTCATCCTCTTCCAGCCCCTTTGAGAGAACGCACGAATCTCCTCCAACGCCACCGCCGCCCAGCTTCAATTCGGCCAGGCTTCCGTTCGCTCTTCCGCCAAGTCAGAGCCGCGCGCCCAGACATTAGCCACTACCTAGCAGCCGAGCCACCTCCTCCAAGTATAAACCCTAAGGTTAGAATTTCGCATTTTTGTGCTCAAATTGGTCTCCTTGGATTTGATTGTTTGGTTTTTTGTTTGGTGAAATAGCTTTTCCTTGGTGTCAAGCTCCCTTTTTTGCTTGCTATGGTTTCCTTAGATTTTTCCGTCTAGGGTTTTCGATTGCAAGCCACATAATCTGAAACAGAATTTGCATTAGCTTTATGGATACTTGCATTGTTTGGTACATTGTTGTCCATGCGTTGGACATTCTGGAGAAATTTGTTTGCTTGTGAAGGGTGTTTGTGCCACTGTTTCGTTATGGGAGTTGTTGTTTAAGGGGACAATCTATTACGAAAGTTGTTGTTTCAGAGATGTATGTAATTAGTTGGTTAACCAACTAGGTTTCTTTTTTGTGTATATAGGATGTACACCTCTGATTCCGATTGCTCTAGCTACCAAAGTGGTGATATACGAAAGTATGAGCATCACTTCTGTCCACGTAACGAAGAGCAAGAAAAGGAGGATGACTTGGATTCGTATATCCGGATGCTGATGGAGATTAGTTGTGTTGAGTGTAATACCCCAAAGCTCTTCGAACAAGTAATCAAAGACTTGAGGAAGGAAAAGACTGAAATAAGACGTCAAGTGTGGGAGAAGAATGGAGAGCTTATGGTAGCTGAACGCAAGGAAGAGATCCTTCGTGACAGGATTGCTGAGTTGGAAACCGAGGTCGAACAACTCAAGGCTGCGTTAGAGAAGAAATCCCCGACTAATATAGACGTTGAAGTGGAGACACAAGTGAAGATTACGGTGGGAAACAATTGAGTCCTTTGTGAGCGTCTATGTTTGGTGTCTTCTTAGTTTATTGTGGACAATAGGTTAATGCTTTAGTTATTGTGTGATGATGGTACTTGGCTCTTATTTGACATTTTATGGTTTGTTTGTTGAATGTGGATGTTGTTCTATGTTCTTGTATGACTTCTATGTTCTATGTTGTTTATGGTGTTATATGACTTCTATGTTTTTATGTTGTTCTACATGGTTGAAAATGTCTTGAAGAAGAACACACAAGTACCATCAATTTTCATAACACCAAACACATGACTCGATTAAAATGTATTAATTGTGGGTTAAGTAATGCTATACTCGCTTAAAATGTGTTTGTAGTGGGTTAAGTAATGTTATATAGATGCGAATTTCAACCAAAAAATCTTGTTCTATATGGATGCTATACTCCCTAATATTTATTTTCCACCTGTTACGAAACCGGTGAGAGAATTCAGAAACCGGCTTGGAACCTCCAACAGAGGGTCAGCAATCAGCGATATGCTCCGTCGCTAATTCGTCCCGGCCAAACTAATCTGTCAATCAATCTTTCAGTTGAAGGCCTTCCTTGTTTTCACGAATCCTTGCTAGTCGTAGTACACCATGATGCGAAGGTGAGTTCAGAAACCAATTTCTCATAATCCTATCTTGCTCGCAAATGTCTTTTACTTGTATTCGTTCGGGATTTCGCTCGGGTTGCACCTCTTTCAATTTCGCCTGATTTCGGACTGCTTTGATGTTTCATGTCTCGCTGCAAAACAGTTCATCAAGGTTGCGTCTGATGCATTTAGGTTGCCTAATTAATGGTTTTGGGGCTTTGTAGGTCTCTGTTGGAGCTTTCGGCTCGTCATTTGTCCCACATTAAGCGCATCCCAAGGCAAATCAATGTTCAGGTGTTTTCATCAGTTTCCCATTTTGTTCTTCTTTGGTATATTATGCCCTAGAAATGGTGTAAATGTTGGCATTTGCTATTGCTTCCTCTTAGATTTGAAGCTGGCTTGCATAGAATGAACTTTAGTTGGTTTCAATGGTGTTATTTGATTTATTTGTATCGTTTCCTAACAATTTGCTGCTAATTATACTGTTCATGTCTGGATCCTTTAATTTTGTGCAGAATCCATCTTTGTATGCGTGCTCATTCTCGACAAGGCCGCATCAGAATGTAAATGGAAGCTCTGTTCCTCCACCCAGGAAGCCTTCCGAGTCTGGCGGGGGTGTCTCTAAAGCTCTTATTGGATCAGTTGCAATTGGTGCAGCTGTGGTGGTGGCCTATTCAGCAGGCTATCTAGAGCCCTACCTTGGAAAGGAACCACGGGTTTCAACAGGGCCCCCAATGGTTGGCTCTAATGGCAAAAATCTTCAGGAGTTGATGAAAGAAAGTGACGCTCCAGCCGATTCCCTGAGTGCTGGAGAGAAGCCAATCAACTCTGGTTTAGACTATGCTGAGAAATCTAGTGACAATCTGACCCAGCCTCTTGCATCTGCCGATGCTAGCAAAATGGAAAGCGAAAACCACACTTCAGTGGATATTACTCATGAAGAGAGTAATGTTAGTGCACAGAGGGAGGAGGAGTTGCCAAAATCCTCCAACGACAGTCCTACAGCTGAGCCTGTGAATGTGAAGTTTGACAGTTCGGAGAAAGAGAGTACTGGAACTGAAACGTTGGAGGGCAATACTAAAGTGGAGCAAGTTAAGGGAACTGAAAATGCTCCACTTTCTCATGACAATAGGACTGAAGCACAGGAACATCTTAGTTTGGAGGATAAGACTAAGGTATTTATTTCTTCTACAAATATTATCGGAAAAGGGCTTCGGCTGGTGCACCCTAATTTTAAGTGTGCTCTGCTTTATGGATTTACTTACCTGGAGCAACTTGAGTGCTTCCACGTATAGAATGTTGGTGTTTGACTTCTGCTTGACTTACCACTGTCCCCTACCCATTTATATACTTAGACAGTCAGGCTTCCTTTCTATATCTGGCTACATTCAGGGTTTATTATGGACATGTCTAACTGCTTTACAATATGATGCTTTGGCTCCCATTGTTTAGGTGCTTTGGCAAGGGTAATGACAATCTTAAATAGGGTAATTCTTCTTAGGGTCACATCATGGCAAGTCAGAACTCACACTGTGTAGGTAGATTTAGTTTGGAAAACAAATAGACCCACAAGTTTATGTATTGTCTTACAAATAACCACTCTCGCTTTGAAGTCTCTTATCCCGATATGGCACTTCAGCTTCCGTTCTGATTATATGGCATTTCTTTTGCTGTTCTGTATAAGTGTACTGTTTAGTCTATGTGACTCTTAGTAATGTTTTTTGAAAGAAAGAAATTAGAATCAAAGGTTAGTGGAAAGTGCTGCATAATGTAGCAGTATAGGACTAAAGGAGTACTTGAATATACATTTGCGTCCATACTAATTTTGCACATCGTTTTTTTTTTCTCAGGATGTACAAAGTCATATAGAGGATCCTCAGCAGTCTCTTCTAGATGAGTATAATTTGACAAATGGTGCTGTGGGAAAAACTGCAGAAATTCCAGAAGCTGGAAAGTCTTCTTTGGAGAAAGAGGTAGTGGTAAAGGGTTACATCCTATATTCTGTTGTAATGTTTACTTTTGATCATCATACACTCACATTTGATCTTGTTTGGAGATGGTGTGTGTGTTTGTATTTGTTTCTATATCACAAGATGATCTTTGCAGTTTGCAGCAGCCTTTACTTTCTACAATGTTTTCCTCTCTCTATTGTTAGACTAAATATGAAGCTTATTTTTCTGTAAGTGGCAATATTTATGATTTCCTCAGTGCTTTGTAAAACTTATGTGTCTTTGAAGTTGAATCGTATACATTTATGTGCGCTGTTAGATAGCTTGGCTTTTCAAGGTGCTTGACCTGATGCATATGGCTTCACCTTTAGATCCATATTGTATATGTTGTTAATTTATTGTGCTTAATTGATTTTAGGCTCCTAATGACACATCAAAAGACTTAGATGACATACACGCATCAAATGACGGGAAGTTGATAGTGGATTTCTTACAAGCCATTCATGCTGCTGAGCAACGGCAAGCAGAGTTAGATGCTCGCGTTTATTCTGAAGAAAAGAGGTTAATGAAGGTCTGTTTAGTTATGAAACTCCATTATATGATTCTCTTGTTGACTTGATATCCTGCTAATGCATCCTGTTTCTGTAACTTACATCGTATTTGGATCTTATTGATTGTAACATAGGAGAAATATGAAGAGGAATTGAAAGATGCAAGGGCAAGAGAGCTTATGTTTGCTGAAGAAGTTGCAATGCTGGAAAAGGTTAAGTATTTCCCCTGATGTTGTCTTAAAAGTTAAGTATTGCTAAGCTTGCACTGCAGTAAAATGATTTGCAACCTAATGAGAAGCAACGATCAACTCTGAGTTGGAATATACACTAACTTTATTAGAACAGTCAATTGTATCAGATGGGGCGTACTGAGATGGCTGGACCATATCATGTTTATGACTTTCATTTTGTTTAAATTAAAATTCAGTAGTTTATTACTTCATTTAGTTGTTTGGGTGTTTTTTATCTTGCGAGTTTACTTGAAAGTAGAAGGGCCTACTCAATTCTTATCACGATGAAGAACTCTTGAACTATGGGCATTGGAGAAGTTTCATCAGATCCTGCATACTCTGATATGATGCTATTAGTAAAGACTGACAGTCACTTAAATAAAGCTTTCAGCTATGCTGTCTGATATGACTCCAGCTAAAGCGAAGCCACGGAAGACTTATTTTAGAAGAGAAAGTAGGCATGACTGAGTTGGGCTTAATTCAATATTCCCCTAATTAATAGTCTTACTGTATATTATTGTTAGTAGCCTGGCTGGTGAGTTCCTATATTCTTAGACATCCAGTCAAGGTCGGTTTCTGATTTTTAATTTTAGAGCACTAGATAATTAGTCGGAAAATCTATCCTGAGTTGATGAGGATGAGACTGGTTTTGTTTCAGCCATAGGTTGCCGTAAGTCTTGTTTGAGCCCAGTGTAAATCATCTGTCATCATCCATCAAACTTTGGTTTTTTCTAGCAATTTCTTCTTTGCAAGATCCGTGCTAAGATTGGTCCTATCTCTGTCTTTGCATTTCCACTTTTACTGATGAATGCTTGACCTCTTTCAGGAAATTAAGAAAGAGACAGCAAAAGCGTCTGCGGCTCTGAAGTCTCTTCAAGAAACAGCTGAAGAGAGGCTGAAGATGGAACTTGAACAGAAGGTGCAATGTAGTGCAGTGTTACCGTCATATAGTAGTAATCCATTTTCTGATAGTTATATGTTATTTGTACAGGAAAAAGAAGCAGAATCAAAGATAAAAGAAGTTAAAGAACTTGCAAAAGCAGAACTTGCTGCCGCTATTGCAGGAGAGAAGGCAGCACAGCTTGAAGAGATAGCGGAGGCTAACGTAAATGTAAGAATCGAGCTTTCATATACCTGCGGATCATAGCCTTTTCTTTCACTTTCTTTTTTTCAATGACAACATTTGTTTTGTCATGTAACAAATGAGCTTTGATATAATTTTATTGGTCCTTAACTGCTTATGTATCTTGTGCTCATGTTCTGGTTTTGGTGTTTGGCTTCTTATGCCATAAATTAATTATAAAGTTGTTCTTTGGATGTAAATTATACGTTTTTAATAATCATACGCACAGGTTTGATGGTTGTGTGCATTTTGCAGATAGATGCATTGTGCATGGCATTCTTTGCACGGTCAGAGGAGGCTCGTCAAACTCATTCTGTCCACAAGCTTGCCTTGGTAAATTTTCTACCCACACACACACACACACACACACACACAATTTCCTTATACCAATTATTTTATTTGTTTTGAGCTGTTTTCTTCCGTGCATAATCCAAGGCTCATTTTTTGTTTTCTATCTTGCGTGGATATTTTAATGTGCATTCTGCGTCCTTATATATCTAATGTATCGCTTTACTAGGGGGCTCTTGCCTTGGAAGATGCATTGTCTAAGGGGCGACCTATTCAGCCTGAATTAGATGCTATTCGTACATACAATGATAATGATTCACTAATAGATTTGGTATTATCATCACTTCCTGAAGAAATTCAAAGTCATGGAACAGATACTCCACTACAGTTAAATCAGAAGGCAAGTAAACTCCATACGTGTTTGATTTTTTATGTTATAAATGTTTCATTATCTTCATATTTTTGGAGGAATTTTATTGGTTAATATTTTAAGATCACCACTTTATTTTTCAACATTTTTGTGTTTGATTCCTAGCAAGCTAAACTTTTGAAGGATGGAGTGATAAACTAACATTTCTATAATGATTTTAAAACATTGAAAGTGTTGTATGCATTTTGTGAAAATATGACCCTGGAGTTGGGTGATATCCTATGGGTGAATTTCTATTCGATGAAGATAATTGATTAAATTAAGGATTCACTTGAAGTTATCCTTTCTACATTGCAATGTTCTCAATTTGGAGTTTTGGACTTTGGTGAGAAGGGAGGTGGTATTTAAGGGCCCCTACACATCAGACAACACAGTTATTAAAAAAAGAAACTTTTTTCCTCATCTCATCATTGACCGATTTTTATTTTCCAGTTTGAAGAGATGAAACGTGAGCTGCGGCATTTTAGCTTAATACCGCCAGGTGGTGCGGGCATGTTGGCTCATTCATTAGCTTACATGGCATCATTTCTCAAGGTACACCTTCTTTACTATTATTTTTACGGTCATCTATGTTAATGGCAGTTATGTCTAATCAAATACAAGTGATTTTAGGTGAAGGAAGCTGATAAATCAGGCAACGGAATAGAATCAATCATAAACAGAGTACAGAGCCTTCTAGCAGAAGGAAAGCTTGCTGAGGCAGCCGATGCTCTTGAGACCGGTGTCCAAGGAAGTGACGCTCTCAGTGTAGTTGGTGACTGGGTAAGGCGGGCAAGGAACCGGGCCATTACTGAGCAAGCTCTCATGCTTCTTCACTCTTACACCACTTGCATGAGTCTCACGTGATTCAGCCCCCCCCCCCCCCCCCCCCCCCCCCGGGTTAGTACTGAATGTGGTTTCCGAGTTCGTTTTGTTTTTGTAGCTTAGGAATCACAGCCCGCGAAAACGCTAGAATAAAGATACCTTATACACCTTTGATCCTTTTGAGGAGAGAAAGTAATCGAAAAGATGGAATCGATGAGGAGATTGGATTGAGTTTGTTGGACTTGACATAACCCATGGTTAGAAGGTTCTATAGTGGTTTGAACATATGATTTTTCAATGGGAGATGTTGCATCTACTCTGTTGCTGTTTCTATGTCAAGCTGCTTGAAATATGGACATTGCCAAAGTGGTGTTAGTCGCTTAAGGATGCGTTTGGATTATCACATTTGAGGCAATTGAATGCATTAAGCATAGAAAATCCATTTCCAGCTACGAGAACGGTGGTGATTCGGTGATATAGCATTGTTGTTTGTAGCCCTTGTAGTGTTGTATGCTTGAATCCCGTGGAATTGTCTTTTCGATAGTCATCAGTATATCAGTGACATCGTGAATTATCTTATGACATACAAAATGAACGTCGTCTTCTGGAATAGTGACACACGTATAAAATTCAGGCATAACATTTTGGTTCCCATGACTCGAATCAGTTGTGCGAGAGGCCAGCAAAATCAAACTAAAAAGGCTATATGTAGAGCAAATTAATATACTAAAATTGTTTCAACCTTCAATCAAGCTTTATCAAGAGAGTAGTAATGTACATATTTCGCTGGCCAATTTTTTTTGTATGTATGGAATCTACCGATTAATGGATAACGGATATCTGATCCGATCCATGATAAATTGATCGGATATCCGGGATTATCCGGATCGGATTCGGATTCTATTTTACTAAAAAAATTATTTCGAATATCCGATCCGGTTATGAACGGCCTTAGTAATGGGTAGTAATTTTTGGTCGAAAGTAATGGGTAGTAATTTCATCACGCTACGCACACATGTGAATGAGTAGCCCTTAAGGACAAGCAAAACTTTAGGCTATAAATTATACACATGTACATACTTTCCATAGTAGGAACATATGCGTTCAATGAATATTTCCTACGAGTATACACTAATTAATTTGTGATTCCAGTTCGATCTACTATGCAGTGACACAATGTATGTGTAAAATTACCTAGTCAATGGAATTAATCGTAATATTCCAATTTATGCTATCTGGTCTCTACTCTCCAGTAGACGTGGGTCCGGTTCCGGAACCGCCGGTTCCGGTTCCAAAACCGCCGGTTACCGGTTCCAAATTTCATGGAACTGGAACCGGAACCGATCAATGGCCGGTTCCGGTTCCGGTTCCGGTTCCGGTTCCATGCCGGTTCCGGTTTCAGGCGGTTCCAAGGCCGGTTCCACCCGGTTCCGGTTCCGGTTTTGGAACCGGTTATAAATTAAATTTTTGAGAAATTATTATTTATCTTATATTTTAGTTAGTAAATGTTATCAAATTTGGGTATATTTAACCTCTTTTGACTTATAAGTTTGGTTTTGGTTATTATATATAAGTATTTAAAGCTTGATTTGTAATTTTTTTAATATGTTTGGTATAATTTATGTATATTTTACTATTGAAAAGAGGAGAAACCGGCGGTTTGGGACGGTTTGGAACCGCCGGTTCCGAACCGCCGGTTCCCCGGTTCCGGGGAAGGGGAACCGGAACCGTAACCGCCCTCGGAACCGAACCGCCGGTCCGGTTCCGGTTCCATACGGTTCCAGTTTCGGCCGGTTTTGACCCGGTTCCGGAACCTCCAGTTCTCCGGTTCCATTGGAACCGGACCCAGGTCTACTCTCTAGCACTGGAATTGACGAAGAACGTTATGGTAGGCCCCACTCCTCTTTGAGCGGGAAAAAAATAAAACAACAATAACAACGATTAAGAAGATGAAAGGTTTTGAGGATCCATGCTCTGAACGGAAAAGGCAAGAAAGAGAGCAACGAAGAGGCAACGAAAGAGAGTGACAGGTTCCAGCCGTGTTCATTCACCTTAATCCTCTTATTTGGCTTTATTTAATTTGCTTAATTCCTCTCAGCTAGCTACATTAATTGACCCCCTCCATTGTAACACAGTGCGTACATAATTAGCTCTCCTGAATTGATTGATCGGATGGAAGGCGGTGATGATCATTTTCAATTGCTTGAGGCGGCGCGTGTTATAAACCCAGCCGACGTCCGACCCCCGGAGGTGGCTCGCTTTATAAACACGGTTCGAGGAGGGAACCCTGCTCGTCCCCTCGTCTCGGTGCAGATTCCTCTCGATCCGTATCCGACGTTCCGGCTCGAGAAGGCGGTGTGCAACCACGGCTTCTTCATGATGGCTCCCAACCGGTGGGATCCCGCCACCAAAGCCCTGGCTCGCCCCCTCAGGCTCGACGGCTCGCCATCGTCTCCATCCGTGGCGGTTGTGGTTCGACACGAGAACAACGCGCTCCGTGTCTACATCGACCGCGTCCAGCCTCCCGCCAATCTCGCGCCCGTGGTTGACCAAGTCAAGAGAATGCTGAGACTTTCCCCGGCGGATGAGGTCGCCTCGGCCCGGTTCCAGAGTTTGTACCCCGAGGCTGCTGCCCATGGCTTCGGCCGTCTCTTTCGTGCTCCCACCTTGTTCGAGGACATTGTCAAGTCCCTTCTTCTTTCTAATTGTGGGTGAGTACGTACATATATATATGTGTGTCGTTTATCTAATGCAATTAGATTTAATAATAGTTATATTAGTATGTCTAGTTATATTAAGTAGTTGTATTTGTGTCTTTGAGTAAGAGAGTAATAAATCTGGCGCTTTTAGTTTGTTTTGGTCAACTGTCAATGAAGGCAGTTATTTGACAGGTTTTTAGAAGTGGTTAATTATAGTTATGAGATATGTGTATATAAGGCTGTGAAACTGATCACGTAGACAAGTTGCCTCTTTGTAACTTCATTACACAAAGTTAATGTGTACTGAGAAGAAGAGATAAATTGTTTAACTGAAAACCAGTGTTTTAGTTTGAAATGGATTGCTTTGGAATTAACATATATGTAGGTGGGGCCGATCATTGGATATGGCTAAAGAGTTGTGTGAGCTTGGATCCAGAACAAGCGATGGCGATTCCTTGCAAAACTTCCCGGACGCCAAAGAGGTGAGGCAGCTGCTGCTTGACGTCCAGAGTTTGAAGAAGTGCAAATTGGGGTATCGGGCCGAGATATTGTCATCTGTCGTCGATAGGGTGCTCAAGGGCCGCTTGCAGCTACACGAGTTGCAGGATGTGTCTTTGGTTATGGCTGAGTTGCTCAAGGTGCGTGGTGTGGGCTCCTTCGTGGCTGCCAACGTCTCCATATGCATGGGCTTTTATTCTGCTATCCCAATCGACACCGAAACCTACCGACATTTTTGCAAGGTACATGGTGTCCAAGACCCCACTCAAAGGACCATCATGGATAGGTACCACAAGTATGCACCGTATGATTCCTTAGCATATTGGTAAGTATGTACGTCTCTATATATATAATGAGTTATGTGAAGCTGAATGTGTTTCAATTCACTGATGTTTCCATCTGATATGTATATGTATGTATAGGTTCGAGCATCACATGCTATATGAGGGGGAGTTTGGAGATCTGAGTGAGCTAGCTCCGTCGAGTTATCGTTTGGTGACAAGTAGGCCGGGTGATCAGCATCGCAAGACTGAATCCAAATTACTATTACTTACCAAAAGCGCACCACAGAGCAAGCGGATTGTCAAGAAGAAGAAGAAGAAAGGGCGTTATGAAAAGAAGAGCAGAAAGTTGTTGCTCACAATGTGATAGTAAATGGAAACTAGCTTGCTAGCTCGTATATATAGTTGGTGATACTATTTTGGATTAGTTAGAAGACCCTTATTTGAAACAAGTTTTTGTACGTTGAACCCGAAAGAGCGTAGGAAGCAGGGCAAATTAAGAAGGTTGGATGATGCTGTTGAAGATGGAGCTTAATGGAAACAGCCAATATATCTTGTTCAAAGAGTTTGTGCTGTCATCATGGTCTATTCGCCAAACATGTATAGGTGTGTGTAATTTCTAAGAAGAATGGCTGTTTTGAGGACTTGGTTCATTATGCTTCTGCTAAATAGCATTTGCTGTTCTGTAAATGAGCAATGCTACTTTTGCTAAAACTCTACTTGTGGACAGAGCTAGCATGTTCTCTGATAAAATGTAGCATCCAGTGTATGCCTGCATTTTTCCATTGTTTACTCACTGATAAAATGATCGCATAGTGCGCTTTCCACTGATGTCCTTCCTGAGTCCTGACACAGCAAATTCAGCATGAGTGGTCAGATGATTTACTAAACAAAAAGCCAGGATATAGTCTGATATTGTACCTGTCTGGCACTAGACATTCCTATTGATGCAAGTTCGTCCATAAAAGCTTCCCAAATGAGGCCACCTCTGAAGAATAGGTTTGTTCCATTCTGCAACCAAGTCAGCACAGATACAACAATCAAGTAAAGTGATCAAGCAAAAAAGCAATAACAGAACTTGATATATAGTTATGAATGTAGGACATTTCTTAAACCTTCAAGATTGGAGATGTGTAGCTTCCATGTGAGAGACTTCATACTTTGTAGCTGGTCAACTCCATGCTTGATGTCACGGCCAACACGAAACAAGTGCAAATTCTTCAAGTTGGTTAAGGTCCCAATCCCCGGCGGTAAATAAGTGCACTTGCTCCAGAACATCTCATCTAGCTCCAGATGCCACAGGCTAGTCAAACTGTTGAAGCCCTTTGGCAACTCATGAAGCCATAGGCATCCGAGGAGCTTCAACGTTTGCAGGTTGATAAGCTTGCAAATGCTGTCGGGAAGTCCTAGGATCTCTGTATAGGAGAGATCAAGATAGCGCAAAAGAATGAGCTTCCCAATTGATTTTGGCAGCTCTGTCATCGCGCTTGAGCTGAGGTCCAATACGCGCAAGTACTTTAAGGTGCGGAAGATTTTTATCAAGGGCGTTGCTGAAATTTCTGATGTGGTTAACAGACAGTAGAATGGTTCGAAGCTTAGCTGCCTTGAGGATCACTGATGTAGGCTTTTGCACGTCCTTACAGAGAAATGATACATGGCGGGAATTCTCACAGACGGACAAAGGCTTGTTGTCCTCAAATTGGAAGCAAGATTGCTCTATTATGGAAAAGATCATGTATCTTGTATCTTACTTTGTTGTCAATATTCAGGTGCTGAAAGAAGGATCTGGAGCAGAGCACATCAAAGTAGTCACCTCCGATTTGATCCAGCTGACTTTGTCCCGTCGAAGCCACGTAGCCTTGTGCCATCCACAGTTTGATCATCTCAATCTTGCTGAACATGATTTGCCTTCCATATATATCCAAAGTAGTCGGCAAAGGGCCGGCTACTCTGACTTCAAGGCGAGCTTCTTCTCTGTTTTCATCCGGGTTTATGCTGAAATGGAAGTTCTCCCTCTCCTTGGAGATCTCAACAATTCTTGGTGGAACTCAGTGATTTCTTTGGACCAGCAAAAAGGCAATAACAGAACTTGATATTCAGTTATATGAATGAAGGAAAATTTTAAAACCTTTTAGCAATGTATTATGTATACACAGTCAAATACATACAAAATGATGGACACACTATGAACAGTTGGTTCATTATTGATGTACTACAAACCCAAAAAACAAAAGAACCAAAATATGTTTGTTTATCAAGGTGTGCTATCTTTATGCAAATTTCAGAACTGCACATAGATACTGAATAAGTTAGTACATGAAAAATGTGGGAAAAGGTTACGCGCAAATGCTGATCCAAATAGCTGAATTCGAACCAATATACAACACAAGTCTCTGGTTGAATATTCTTCGTGTATTTTTCAAGGACATAAAGCAACCAAATCTTGAAGACAATGAAAAGAAAATATGACATCTTACCTGGCAGATTTCAGTCTAAGATACTACAGTACTAGTGATTTTACATGGACTGAACTCGGAACCTTGTCCCAACTAAAATTTTACATAGTATACAGGCAAGAGCTCAAGTACAAATACTACATCAGTAAGAGGTATATGGAAAAAGGCAAGAGCTCATGTACAAATATTGCCCTGAAAGGTCGCTACGACAAGATCACCTCGGCTGCCATTCCTCTTGCTTTGACAGTCTCGTCTCGTTTCCTCAGTGTGAGTATGCATCTGATATATCCTCTAACATGTCTCTCAACATAAGAGCTGATTCAATGTTGCACACAGGGTTATGCTTGTCAAGCCTTGTTCAACACTCAACACTAATGTCAGACTGATCAATCAAATTGTCCAGTGGATTTCACTGCTCTGCAGCCCATAAGACCGCTTCAGCTTCAGCGATTTCGACGTCATCGGTGGGTTGAATTTGCTTTGACCCATAGAAACACACCGAACCACTTTCATCACGATCACTTATAGCAATCGAGCAACCCTCAAGAGCCGACACTGAAGCATGGCGGTTGCTCCGAACGAGTTGTCTCGGATGTGACAGCAGGCGCTGCTATGCATCCAAAGGTTAAGGCCTTTTTTTGTCGTAGAGGATTAAGACAACCATGATATCAGTTACTGAACTATGCATCCAAAGGGAGTTTGTATTCTGTAAATTTGTTCAGGAGCAGAAGTTTATAGTTCAGAGCTGCTACTAAACGGGATCATTGTTCAGAAACTTGAGTATGGAAGGTTTGTTCTTCACTTTCCTAACTTAGCCAAGTCATAGTAAAGAAACTCTTCTTGGTCCATTGTTATTTGATACTGGAGTATTATCTATAAAGCCATGACTCAAAGTGTAAAACTACAAAGACAATAATTGAGCTTAGAATGAGTGTTATAGTAACGTAGAAAAGCCTAATAGATGAATAGCATAAGGGATTGAAGGCCTCTGGTAGCATAATCCACTAATACATACATCAACATATTCAAATAGAAACAGCTTATTCATGATAAGTGGAATATAAAATTTTGAAATACTACTTCAAGAAAATTGAAGGCCAGCATGAAGACAAGACCAATGTCAATTTATCAATGAATATGAAATACTCTAATTTCAATAGAAATTTGGAAACATTAACTTCAATGCAATCACTATTCATATCTCAATCTATTATGTAACCTTTGTTTTAATGTATTAAAATTGGTGCAACACACGTTTCTCCTAGAATAATATGGTAGAGATCTAACAAGAATATGTATAGATTCACAAATTTTAATAAAAAAAATGTATAGATTCACAAATTAATTTAAAAACATAGATATAATACTATGATTTAGGTAAATAATGTACATATATATAGTAATTAACTAGTAAGTAGTAAATTTGTATATTGTATGAGGTGTTATTTATTTTTTTATATATTACTTTGTATATGAATTTCGATTATGTATACTTTATTTTAAAATAATTTTTATCTTTTGGATTATAATATTAAATAATTCTCAGATTATATAAAATATTTATATAAAGTATTTTTTTATTTATATATTAAATTTGTACACATACATAAACATATATTTAAATAACTGAGAAAT
This sequence comes from Polygonum maritimum, assembly GCA_963924305.1. Lineage (NCBI taxonomy): Eukaryota > Viridiplantae > Streptophyta > Magnoliopsida > Caryophyllales > Polygonaceae > Polygonum > Polygonum maritimum. The sequence continues at coordinate 30,660,707 of OZ002737.1, forward strand.
AATTTCCTGCCCATATGATAAGAATTTCATGATTTGAGTATTACATTTCATGCCCATAATAAGATAAAAAAAATATTTTGGCATTTAAGTTGAATTGTGTATATTAACTTATATAATTATACCAATAATTTAAATAAAAAATCAAATAAATATAGTATTATATTAAAAATATAGATAATATTTAATAATATAAAAAAACAAATTATATTTTATATATGTTATTATGTTGTGTGAAATCAATTAAATAAGAAATACATAAGTATCAAATAAAATATTAACGCATCATTATCTTAATTAAGAATCTATCTTTTTTTTAAACTATAATCAATATGTAATACTAATACTATCGATATATTTAGGTTACATATATGATAAGATATTTTTATTAAATTTTTTATTGGGATTTCAATATATAATAATAATAATAATAATAATAATAAATATATTGAAATCCCAATAAATTTCAATATATTTAATACATCCTAAAATTGTGGGCGAATCTATACTATATATTAAAGCCGGAGAATTTCGAGTCTCGACGTTAATTCTGGCCCCGCTTCATTTTAAATTTTTTTTTCCAACTGAAATAAATTTCAATATATTTTCCTTAAGTATCTAATTCCCAATTTTATCTTTAAAGTCTTACTATCTATCTTTACTTTTATTTTCCTTAAATAATTTTATCTTTAATTTTCTTTTAGATAGGTGCGAATTCAGCTTTATAACATCACAGTGTATACGTATGTAGTATTTATTACTTCATAACATTGTAGTATTTATTACTTCATACTATCTTAACGTGAACCCAACTAACATTGATTTAATATACCTAACATTGTTTTATCTCCACCATTGTTTTCACACTAATTAATTTTTTTTGCTCAAAGAGATATTGAATAAAAAAATTAGAAATCATATACCTAACACTTATTTAATTAATTTTTTAAATTCATAAAATTTTGAAATTACTATAAAAAAAATTTATTCTCACCCCACCTTATAATTTTTATAAGTTGTTTTTAAAAATTTCTATTAATTTCCTAATATTTTCTATACCAATTGTTTTTTAGATTCAAAATATCATGATCTTTGAAATATGTTATATTTGAATAAGATATTTTTTTGGTCTATTCATACATATAGAGGCAAAATATTATCCATTAAATATTATGATTAGAATAATTGCATGTTTAATTTGGGTATATCAACGTATTCTCAATCAATCATTTAACAATTAAAAACTTCTAATATTCGATGAAACTAAATCTATACTATATATTAAAGCTAGAGAATTTCGAGCCTTCACGTTAATTCTGACCCCACCACATATTAAATTCGTTATAAATTAATTATCTATTCTCATATGTATATATCTATTTACCATATATTGACATATCAGAATAATATCTATATCCATAATCTATCAAAATATTTTTTTGACATATACGATTATTATATATGCAAAATTGTCCGTGCATAATGATTAATATCTATTTCCATGCACGCATAATGATTATTAAATAAAACTGTCCGCGCATACTGTTATAATAAAAAATTTCCATACAAAATATTTATTTGACGTATACGATTATTATCGATTGTGCATAATGATCATTGCCCGTGCATATATTGTCCTAATATTTGAAATGTTCATTAGAAGTACGGGGTCAAAAAATACATCAGAAAATTATTATATAACTATATAATTTGTGTTATAATATTCATTTCTAGATTATATTGATCTATAACTATGCTATTATTATCGTAATTATTAGTTTATAAGATATATTAAAATATTTATTTTATTTCAAAAATTATTATCGATCGAGATTTTATTGGTACACATGGCGATTCCAGAGCGCACCATGTGGCACAATAGTTTCTATAGACATTGCTACTCAAATAATATATACGGAGATGGACGGTCCAGATTTAAAAAAAATATTTTCAGGAAAAAGTTTTTTTTTATTTACAAAAACGATATTATGGTGTTTTCTGAAAAATACCGTTAGAACATTTAAGTACGACAATTCAATTTTATACACTAAAGAGTTCAAATTAATAATACAAATATCTATCCATTGTATTATAAATTAATAATACAAATTTTTTTCACGTTGATGAATAATACAATTCTCTTATTATCCGATATCTCACATTATGAATCAATAAATTAGCACAAAATCCCACGTTATTTTTTTTAGTTCGATCAAAAAAATATCAATCTATTTACTAGGTTTATATTGTACTAGATTTATATTTATCGTGATATACATGGTTATTTGAGAAATCTTTCTTATTTATAATATATAATAGAATTTTTTTATAATTATAACATAAAGAATAATCATACGCGTAGAGGAAGATAATCATATCTAAAATTAAATACAAAATAACGTAATATTTGTAAAGATAGAAACCATTTATTTTTTTATCACGTAATATTTGCCATCGGTGAAAAAAGTAATCATAGCTAACAAAATACACTTGATCACGTAAATATAGAAATTAAGTCCGGTATCCATATTTGCCCGGCACTCTCCAAGAAATCTTTTTACTATGGAGTATGTTGTTATTTAAGTCTGGTAGTTAGTATTTTTTACTAGATTTGTACTTATCACGCCGTATGTTTTGCTTCGAACTACTCTTATAGTAATGACTACTCCTTGTGGTAAAGAGTAATTTCATCCATTAGTAATTTGTAAAACGTAAAGTTAGTAGAGGGAGCCTGAAAAACACCAAAGCATAGATAAAACACAATATTGTTTCTAAGATTTTTTTAATTCGTCATAGAGGGAGCCTGAAAAACACAAAAGTTTAACTCTTATGAATATAAATAATTATATCAAGGTTGAGAAGGGTTTCGTATCAAAAACAATTCCAAATGTAAATCTTTTAATATATAAATGATTGAATAACATATTCAACCCAAAAAAATTGATTAACATACGTTCAATAATACATAAACGGTCAAAAACCCGTACAGGGTACGGGTCTAAAACTAGTTGATGAAAAATTCTCAATAAATTTCAAAACATATGTTATACTATCGATATATTTAGGTTACATATATTTCAATATATTTTTATCCATAACAAAGTGCTTTTTGAGAAATAATCCTAAAATAGTGGGCGAATTGATGAAAAATTCTCCCCGCTTTCTTCTAAACAGTCGCGGTTTGGTCTTCTGTCGTCTTCTACCCTCAAAAACTGTCCAAAAAAAGCAAACCAAGAACCTTCTCGCTTCCACTCTCCACTCCTCGGGACACTCACATCCTTTCTTCAGACCTCCATTGCTCCCAAATTCGAGCTTTCCCCGACCTAGATCTGGAAGATTCGTCCCTTCCAAGCTTTTCCGTCTTGAAACCCTAGGGTTTCCTTTTCTTTCCTGTTTCATGGCGAGTGCTCGGCTACTGGTGTGGCTTTCGACGGCTCTGGTGCTAGCGTATTGCGCAACGGCCTCAGCGGTGTACTCCTCGAGGCTAGTCCACCGATTCTCCGACGAGATGAAGCTGTCTGCTGGTGCGAGGGAGAGGGATTCATGGCCTGTGCGAGGGAGCTTGGATTACTACCAGCGTCTGCTACTTAGGGATTTCCAGAGGCAGAAAATGAAGCTCGGGCACCACTACCAGCTTCTCTTTCCCTCCGAGGGGAGTCAGGCCGTCAATTTTGGCAATGATTTAGGGTGGTGAGTGAGTTTCCCTATCTGTTTAAATTGAAGGCCTTGAATCTGGATTTTGGCAATGAACTGTCTTGTTAATTACTGATTAGGCATTCAGGAGTGGAATGCATCACATAATTTGTGGTTTTTTTTCTATAACTTAGGCCACAGTTACAGCAGGTGGTTTGCCCAGTGTTAATGAGAACACTGTAGCTGGTAGATTTCAGCTATGTTACACGGAAACGGGAACGAGTTTCTGAAATGAAACGGAAACGGGGAAGCACATGAATTTTATGTTGTTAGTGTAAAAACGAGTTTCGGGGTTTGAGTTTCTATGTTTCCGTCGGAAATGGGAAACGCCACATGGTCGGAGTTTCCGGGTAACATAGGATTTCAGAAGGGGAGTAGAAAACTATATTAGAATGGAGACACTCCAATGAGACTTCTAGATCTAAGGAGAGAGTATGACAAAGCTGTTTTTGGTGAAATGAAGCAAAGAACTGGGTAATTTGTGGCATCCCCATTGTTTATTAACAGTGCCTGCCTAAAGTGAAAGCTAGAAATTAAGTACTGGCATGTAAACTTCCATTCATCTCAATCTACATCAAGTTACATTACCTCGGGTTCTTTTCTTTTTCTTCAGAGGACTATGTTTAAGGATCAGGTGTTAAAGAGTCTGGGTGATGATCCATATGTTTTTATCTTGATGATAAAGACTGCATGAAAAGTTATAAAAACAAAAAAAAAAAAACAGGAAAATCTGACATTCTTAAGTAGGAGCTTTGTCATGTAATTGATTTGTTACATGCTTAATTTAAGTCCTTCTATGATGAATATCTTGCAATGTCCACCATTTAGTTTTTTTTTTTATAGTTCATTGAATTATTGAGTATTTTCTATTAATCCGTATGCTTTGTTGGAATGTCTGTTCTCAAGAGTACTATATTGCTCATCAAATTTTTAATTCTTTGTTCTGTTCTGTTCTGCAGGTTACACTACACGTGGATCGATGTAGGGACTCCAAACACCTCTTTTCTCGTTGCCTTGGATGATGGGAGTGATTTGCTCTGGGTTCCTTGTGACTGCATTCAGTGCTTTCCTTTATCTGCTTACTCTAGTGGTTTGGTATGCTTTTTTTGCTATTTTTTTTACTTCTCAGTTTTATCAACAGACATTTTGCTTTTGGACTTCAACTTATTTTGTCTACCATATATTTCCCTTTCTCTGTTAGCTGTATTTACAAGCCACAACTACACCGACTTCCATGTTGCTAATTTGCTAGTGTGTGTTCGAAATCTTGAATTGTGCCTTCTTGTGAAAGATTGGTGTGATATGAATTTTACTTTATCTGCCCAATTGAGGTCATGCTTCCTTGTATACAAGCTTCCTTCAATACTTCCCATTTGTGTGTAAATGTGTAATATTTTATTATCTCTTTGATAGCTCATCTTCAATGAAGTAGGTATAGTTGATATGTAGGAATTAATTTATGCTTCATTATCTGCAGAACACTGTTATTGATTGACATATATAATATGCTGAAGCTTCCTTGATAGTACCAAAACATTATCCTTGTATGATTTCCTAAAAGCACAAGATTATTGCATTGTGGCCTTGTGTATACTCTCATTGATAATAGCTTTACTTTGAGGATGATATCTTTTTTTCTTCTCTAAGCACTTGCCATAAAATGTGATTAAACCCTGTTGAACAATAGTTCACTGCTTGTAATTATTGGCAGCAGGTTTATGGCTTATTTCCAATTATTGATTGGCAGGTGCTCCTTGGTCTATGGGGCATCTATTATGCAGGGTAGGGATCTTAATGAGTATGATCCAGCGAGATCTAGCACAAGCAGGAGTCTGTATTGTGGCCATGAATTGTGTGATTCTGATTCAAATTGCAAAAGCTCAACACAGGCATGTCCTTATGCTGTCGAGTATTATTCGGCAAATACATCAAGTTCTGGAATACTCTTTGAAGACATATTACATCTTTCATCAAGCAATCATAGTGCATCTAACAAGTCATTGCAAGCTTCCATTATTATAGGGTATGTTTTTAAAGATCCTTCTGGATATCTACTGTAGAAATTCAGTTATTGTAGTAGTACACGTCATCAAAATTTTAGTTAGTGCTAATTAGTAAGATGATAGAATACTTTGATATTATTGTAGCAATCATAATAGGGTTCTACTTGTCTACAGATGTGGTAGGATGCAAAGCGGTGGCTACTTGGATGGAGTCGCTCCTGACGGTCTTCTAGGTCTTGGGCTTGGGGAAAAATCTGTTCCTAGTTTCTTGGCAAAATCAGGATTAGTTAGGGACTCTTTTTCACTGTGTTTCAATCATGATGGTTCTGGTACTATTTTTTTTGGAGATCAAGGACCTGCTTCTCAGAAGATGACTCCAATCTTACCAATGAATGGAATATAGTATACTTCCTACTTCTGTTTACATTTTTATATCTGTTTCCTGCTGCATAGTACACTTTATTTATCTGACGTATATCCAACTATGTATCTTTTTGGGCTCAGTAAAACCTATATGGTTGGTGTTGATGCCTGCTGCATTGGGAAAACTTCTTGTCTCGAACAAACCAGCTTCAAGGCTCTCATTGATAGTGGATCATCGTTTACCGTTCTTCCACCTGAGTTGTATGATATAATTGTCCAGGAGGTAGGCTCATCATCACTACGTAAATGATCTTTGTTAGGAATAATTTCTCGCTTTACTATCGAGGTATTCACTTTAACATGATATTCATTTGCTGTCTTTGTTAATAGTTTGACAGGCAAGTTAATGCAACAAGGAAAGCCTATGATGGATATGGATGGGAATATTGCTACGAGAGCAGGTCATCATTTGCAATATATAAATGTTTTTGCCTTACCAGCAGACATACATTTATATTATAATTTGCTCACGGGTTTTTCTTGTCTTTTCTGAAATAGTGGAGAAGATCAATCTGAATTCCCTTCTATGAGGTTTATACTTGCTCCAAACAACAGCTTTATCATCCATTACCCTATGTTTCCTGTTTATAATGATCAGGTCTGTACAAATTTTCAATCTGTTTATTTGCTTTTAGTTTGGGACTATTATTCAGCGGTTACACAACTTGAAGAATGGAATTTTTGACACTTACTGCAGGAAATTGTTGGATATTGTCTGACTGTGCGAAAAGGACTAGATGTCGGCATATTTGGACGTAAGCCTGCACTGATTACATTCCCCACTCTCAGTTCAGATTCTATCCATGAAAGCTTTTATTTATGGTTTGAATCATTTTGTGCAGGGGATTTCATGACAGGGTATCGCATAGTGTTTGATAGGGAGAATTTGAAGCTAGGATGGTCTCGCTCCGATTGTAAGTATCCGAGCATTGGGATTCTTAGATGATTAAGCGAAATTGAGGGCTCGCTGCAATCAAGGTCTTTTATCATAACCTTAAAATGCTGAATTGAAATATACAGGTGCGGACTTGAGCGATCAGGAAACGCCTGCAGATTCACCTGCCAATGGGGGTTCCCCAACTCAATTACCATCTGTTGAACAACAAAGCTCCCCAAGAGGACGAGACCATGCAGTAGCTCCAGCAATTGCAGGAAAGGCACCTTCCAAATCCTCTGCTACTACAGCTACTCTAAATGCATCGTTTTCGGTAATCGTGTTTAGACCATTTTGCATATGGATGCTATTTTTGTATCAGGGTCTGTTTGGCCGCAATATAAGGTGATCTAGTAGAGCCTGTCTATTTAATTGAACACACACTAGCGCTACATCTGATGTAAAGTCCATGTGATGTTCTGAGTTTGGCATGTTTAAGCTTAGTTTGTGGTATAAATGTAGGCTTCCTCCAAAAGCTGTGTGTGATTTAGCTTTGTAACTTTTGTGATCGAGTTTCAGTGTCGTTTTATTGGTGCCCATTATTAGGTTTCTGAAGCCCATTTTCAGCTAATGGGCCGGCCCATTAGCTGAACAAACAACCAACCAACCCCGAGAAGAGAGGAAGGGGGAAAAATCTCAGCAAGTGAGTGAATTTGAACCATTCGATCACCACCCCTTTGTCCAAACAAACACCCATTTTCCATCTGCTGCTGAAACTTTCTCTCATTTTCTGTAAGTATTCCAAAAACCCTTGTCGTGAATTAGCCATTTCTTCCGCATGGGACGCGTGAAGCTTCAAATAAAGAGGATCGAGAACAACACGAGCCGACAGGTGACCTTCTCGAAGCGCAGAAATGGGCTCATCAAGAAGGCCTACGAGCTCTCCGTCCTCTGCGATATCGACGTCGCTCTCCTCATGTTCTCTCCCTCCGGCCGCCTCAGCCAGTTTTCCGGCAAGAACAGGTCTTTTTATCATTTTTCGGATCGGTCGATTGACAATAGAATTCATTAATCATTTTTCGGATCGGTCGTTTGGCAATAGAATTCATTAATCTTGTTTCGAATTGACATCTGACGACTGATATATTGAACGCAGAATCGAAGATGTGTTTGCGCGTTACGTAAATATGCCGGAGCGCGAAAGGGGAAGGTTTGTTATAGTTTTGAAAGGATATATCCACCCATTGAATTTGTGATTCAGCTGATCCATGTTCCTTTCTCTTGTCCTTGTTTTTCAGCATCGTTCAGAACGGGGAGGTATGTGATAATGTGAATGAATGAATGCGTGTGATCAAGCACATTGATCGACAGAAAGGAACAAATTAAGAGCCAGATTTAACGTATATTTGCAATTATATGCTATATAATTCGTGTGTTTATTTTTTTATTTGCATGCAGTATTTGATCAGCACTCTCAAGAAGCTCAAGACAGAAAACGACATAGCTCTTGATCTTGCAAAGTTGGTTTTTTTTTATTAATTTCCTCCTATATATCCAACAACGATTATTTTTTTTTGTTAACAACCGTATTAATAGCAACAGTTTGATGCAACTAAGACGAATTAAATTCTTGTTAATAGAAATTTACTTGGCCTAACAATGCCATGAATTAGTAAATCTAACTCATTACCAATTATTGTAATTTACCTTTTTTTGAACTACCATTGCATGGCTTCCTCTGATGTGTATTTTTCAAATTCCAAACACAACAAAATTGATGGAATCTTTCATAGTAGTAATTAAGTACGTACGTGATGGATAATGAGAATGTACATTTTGTTTGTTGTAGAAGTCCTGGCGGGGCCACCTCCAATATAGAGACGGGGAAACACGTAATTGTAAGATTGGCTAAAATCCCCCCTTTCATATTGATATTTTTTTTGGTTGAGGGCACTGCCCATGGGAGTCGAACTGGTGACCTCTGGATATTACCCTTGAAGGATTAACCGTTTTAACTAAATGTCCGAAGCCTTTCATATCGATATTTACATGTATTAACTTTGTGGAGTTTGATAATAGATAAATGCATTTCAAATTGGATGTATTTAATTGTAATATATAGGAGCTACAGCAGGAGATAATTAATTTGCAGCAGCAGATTCAAATTGCGGAGGAGCAACTGAGGTTATGACCGACGTTAATTGTAATTAATTATTGCATGGTGGATCACTAATAGTTGAAGTTAAGAGCTGGTGCATGTATAAATGATTGATACACATATATACTATATGTGAATGATGATAAATTGGCAGGCAATTCGAGACGGATGCAATGAGTTGTTGTTCGTTGGTAGAACTCGAATCGTGGGAGAAGCATCTTACAGATACATTGTCGCGTGTCACACACCGCAAGGTTAACTAACAATTAATTAATTACAGAGATATGATTTCGTTTTTGTTGACATGCAATTAATATGTTACTATTACCTACCAACAAATTATGATTACTGTAATTTCTACCAAAAAAAATTATGATTACTGTAATTGCATTTAATTAATTTGTTGGTACGCAGGAATTGGTGTTGAGTAACTACGTGTCAAGTTACGATCCAGTAGCATGCATCCAGGTAAGTGGATACGTAGTAAGATTGTTTTATACTAATTCAGTAAAAAGAGAATAATTAGGCCTTGTTTCACTTGTTCTCTCAATAATTTTTTCATCCGTTCGATAATAAAAAAAAAAAAAATTCCCTTCAAAAAAATTATTTTACTTTTATTTATGATTTATATCACATCTCTACTTTTACATTTTTTGAGATAAATTTTTCACTAAAAAAATTCACTTTTCACCTAAAAAATACTTTCAATCCAAAATGTGAAACAAGCCCGATACGATGATAATGGATGCATATGCATATTATGTAGGGAGTAGGAGGAGGTTCGTTTGAAATGAACAACTGCTGCTGGGTACCGGAAGATCCGCACCCCCCTGAACACGAACACGAACACGAACGCGTGGTCTTTCATCCGTTTAATTCTGGCCCCATCATCACGTATGAAAATGAAAGAGCAACGGCGGCGGCGGGTGCAGGAGGTGGATGCCACGTCAGCAGGGACCCTAGTGATGAGGCGGGGCCTCCTCCAGCGTGGCAGGAGGCCGCCTCATCGGACCTCCTCGCCGCTCTCTTGCAGCCTCCTCTCATCTCCTCCGCTGCTGCTCCTCCTTTCTGTCTCATCAAGGTCCATATCTCTCTTTCTAGGCCTACATGTAAACTTAAACCTTATCATAATTAATACTCCCTCCGTTCATTAATGTTTGATGTTTTAGTCAATTATTCTTGTTAAAAAATGTTTGATGTTTTACACTTTTATGTATCCATTTTTCCAAATTTATCTCATATAAATCTTTCCTTAACAGAATTTCTTCTTAAACCATTATGAAATTAAAGCAATTTAATGGGGTAATTAAATAATTTTATAAGCTTTCTTAATTTCAGGTTGAAATGCTAAAACATCAAACATTATGAAATTTAATATTATCAAGTATTAATTGTACGTAGTACGTACGTGAGTGCATGCATGCAGGAGGAGGAGGACGACCAAGTTCAATTCCAGCACCAACAACGTCAGCAGTGATCCATGCATGACGTACGCACAACTCGAGCATTACATATACGTACAACAATTACATACTTTCTACCTTCTCCAAACTTATTTTTGCTATTCATTCTTAATTAATTTCCCACTATCACAATTCTCAACTCCAACTTTGACCATGCATGTCCCTCTTCTTTAGCAAGGCTGGACGTCTGAATCTCCCTCTTTCATTGTTTTTTTTGGTCGAACAAAATGGTGGCAAGTGAGCAACCACTCCGAGCCGGGCAGGACCATTTATGGTGGCAAAGCTCTCCCTCCCAAGATTTAACACAACTGCATTCCCAAGGCTCGAACTCGAGACCTATGGTTAAGCTAGGACAGCCCCCTACCAGCTGACCTACGTGCTTGGGGGTCCCTCTTTCATTGTTTGCATATCAAGTACGTGTCTCCTACGTACTAACAAAAAAAAAGAGATCAAATCAATTTTACAATCAACCTAGTGTACGTCACACTCATGTAATCCTCTTCGATCACTAGTTGATAATAACATTTTATGCGGTTTATTCCATTGCTCTAGCTTTCACTCAAAAAACAATGCCCAATATATTTGGAGATTAAACTAGCAGCTCCATCATGATAGAGTGCAGAGACGGATCAGGTTTGCAAAATAGGGTGGATTAATTATCATCAAAATAATTTGAGTGTGCTATATTACTTTAATTTAATTAGTTTACAACTAAATTTACTTTATTTTATATTTATTTATTTTACCATATTTTTATTTTTTCTAATTTTTTAGGGTGGGCTTGAGCCTACCCCAACCCACCACATCATCCGTGCCTGATAGAGTGCATCATGTACGTAAAACATGTAGTTCGTGCGTCGCAGATGATTTATATTCTCTTCTCAAAATTCTGTTTTGCTAAACTTGCCTCGAAAGGAGCTATCTATACAGGTAGGTTTCGACGTTTCGTCGATAAGAGTATTGTGATGAGTACAATGCCTTGTAGCAGTGATGATTAATCTCATCTATTAAATTTTCTATTTTACGTATCCTATAACTAGTATTAGTCCCGTGTCTTGAAGGCACGATTTTGATTTAACAAAAATCTTACTTTAAATTATATATAAGCTATTCAAAAGAATAGTTTGATATAAAATCTTGTATTGTTTTTATTTAATTTACTTCTTATACGATTTATTTTAATGATAGATTATTTTTGTTATAATACATTCTTTTAATCAAAAAAATATTTGTAGGATTATAATTTTTGCATAAGGTATCAAGGATTGAATACTTGTTTTTATCAATAAGTTTATTTATGCTATAATAATAATAATAATAATTATTACTATTATATAGTTATTCGGAAAAAAATCAAATCTAAATTATATATATAACTTTTTTTTACATATGTGTAGAGTCTACCATAAAAATTTTAACCAATAAAAAGTAAGTCAATTAAATGTCAACCAATCAAATTGATTTAATAAAATGGTTGTGTGGTTTATTATATCTTTAATATACTACTACTATTAATTTAATTGTATATTTATTTAGAGTTGACATATTGTTCTATATTACTCCCTCTGTCCCAATATGTTTGTCCTAAAGCACACTTTGCACAAGATTTAAGAAATTGAAAAAGTACAACTGTTTACAAATCCACAGCAGAGAAACAAATATGCTTTTAAAGAGTGCATGCCAGCTAAGATTAAAATGAACTATGTATCTGCTTTTACACTTTCAACAACCAATGAGAATCAAGGATTTCAAGCACACGGATCACCACTCCAAATTACACCTTTTACACTTCTTTAAAACACCAGAACCCTTTCAAATTCCATTTCACACTTCTGAACACTAAAAAATCCATAAGAAAAGCTTCATTTACTGCATCACTGCCTCCTGCATATGGCTTCAGGTCTTGATTTAAATGAGCCCCCACCTTGGAGGATGAAGACTTTAATGATGTGGGATCCCATGCATTCAACCTGAACGACTCAGTAGGGGACATGGAGGACGATGCATTCATTGAGGAACTCAACCAACAACTACCAACAGGTCACCATCAACCAGAACCAGGGAATGCATCAACAACTTCAGCACATCCAGAAGCAGGGGATGGCACGGATGGGGCAACTCATCATCAGCCATATACAAGGAGGCTCAGCTCTGATAAAAAGTGGTATATCTTGACGAGGCTTTTACAGCTTGCAAAAGAGGGATATCTGCCAGCAAATTCATACAAAAAGCTTGCAGATGAATTTCATTTTTCAGCAAAGACCATAGCTAGAATATGGAGGACAGCCAAGGCACAAGAGAATGCAATGCAAGTGCCAAATTTGACTACAAATTATCACAAGTGTGGCAGGAAGAGAATAACAATTGAGCCGAATGCAATCACAACACTAGACATGGGAGAAAGAACATGCATAAGGGATCTGGCAGTCAACATCAACATATCAAAGAGCACAACTCACAGATTGATAAAAAGAAAAGCAATTAGGCCACATACAAATCCTCTCCATCCTGGGTTGAAAGAGGCAAATATGAAGACAAGGATGGAGTGGATACTCAGCCTACTTGAGGGGATGACAACACAGAATAAGAAAAGGTATTATACCATGTATGACTTTGTTCATATTGACGAGAAGTGGTTTAATTTGAGCAAAAAAAAAAAAAGAGTGTATCTAGCACATAATGAAAGGGGAAAATACAGATCTGCAAGTTCAAGCAAGTTTATACCTAAGGTGATGTTCACAGCTGCTGTGGCTAGACCCAGGTTTAGTACAGAGGGGCAATGCACTTTTAATGGGAAAATAGGGATATTCCCATTTACATACCAAGAAGCAGCAAAAAGAAAGTCAAAAAACAGAGACAAGGGAACAATTGTAACTAAGCTTGTTGAATCAGTCAACAAAAATGTCACACGAAGGATGCTCATAGATCAGATTGATCCAGCTATAATAGAGAAATGGCCACAACAACCAGGACACAAAGTAATTTTCATACAACAAGATAACGCAAAAGCACATATCACTCAAGATGATGGTGAATGGCAACAAGTTTATCAGCAAGAAGAATTCACATTCATTTTGATACAACAACCAGCCAACAGTCCTGATCTCAACATATTAGATTTGGAGTTTTTCAGAAGTATTCAATCATTGATGCACAGAAAGATGCCCAAGAATATTGATCATATGCTAGATGCAGTTCATGAAGCTTTCTATGAACTAGATCCTACTACTTTATCAAATGTATGGATGACATTGCAATATGTCATGAACGAAGTGTTAAAAGTCAAAGGAAGTAATGACTATGACGTGCCACATGTTAATAAGAGGAGATTAGCAAGACAAGGCAATCTACCTATTCAAGTGGAAGCACCAATATGGGTTGTACTTGAAGCATGGGACAAAGTTCATGGCATGGCAACAAATGACAATGCAGATCAACAAGCAGAGGACACTCAAGCAAATCATGAAGATGAAGACAATGAAGATGATGCAACACAAGAATGGAGTGACAATGTTGCAATGTAATTATACTTTTGTGACCCTATAATGAACAAGCACATATGCTTTTGTTTTACAATTCTCAGCAATGCTCTAGGACAAACAATTTGGAACAAAGGGAGTATTGTAATGTAGATGAATGAATTGTTCTAAAAAAAATGTTCTCAGCCTGCACTTTGCATCATTGATACAATCTCAAGCACTCTTCCTAAACATGCCAAGGCCTCCAAAGCCTCAAGTAAGGGCAGTTTCCTAAAGCATGTATAGGCAGAGGTCTAATTTGAAAATGCATCTCAGGGAAAAAATGGCTTCATCATTGAACAAAAAAAGGTCTCTGAGTGCCCCTTTGCATCATGGAAACAAACCCTTCCACAATACCCTAAAATGCATAGGCCTCATTCAGCTGATTACAGCCGGTTTCCAAGTGCATCTTAGGGCAAGTGGTTGTCTTGGATTTGCATCTCAACATAGATAGGTTATCATCATTGACAAAAAAAAAGGGTCTCAATTTCCTCCTAGCCATCATGGAAACAAACCCTACCACAATGCCCTAATATGCATAGGCCTCATTCAGCTGATTACAACCGGTTTCCAAGTGCATCTTAGGGCAAGTGGTTGTGTTGGATTTGCATCTCAGCATACATAGTTTTTCATCATTGACCCAAAAAAAAAACAGCAAAGCAAAACACACAAGTAGTTACAAATGAATGACATACAAATGCATCTTAGGTTACAACACACATTCACCATCATCAAATAGTCTCAGCAAGCACATGAACATCATCACAACAGAATAATGATCATTTAAATCAACCATATGCATCTCAGGGAACAACAAATATTCATCATCATCACTAGACATTCAGATCAAGCACATGAACATCATCACAAAGGATTCATACATCACTTACAACAACCACATGCATCTCAAGGAACAACAAATCTTCATCATCATAAAAAACTCAGATCAAGCACATGAAAATCATCATCATCATCAAACTAGTCAGAGCAAGCAGCACAAATAGTCATCATCATCAAACCAGTCAGAGCAAGCAGCACAAATAGTCATCATCATCAACATAATCAAACCATAAACATCCATTCAACAACAAATGAATTCCAAAGTTCTCAAACATGCAAGAAAACCAGGTGAGAATAACTACTCAACTTGCTCAGATTCAGAGTTATCACGTTCAGGCAACTCAGGATTGCACGAGGTTGGGGAGGCTACGCAACCTCATCGCATTCATCATCCCTTGGACGATAAGTGCCATGAACTGAATCCTCTGAATGGGTCGGAGTGAAGGAGTGATTCCCGTTACATTCATGTCCCCACTCACATCTGGGAAATACAGAGCACACATACGACTCCGTATCTTCAGACACAGATGGAGCACTATAGGTGTCGCTGATGGACTCGGGCGCATCACTCATCTCAAAAGAGAGTAAGCCCAACTCGAGGAACACAAAGAGATACAGAGAAACAAGTCAGAATCACAAAAGAACAGGCTAGAGAACTCAGATAGAGCACAATAAGGTACCAACAACTCACCAAATTAGTTCGAGGCTTGAAGGAGCCACAAACCTGCATAAATCACAACGAAAAAGAGAAAGAAATCAAATTGAGAACAATGGAGACCAAATACATCCAAAAAACGAAAAAAATTTAAAGCAACACTCACCAATTTGGCGAGACCAGAGAAGCCAAAGCTTCAAGACAAATCGAGAAAAGGGCTCAATCGTCAGATCTGCGACAAAAAAAAGAAAGAGATATGCATGAGAACAATGGAGATTACTAGAGGCATAGATTTATGGAAATAGATAAGCTTGTATGGCGATTACCAGCACTCTTGAAGACAAATCGAGAAGAGGAAGCGAGAATTGGAAGCAACGCTCTTGGAATTGGAAGCACAGAGAAAAGATAATTGGAGAATCAATGTCTCAGTTGAAGAACGAGGAAGCGAGAATTATTGAGTGTGGGGCGAAAAAAAAGGAGAACCCAAGCTTGAAATGGAGAAGCCAAGCTTGAATTGAAGGCAAATGAACGAAGCTAGAATTTGTGAAATGGTGTAGTGGAGCAAATAAACAAAGCGGCGCAGAGTGGTTATGGAAAGAGCTAGGGTTTCTCACTATATATGGTGGGATAATTGGACATGCAAAAATGGGATTGAAGGTCCAGTTTCATACCAATCGGGTTGGACCAAAAAAATTTGAAGCTCTACTTGGACCCAAGAAAAATGAGGCAAGAATTTGGACCAAAAAATCGAGCATGGTTTGGACTAAAAAAATGGAGCTCAATCTGGGGTAAAAAAAATTTCACATCTTTTGAGCAGAAAAGAATTTCACATTTGTGGGTTTATTGGGTTACGATAATGTTATTGTTGGGTGTATTTTGATGGAGATGGGTGGTTTAGGTGAGAGAAAAACAATTGAGGAAGATGGATAATAGAGTAGATTGTTGTATTTGTTGAGGGTATTTTTGGGAGAAAAATATGGATATAAATGGAAAGAAAGGGGAGAGGGACAAACAAATTGGGACGACTAAAACGGAAAGAGGACAAACAAATTGGGACGGAGGGAGTATTAATTTAATCTCCAATGGGTCCGGATCCGGTAGGAATGATTATTATGGTAGGAAATAGGAATGAATCATAGCCATTGGATGAGGAGAGATCAAGGGCTCAAGAAAAAAAAGGGAAAAAAACGGCACGGGCGTATTTTTCGGAAAACGGCACGGGCGTCCAGATTTGTGCAACCGTATGGCCTATTTGTACAACCGTATTTGTGCAACTCTATGGCCGATTTGTGCAACTCTATGGCCGATTTGTGCAACCATATTTGTGCAACTCTATTGCTTATTTGTGCAACTCTATGATCAATTTTGCATTCATGTCATATTTTATAGCAGTCGAAGTTCGTATAGTTTGTTTCGCTTTGGCAATTTGTGCAAGTCTATTGCGAATGTGTTGAATTCTATGGTCAATTTGTTCATCAATATTTGTGCAACTCAATGGTCAAATTTTTGCAACTCAATGGTCAAGTTTATGCAACTCAATGGTCAATTTGTTCATTCATATTTGTTCAACTCTATTGTCAATGTGTTGAATTCTATGGTCAATTTGTTCATCAATATTTGTGCAACTCAATGGTCAAATTTGTGTAACTCAATGGTCAAGTTTGTGCAACTCAATGGTCAATTTGTTCATTTATATTTGTTCAACTCTATTGCCAATGTGTTGAATTCTATGATCAATTTGTTCATCAATATTTGTGCAACTCAATGGTCAAATTTGTGCAACTCAATGGTCAAGTTTGTGCAACTCAATGGTTAATTTGTTCATTCATATTTGTTCAACTCTGTTGCCAATGTGTTCTATGGTCAATTTGTTCATCAATATTTGTGCAACTCAATGGTCATATTTGTGCAACTCAATGGTCAAGTTTGTGCAACTCAATGGTCAATTTGTTCATTCATATTTGTTCAACTCTATTGCCAATGTGTTGAATTCTATGGTCAATTTATTCATCAATATTTGTGCAACTCAATGGTCAAATTTGTGCAACTCAATGGTCAAGTTTGTGCAACTCAATGGTCAATTTGTTCATTCATATTTGTTCAACTCTATTGCCAATGTGTTGAATTCTATGGTCAATTTATTCATCAATATTTGTGCAACTCAACGGTCAAATTTGTGCAACTCAATGGTCAAATTTGTACAACTCTATGGTCAAATTTGTGCAACTCTATGGTCAAATTTGTGCAACTCAATGGTCAAATTTGTGTAACTCAATGGTCAAGTTTGTGCAACTATATGTCAATTTGCTATAAGAAAGCCTACGAATTATGCCCTGACTCCCTCCCATACATTGACAACTTACAAATGCTAGTAGTAAGTTGGTTAACTCCAAGAGCATTAGTCAATAATAATATCCAGCAAATCACATAGAAAACAACAAAAGCATACGCTTAAGTTATAGTAATCAAGATCCATGCATTCAATCAGACTCAATATAGTTCACAAAGACACAAACTAGTCAGCCAAAATCCCACATACACAATCCACTGTAGCATACAGACTTCTTTCATCCTTCCATACCTGAACAATGAGATCTTTCAAGAGCTTCTTATAATGATGATGATCACCGCTGATGCGCCAGAGTTCCTTGGCCGCTTTTTTCCCTTCATCAAGTTGACTAAATCATCCTGAGCTTGGAGAACCTTTATCCGAGAAGCATTCAACTGCATAGAGTACTCACTGCAAACATATAAACAAACTTCCGTCACAATCTATCACAATCTCACAGCTCTCAGTCACCAAATATGCACACTAAATGCAGAGATATAAGATCCAAACTTATCCCGTCCATCAGGATAAAAATGAGAAACGTACTTATAGAGGAAGCTGTAATCGTGAAGGCCAACGACCAAAGCGAAAGCGCCGATTTCACGAACGAGAGCCAGAATCCGGCCGCCTTCCTGCCGATCGTCGTCCTCAGCGACTACGATCTCGATCCTCGTCTGTCAACAGAAACCTATTGTAATAGTCAATCGCAAGAAAAGTAAGTAGAATCGCACTGAAACCGTTCAATTTCGAGCATCGCACCATCAATCGGGAGCGAAATCGAAACCGAAATCAAGAAATCCAGATCGATGAGTCGATAGATCTAGAAAACGGTACTAACGTTGAAGAAATCGGAGCAGAGCTCTTTGAAAGAGAGAGCGAGCTGGTAGCCTTTGAGACGGAGGCCTCGGAGTTGCTTCTTCTTCTTCTTTCCGGTGCCGATGGAGGGAGAAATCGGCGATGGGAAGACGTGGAGGAGAGTGAGAACGTCCCCGTAGCGGAGGAGGTTGTGGAGAGCCCATTGTAACGCCGTCTTGGAAGCCTCGATCTCCGAAATTACAGGATTTAGCTAAACTCAAAATTACAGGATTTAGCTAAGTCACAAGTGGTTTCAGGAGTCACAAGATTGAGGATCCGGCGAACTCGAGGCTGTGGTGGCCGGCAATCAAGATCGGAGTAGGGGCCGTTGATGCGATTAATCCTGAGGCTCAGGATCTGCAGAATCGGGCCGTTGAAGCCGACGACGGGCAATCGAGCCGCCTCTCCACGCCCTCCGCCAAATCCGACCGAAGTCGAGGTTGGAGAAGAGCCCTAGCCTGAACTCCAGGAGGCTTTGTCGAGGACGGGGAAGCTGTGGGAGTGGTGGCGGTGGCCGGGGAAGGCGACGGGGATTTGGTGGATGTGGTGGGAGGGGAGGTGGTGGGGGATCGGGAGGGGGCTTGAGCGAAACTGCACGCGTGGGGAGGAAGCGTGCAGAGGAAGGAGACTAGCGTTCTCTTTTGCTTAAATCTGAGCCATTGGATCCGTTAGATCGAACGGTGGAGATCTATTCCTATTTCTCACCACAATAATCCTTCCTACATGACTCTTTCTCATCTCCAATTTAGTATATAGTAAGATTAGTTACGGTAAAGACACAATTTTTTTTTTATCAATGGTCACTTTTTTGGTAGAATATGGTAAGTGTATCACGGTTGATTGAGTACGTAATATATATAAACCAATCAAACAAATAAAATTAATTTAATTTTGAAACTTCAAACTATGCATTGTTTCTACCTTTTTAAGAAAAAGATATGTACGTGCATCTCTTAATTTTTTACGGAAAGATTTTTGTATAAAAGGAGTGTATTTTGATGATGAAAGATTTGACAAACAATAATACGTTAATGAAAAGATATGGAACTACTAATAGATGGTCACGTACATAATTGAAATTCAAAGATTACATGAGATCTTATAGATTTGGTTAGCTCAATTTTTGTAATAATGAACCAATAATTATAGACTAAATTGAATTTGGTCGGAGAAACAAATTCCAACCCTAAAAATCAAAGATACATCTCTTATGTTTAAATCTTCTAGAAATTGAAATGTTTTTTATTGGATCCGGAGAAGATAATTAATCTCTAGTTATGTTTTCACCATCCTGAAGCCATACTTTCTCCACCAAGTGAAGGTACATATCGAGCACAAGTGATTGTTTCTAACCTGGATTGCTAACGACCATTTTGAGTAGAGTCAAATTTTAGATCCCATCTTCGAGCATACAAAGTCATGGCCTTGTTTGTGAGAAAAAATGATTTCAAGTTTCTAATGTCTTAACCTTTTTTCAATTAATCAACGAAAATATCATGACTGTAGTGGAGAAGAGTGTGTTGGCCGTGGTGGAAGAGGCGTATGAGAATAATGGCAGTAGAGAGTAGGAAAATAAAATATGTAATTTCTATTAATTGAAGTATGTAAATGACGTGGAATTTCTTAAAATCATGGGTAGTATGATGTGGACAAATTTTTTCCGTGTGGCTTAACAAATAAATAGACATATATATGACGTGGTTGAATGATATAACGACATGCGGCAAAATCCTAGGTGGCATAATAGGCGATCGTTATGTGGAAAAATCCTACGTGGCGCAATGTGATGACTCCAAACCTTACGACTTTTATATATATGCATAGATTCGAAGTAGTGTCATCTATACAATTTCCTTAATTATAAATGGATGTTATATTAATTAACAAAGTATTGTTTGTAGGTTATGGACCTATGGTGTAATTATGATCATGTTAGTATTATTTTTCAAGGTATGCATTTACAGATTAGAGTTTTAATAGATATTTTTATTGTAAGTAATCAACCTAATTATCACGCCACATTATATATAAGTTGACCATCATCAGAAAATTGATAGCTATAGCTAATTTTGTAATAGTACCAAATTTTCAAATTTTCAAAATAAACTTCATCCAAAATTTATTACATAATTTTACAATATTCTAGTAATGATAGTTATAGCTAATTTTGTGA
The DNA here is from genome assembly GCA_963924305.1 of Polygonum maritimum. NCBI lineage: Eukaryota > Viridiplantae > Streptophyta > Magnoliopsida > Caryophyllales > Polygonaceae > Polygonum > Polygonum maritimum. The sequence goes on from OZ002737.1 coordinate 30,681,688, forward strand.
TGGTAATTAAGTTTCAAAATTAAAAAACGAACTCCATCCAAATAAAAATATGGAACTTTAAATAATTCTATTCCTATATATACTACCTTACTTGTTCATTTTCTCATCCATACATTTCCTCCTCTCTCAATTCTATTAGATTGTTTATCAAGCTTACATGTGAAATTATTAACCCAATAAGTTTACTTTTATATATAGCCTTTTTGGTGAAAATATAGAGCTTGTATAACACGATACTCTCATGATTACCCTTATATCTATCTCAGCCTATTCTATACACATGAATTTTTTTCTCACCCTATTGCATACATATGAATTTTTTCATAGTATAAATTTATTTTCCTTATTATAGCATATTAGTAGTAGTATTAAATCTAAGCATGAAAGGCTGAGAGATATGGGCCATTTGTTTACTAACAATAGTGATTGTTTGTTGCTTCCACCTCCTCCTTCTCCTTCAATTTCCATTGATCCCCCCTTCGGATTTGGGGTCCCGAATTGGTGGCGTCTTTGTAGCTCCTTCTTATTGGTTTGCTAATTGTGTGATCGGACTTAGGGTTCCAACCCTTCCGATAGTAGTTTCACTTTGCGGTGCTTTTTTCTTTTTACTTTTTGTACAACCTATTTGTTCGAAGAAAGTAAGAACAACTTTGACATGAACGCAGCAGCGGAACCAAAAATCCGTCCCAGAGGGGGCTAATCCAAATAAAGTCACAAGAAAAACATGGTTTCTATGTTAACAAGGCCCTTTTTGCAAATAAGCTCGTCTAACCCTTTCTCTATTTTTTACATTATAATCAAATATATTTTTTCTTAATTCTGGATCAGCAGACATGAAGTTCAACTACAAGCTGCACTATGCAAATTTTCCATTCTAGGCGGATCAACACTAAACAAATTCGGAATACTTGATGGATCGGAATTGATGAAAAAAATCTCTTCATAAACGTTAAAAAACAAGGAATTAATCCTAATTTTATATAAGTAGCAAGTCAATATGTAAATAGCAAGTCAGTAGCGAATAAAATCTCAATTAAGAAATTCAAAATCCATTTAAAAAAACCCTAATTCCACCCTTTAGAAATTTAAAATCCCTAAATCAATAAGCAACTAGAAACTAGAAACTAACAAGTCAATACTCAATTAACAATACTCAAAGCCCTTCGACGTCCAAATCCCTAAATCACTTAGCAATTACTCCAAATAACAACAATTAACAAATAATAACAAGTCGGAGGCGAAATCAGAGCAAGCAGCAAGGGCCTTCGATTACGGACTTCCGGTCGGCGGCGACAGCGTGGCTGCGAATCCCGCGATGCAACAGCATGGAGTCTGCTCAAGGTTGGTGTTTCCAATAAACTAAAACTCTAGCTGTTATAAGCTGGTTTACACAAAAATGGTTCATACAGAAAGCAACCCTACAATTTCATGAAAAAACTGTGTTCGAGCTTGTGGACTACTAGTGTTTTCTTATTGTTAGTTTGTCTTTGATGCTTCATTTGCTTAACTGCTCTATATATAATGCTAAAATGCCAATGCTGTCTTGGTTCCCGGAGGCTTTGGTGATAGAGGAGTTCAAGGGAAAATTCTTGCTTCCAAGTGATACAGACAGCTGTGTTAGAATTCACCAGATCAGTTCTTGGTGTACAAGATGCAAACAATACAGAGTTTGATCCTGACACCCAAAGCCCATATGTTATTTTCATGCCAGAGGTTTGTACCTTGATACTTTTAGCATAAATTTCAACCTATTCTAAACATACACTAAAAACTTCTTTAATGTATTGTTAGGGTTCAAAAACACATATCGGTGGAACGATGCGACTTGGGTCAAGAAGAACACACTCCCCTGTTAAGGACTGTACATCTGCAAAGCTGTAAGACCATCAATAATTCTGTTCGGGCGATGTGTATATATATGTTTACCATGGTTTCTGACTATGATGTTGTGAAATTGCTAGGTATGGCAATGTAAGTTATGTGGATGAAAGACACCGTCACAGATACGAGGTTTGTTTATACAGTGCATGACTCCTAATTCCAGACACTGAAATCTTGTCGCGATAAATATTGCTCGGAAACGCCATTCTTCATCATGCATTATACGAGTTTATCACTGACAATCTCATCTTGGTATCCTTGTGGGTTAATCCTCAATATGTCAACCAACTTGACAGTAAAGGATTGATGTTCACAGGCAGAGATGAAACTGGCCTGAGAATGGAGGTTAGGAGTTGTCAAATGTTTTATTTACCCACTTGTATTAACTTCTATTTCTGATATCATTTTCTTATTCACTTTTTTTTTTTGTGGTTTCCATTTATCAGTTTATCCCATTCGATTGGAATTTGCCGTTTCGAAAATTATATAAAGCCCTCCACGTTTGGTAAATTCCTTTCTCTCTTCAATTTGATATTGCTTTTGCAGTGTTTTGTGTTCTTTGCAGTTTTTTTGGTGGCTTTTGTGCTTTGCCTTTTTCTTTCCCAGCACGCTGACCATAGTTGCGGAAATCGAATCCCCTATTGTCCTCCTCTTCATTTATTTAACTCTACTTTGTGCTTGATTTCAGGTCATATGTGAAGCTTGTGACGCAAAGCAACCAGTAAGTTGATTTAGGTTTTCAATGTTACTTTCACTCTCTTTCACTGTTGTGTTATTATGTGAATGAGCCTCTGTTGGTGTGATGTTTCTATATGTATCTTCTTGATTCAGGTTTCTCAATTGTGTCCAAATTGTGGTGTTAAGATGGGAGAGCTTTTCTGTTTTGGCAGGAAATGCAAACTTCTGGGCATTTGGCTGTGAAGCTATCTGTCTACAGGTAATTTTCACCCCTTCTTGTTCTGTAATGTGTCATGGCAATTTCAAATTTCGAAACTGTATGGATTTTGCGTTGATTGTGTAATATATGCGTGTTTCAATTTTTTTCCTGTTCGTAATCATGAGAAATCAATTCATGACTCATATTGGTACTCCATAGTCCATATTTCCTTGTTAAGTTGCACTGAGATGAGTTATTGAATTCAATAGAGTGAATAGTCCTAAGCTAGCTGCGTTCTCAGAAGACATTGTTGTGTTATCTTGACAAAATGAGAATTAGTATAAATTCAGTGATATGTGACAAATCAGTATATTGTCTGTGAAGATATATGCATGTTAATTATGATATGTGTTCACTTTGATATCACACCTGTAGGCATCCCTTTGATTCCTCAAAATGGGGCTGCATATGCAAGTTCCTTAGAGCACCTGGTGTTTTGGAGAAGAAATGTACAGTTGAGCTTGAGGAAGCCACAGAGAATGACCTTGTAGTGGTATTGATTCGCTCTACTTTGTATAGGTTAACTCTTGTATTTTAGAGCTATATTGAGAGTGTTTAGGTTAGTTTTGAGCGTTATTGTAATATCAAGACCGAAGACACAAGACATGAAGAATCAAGAGTAAAAGAGCTTAAAGACGAAGAATCGCCACTGCATGATTACCGCGGACGCGTTACCTATGGCGCGGGCGCGGTGGAGTGGAGGAGCGAACCAACCTAAACCGTGAAGGCCGCGGACGCGTTGCTCCCGGCGCGGTCGCGGTAGAAGCTGAACCCGGTTTGACCATTTGAAGGCCGCCGCGGGCGCGGTTCTTGTGCCGCGGGCGCGGTGGTAGCCGACTTCTAGACGGGCGAGATTTCACCGTTTCTATCTTGTTTCCTTTCTTATCTTTCGGTTTCCTATCTTATTTAGTCCGAAAAGGTTGATCTTTGGGGCTATATAAGGGGAACCTTTCTAAGCTTTTAGAGGATCCAATTCTTGTCAATCAATTGTAATTCAATAAAGATTAGAGTTTTCTTTGTAATGGAGAACTAACTCTCCTTTGGAGTTTATTCAATCAAGGAAGCTTTATTATGAAGTTGTGAAATTCTGGTAACCTCTTTATCCTTAGGCCTTTATTGATACTCTTGTGCTTCATCCCATGATCTATGTTTGATTTTATGAGCCTGATCAACTTGTTTGATTGACTTAGATCTATTGTTTGAATTAGGATTGGTTGTTGTCTATGCATCTTTCTTATTCTCGAAACAACTCTATTCTATTCTAGGACCGTGGACTAGTTTAGGGAAGAGTATTCAATGGTTAAATTGTGTATGAGACTCGTAGCTTGATTGCATGATTTGATTTCCTATTATCCCTGTGCTCTATGCTAATTCTAGGTTAAGCGTCCTTGCCTAGGGTTATAGAATTGCTTGGACCGTGGACTTGCGATTTCTAATGATTGGGATTGGAATTGACCTAAGCATATAAAGAGGTGGATGAATTCATGATCAATGGATTAATAAAGTGGAATTGATTGAATGAACTCTGCTTGATAACTTCGATTGAAACCAACTTTCAAATCCCCTTTTGATTACTTGCATGAAAACCACATAAAATCTGAATAAAACTGATTCCTTTGGGTTCGACCCCTTGCTTGCCTACTATACTTGTGTTTGCATGTTTGAGATTTATTTTTGATAAGGGAACAACGACTTTGCCCGAGTCAGATATCATTTTGTGCACCTTAAACTGTGATGAGACAAGGTCCTGTCTTTCAAATCAACCAACAGAATTCTGCAGGGACTCTAATGAGGAAGGTGAGATTGTGTCAATCTTTTTGTTGCAAGTTTCTTTCTTGGGAATAAAGTCTTGATCCTTTTTTCTCTCCCTCTTTGTAGACTTCAAAAATAGCAAAGACAACCATGATTTTTTAAGAGAGCAAACCTTAGTAAACAAGTATGCTTATAAATGATTTTCCCTTTCTGTTTCAATCTTTGGTTAGTTGAGAAAGAAAATGCATTGATATTGAATCTTGTTTGTTGTTTGTCTTTACCAAAAACCGGCCAATTACGCCGGCAGTTCATGGGCAAATTGAGGTGAAGCAACATCATCAGTTAGGCTCAAAGGAGTGATTATTACTGCCGAATTAAGTAATACTAGCTGCTTCTTCTTTTTTCAGGAGCAAAAGCATTTGCAGCTTAGGATTGAAAGAGGCACAAGATACACTTGCTACAGCTGATCCCTTTCTCAGCTATTCCCAATGGTCAATTCTGGGTGCTCAAAACCTTCATTGTCTGAATTGACAGAAGCAAGGCCATTGAGCAGAGAGAGTCTTGACAATCGAAATCATAACAAAGGTCGTGGTTGTTCAAATGAAAGCTCCTTGACTTCATCTGAAACCTCAGGTGCAAATGGAGATCCTTAGGTATCTACCAGTTTAATCCGATTTCCCAATACTTATAGTTTACAATGTGATCATGGATATAATTGGGTTTAATTTTGTAAAACATTTTTCAGTGTGTATGAGATTAATAGAGAAAAAAGGAACATGGCAGTAGCACAGTTTGAAGCAACTGATGGATCACTTTTATTTATGTATTAATTGCTTGCCTAGGTTGGGATACTCAGTTACATGGCTTTCTTGCGTTCTTCGGTTTCATCTGTTAGAGTGAAGCTTTGTGGTGTGGATGAACATTGCTTTTACATGATATTGTTTAATTAGGTCAGGGGCAGCTGCTTATTTATGTTAACAAAACAAGGTGTAAGGTAGAGTGGAGGGCAAATGAGATTTCATTATAAAACCATGTCGAGCACCACAAGAACAACGCTCAAGAATTCGCAATTAATCATTGAATTTCCTCTCTGTCTCTATTAATGTTAATTGTGCGATTCTGAAGCGATTGGGGTTTGAAATCGTGTGCTGTTTTATTCCAAATTTTACAGTTCACAAGGCCTTCCTCTGGGACGAAATCTCAAGGTTTGTTTTCGCTTTCTAGATTTTCAATTTCGTTTCTCTCGCACTGATGAAAAACCTTAAATTCCTCTGTTTTTTGGGGCAGGGTCGTTTAAGACGCTTATGCCAAAGGAGGTGAGGGTTTGGCATCTACTAATCTCCCTTCTAATTCATGTTTGCTTAATTAACGGGGTCACTACAGAATAATGAAACTGATCAAGAAAAACAACACACAGATAACGGGAGAGAAGGTAGGGGAAGCAAAGGTAGTGACTGGAATGCATCAAAGGAAGGCAGAAATGGCGCGACAAGTTGACGCCTTCATCGCCTTGCCAGGTACTCCATTACTTACTTAATTTTGTTATTAATCAAGACTTAATTATGACTATTATGATTAGTCTGACACTAATGGTTTAATTGTTGCTGGAGGAGTACGTATGTAGGGTTAATTCCTCCTCCTTTTGTTTGTGCTTATTTTTCATTCAACTATGCAATCAATCAATATATATACCATATAGTTAGTATTCATTACCAATAACGACATCAACCAACTTGCCTTGTTCCATTCCATGTGATCCCCTCTCACACCATCCATTTTAACAGCACGTCTCAAACAATGCTACTATGATGTAAAGATTTAACCCTTTAAATTGGCATTTAACTTGGGCTGAGTATGGATATGGGTTCAAGTTCAGGCCACACCATGTAAAGTATCTTTTTCCTTGGTTCTTGCTGAGTTTGTTGTTATTTTGTGTTTTAGGATGGCATATTGTTCTGTAATTTAAGTTGATATTTTTATCGAATTGAAATTTGCAGGTATTGCTATCCAGGGTCAGCCTCTTCAATGGAAAGGGTGTGTCAAGCTCTGCAACTTCTTCCCTTCAGCAGTTTAGACAAACAGCTGAAGCTGTGATGTGCGGCCTCTTCCCAAACTCTCCCACTACTACATCCAACAGAACAGATGGTAATCTTCCTTCCCTCCGCTGGATATAATGACATTTGGTTAACGTATTGTTTCTAGGGTCACACATTCTTCTTACAACAAACTTGCTTTTTATATATCCTGATATTCAAGTCAACTCACCTTATTAGGACTGATTAGCATTCAATAGGAAAGTACTTGATTCTGAAAATACGCTGTACTTGTATAGTTATATTATGCCTTTGCTAAGTTGCGTGTGTATAAACTGGGTGAATTATTAACCTTCTTTTATTGTTGATACAGGTGATTTGATACGGGTGAGTGAGTGGAATGCCCTGCAACAACCAGTAGCATCTGCATTTATGGCTGCGATAACATGCTTACATCTCGAAGAAAAAAAATATCTTGCAGTGGAAGTACCTATAAAGCATCACAGCTTCGCAAATTTGCAATTTCACAGGTTACCTTGATACCCTAAACCATACAAGAATATCACATCATTTTAAGTTGTTGCCTATCGTCATTATCATTTCCAGCCATTAATTCTATGTTATGTTTACAATTTTGAACCACCGAATTTGGCAGGCTAACTATGTACTGGGTGACAACCCCATGAAGCTGAGCTGTCTTGTGGGTTATGGAGATATATACCCACAGTTTGTACACCACAGGGGAGGTTCTATTCCCGAACTCCCAAGTGTAAGGATGGGTTCAAGTGGCTTGATTCAAAAGATCCAAACCCAAATGTAGCCATTGGAGCGCTTGTGGGAGGACCATTCCTGAATGAAACATACGTTGACTCAAGAAACAACACGTTGCAAGGAGAAGGCACAATTATAACATAAGAACCAAATTTGATGCTTTACTTGTTGGCTTATGCCTCTTAGGACTTTGTAAGTGGCTTCTTGAGATTCAAACTCCGAGGCTTTGAAGTTGCATCTTCCTAGAATAGAAGATTATATCTGAGGTTGTTGAAGATGGCATGAAAATGCAGGTCTGGATCCCTTTCATTGCGCCTTCTAATTGTTTTTTCCCACCTTGAACAATTGTTTATGGTTAAACTATTGCATATAATTACGTTTTTTCCCCCTTTTTATTATATGTTGTGGACTTCTTTTTGAATGAAATTTATTTTGCTCATTCTGATTTTTTTGCTTGAAATGCAATGGCTCCACTTTTTGGGTTTACTGTTAAATCTGATGGTATTTTAAGCTAACAAATGCCTTACATTTATTGTTTCTTGGATCTCCTTCTGACTAAATTAAATTGGGTGATTGCATTTTTTTTAGGAATTTTTTTTCAGTGCCAAGAAGTAGGTGCAGGAATTCCAGTTGCAAGGTGATTATTGGAAATATGTGATAGGATATTATATATTTTGGGAAAAACTAGGTAGATCTCAAGTTTTCGGGTTTGACAATATAACAAGTAAAAAAGCTTTCTTTTCTTGTTTTTTGGGTTCCATATGATCATTCTTCTATCTGGATTAGATGGAAGGATGGCGTATAAAAGAATTATTTCTAATATGCACATAGAAACATTTCGTGAGCAGCATTTCATTGTTGCTTGCAAGCATACATCTTTCAGTGCTTAGATTATTTATTCACATATTGGGGCTAACATATGGTTTTTCCCAAAATCATGCTTATCTGATGTCATTTTCTTAGGCAGCGTCTCTGCAAGATGGATTCAAATGCAGTCTTCCGGCCTTGTATGTTCTCCGACCCCTTCTATTTATGTTCTCTGTTGGTGTCTTTGAGCAAATTTCAGAAAAAATGTAAACAGCCTGAAACAAAGAGCTTTTGCTGGAAAAGGGTAGCTTGAGCGAGCAATCTTGTGTCAAAGCAGATGCAGTTTGATTGATAGTGTCATTGCCCACCATTATTTAATGGAATGTATTATTCAAATTTTCCCGGATGAATAATATTTGCAAATGCTTGACATACTACTAGGTGCTCGCCTTCAGCTTCAGGTAATGAATGAAAATATCCTTGGAAGTACAATAGTTGGCTGAAATGTTATCTTATTTTGTTCTTCTATGCATATTATTTCTGAAGGGTTCTCTCATTTGTTAATACTTCTCATCATCAGTGAACAATTGATATCAAAACACTACTGTCTCAGCTAATGGATGGGTTGTCACATTATGCTGCATCAAGTACAGAGGTGAGTTGTGAGCATCCTTCACTCTTTATTTACTATTTTATTTTATTTTATTGTTCGCTTGTTTCTGCTTGCTAATCATTAACCTTGTTCAGGTTTTGCCTGAATTTCTCCAAGTGGAAGCTTTTAAGTTGAGTAGTGCCACTGGGAAGGTAGAGCACATACATACGCCAAATTGTTTTCGCTTTATATTTACATATTGTATTGATTTTTTGACCTTCATCAGTTTTGTGCTAAGTTTCAGCCAACTAGCTTTTATACGCCGTCGGAATTGGCCCCTGCAGTTTCCTCTTTGTTGGCCGATGAACTCAGCAGTTACCTTGACAAGAATGCAATGATGGTCGTCCAGGGTGGGGCCGACGTCGCCAACTGTCTTCTGCAACTCAAATGGGATCACATCTTCTTCACTGGTAACTAACACCAGTTCAGAGCTAGAAACTATGTTATATTTCCAGTTTCTTGAAACTGTCGACCAAAATTTGAAAATATAATTCCAGTGGGCTGCAGACAAAATTCCCGTGTGAGAATACTTTCTCATAGTTCACTTTTATATATGTATCAATTCATTGCCTAGGTTGGGATACTCAGTTACATGGTTTTCTCACGTTCTTCCGTTTCATCTGTTCGTAATGTTCTTCAGTTGTATTGATTGATCATTCTGCTGCTATATTCTATTTCTCTTTCGCTGGACAAAATGGATGCAGCTGACCAGGAAACATTGATCAGGTAAGTATGAGTAAAATCTTCTCCTAACAAGGCTATACAATTTTGAGGCAGCAACCATTATCTGGAGCGTTGCACAGCATACTTGTGTATTTCTATATTCAGTTGACATGCCTTCTTCTGCTTCAGGCAAAAACATTTGCTCAACAACTGGCGTTAGGGTCATTCATAGCCCTAGCGGGCAACCTTCCGTTGACATCTACAAGCTTAACACTCTGTCATGGTCTACGCTTGATTAAGGTGAAAATTCTACTTAATTTCATACTTTTGTTATTTTTGATTTAGGATTCATTGGCAGACATAAAATCCTTCATTACAACCTCCCAATTGGGCTGCATATGATTTCAGGAGCCCGTGTCTAATTGTGGTCCTGACATGAGCTCTGACTCTGAGGTGGGAAAAATTGCTGTGGATTTCTGAAACTTTATTGGCCGTGGAATCTATTTCTAATGATTCTTCAGGTCTTCTTCCATGAGAGAACATTCGATTTGTGAACCTCAAAAGATCCTCTCGATCATTTGTTTCTTGATGTTAATGTGCCAGTACGTTTTCACCTTCCTTTTATTTCATTACCATGATGTTATTAAATATCAGATTAACTGATTAAAGATTCATGGATTTTGTATTTAGTATTGCAGAATAGGGTCTGAAAGGAAGAAGCAGGTTTTGTCCAAGTGCTATTTTGTTTTTAAGTTATAAATTATTTTGTAGTGATTTCTCATATTATGGTTTATACATCAGGAACAAAAGGGCTGTTATTGTATTGCTGTTATTGTGGAACTTTCGTTCCTTTAATTTCAAAGTCATGTTTTCTAATATCCTTTCATTCACATGATGTTCTCTTTCTGTAGAGACAGAGAAGCTCTGAAATTGTCTGAAAGTGGTTTCCAGTTGCTTGTATGTATGAGATATTTTATTAGAATGCAAATATATTTTGTATTTATTCTGCTGGTGTAATTTCCTTTTTCGACTTACATGTGATAAACACAACTGCAGGACTTTGGTATAAAATTAGGGAGTACATTTCTAACGCTTAGGTGATGAGAAAAACAACTACTCTTTTCATTAATCTTCTTGAAGAGTTTGCGTACATTTACTTTGTGCATATTTTATTGATTATATAACCAGTGTTGATTGCCTCTGGTAAACAAATAGCCTTTTGACAAAACTCTGAGGTACTGTCTTATGAAACCATGACATCAATATATATGATAGAACACAGTTAATCATACCAGAGCAGTGTAATATGATAGAACCTCAAGGAGAATCTCTCTTGAAGCCAAACTAAAAGACTGATTTTTATTTCAATAACTCGATAATCTCTGCATTACAGCTCTGATTCTTATATAATAGACCCTAAAACAGAATTGGAAATAGCTAGATAATGATCCCTAACAATCAGGGATTTATTTCCTAAAGCACAGGATATAAAGGGCTAATTGCTGAAATTTGGGAATGATTGCTGATTTCTGGGAATAATTGATGCTAATTGATTTATTTCTATGCTTAATTCTCTACTGGGATTGTATCATTGCATCCCCTCTGAAAACTCGACTTGTCCCCAAGTCGAGAAAGGCTCTTATCCTGGATCTTCGCATGATGTCTTAATGCCCTGCAGTTTACACTCTCGCCCATTAAGCCTGAAAATCAGGGACATGTCATTCCAATTAGCCAAAACAGTGTTTAAAGATGCTAGCCACTTAATTCCCAAAACCACTTCTGCTGCGCCTAATGGGAATGGGTAAAAATCCTCAGTAATGATGAAGCCTGGCAACTGAAGAGATATGGCAGGACATAGCTGGCTGCAAGGGATCACTTCTCCATTCCCTATTGTTACTCCAAACGCAGGAACTTCTCGAGTTGGTAGATGCAACTCATTCACTAATTGGTCTGAGATGAAGTTATGAGTTGAGCCGCTATCTATCAAGACCAAAACTGACCTGTTTTTCACCTTGGCTAACAACTTCATTGTGGTGGAAGTTTGGCCTACAATCTGATGGAAAGATATTGCTGCTGTAATTTCTTCTTTCTCTGCATCTACAACCGGTGAAATCTCCTCTTCATCACCCAAATGAGTTGTATCAAACTCACCTGTGTACTCCATGTTAGAAAAAGTTGTTTTACACCTATGACCAGGTGAGAATCTGTCCCCACAACGGTAACAGAGACCTTTTTCACGCCTCTGTTGCTTCTCCATATCCCAAGGCTTGTGTGGTGCAGGATTATTACTAGGGCTTCTATTATGTTGATGAGGTGAATGGGCGGACAAAAGGGAATTTTTGTTTTTTGAGTTTGCAAGGGGCTGATTTGAGGAGCTTTGAACTACTTTCGCTTCAAACTCTAAGGCGAGACTTACCGCTTTGAAAACAGACCTGGGCTTATGGATTCGGACCTCCGCTTTCAACTCGTCTTTAAGCCCGGAGAGAAAGACGCCTAACAAACAGTGCTCAGGCCAATCCCTAACTCTCGTAGCACGTCGGGCAAATTCTTGACGGTATTCTTGTACGGTACCCATCTGCTTGACTGCGCATAAGAACTCATCCGGATTCTGGAATTCCGGAGGTCCGTAGTGCTCTTGAAATGCCTTTACAAGATCCTCCCAGAACAAGATCTCGCCCTCACCGGAAATCCATGCAAAGAGATCAAGTGCATCCCCTTCAAGATGCATAGATGCAATTTCAACCTTCATCTCATCTGGGGTGTGGAAGTACCGGAAGTACTTTTCAGCCTTTAGGACCCATCCACGTGGATCACCACCTTCAAACTTCGGGAAGTCAATTTTAGCTTTAGGGTGGTGATTGTTGTAGTAGCCTCGGTTGTTGGCGTCGTATGCATCATAATCATCAACATATCTAGGATGTTGGCGGTCATACGGTTGTCCTCTCTGCATTCGCGGTCTGCCCTGGAGGGTGTTTGCTGGGCTACCGTCGGCTGAACCTCTGGCGTTGTGCAGATCGTTGGCTGACAGTTGGGCGGAGAGGGATTTGATGAGAGCAGCGAGGTCGTTCATCATTTCTGGTGTAGGATTTTGACTGGTGGAGGGTGGAGGGTCGTTGTTTTCTGGATCAGTGTTTTGGGAATTGATATTCTGGTGGTTGGGGACGGAATTGGAGCGGGTATTCACCATCGGATCGATGGCTCTGATACCAAAATGATAGAACCTCAAGGAGAATCTCTCTTGAAGCCAAACTAAAAGACTGATTTTTATTTCAATAACTCGATAATCTCTGCATTACAGCTCTGATTCTTATATAATAGACCCTAAAACAGAATTGGAAATAGCTAGATAATGATCCCTAACAATCAGGGATTTATTTCCTAAAGCACAGGATATAAAGGGCTAATTGCTGAAATCTGGGAATGATTGCTGATTTCTAGGAATAATTTAAAAACAAATGAAAAGGTGGCAGCTTGGGATTTAGTTTTGAAGACAGCAAGGGAAGGTTAGGTAGCTCACTGTAGTGAGTGACATGATGAAGACGGCGAAAACTAGGTTTGGGAATTGTGTTATTCAATTCAGAAAGGAAGGAAAACAATGTCTTAAATACAAACCTCAAAGCTAGCTATCCAAAACACTGCGTTTAACTAAAAGCAAATAAAAAAAGGGCTAGAGACTAAAACACTGCGTTCCCACATTTCCACATGAGCTGTCAAGAGCCCCCCTCAAACTGGTGGTGCGATTGAGTGAGCATCCCCAGTTTGTCCAGAAGTTGTCGATGATGAGCAGATGGCAGAATCTTTGTTAATACGTCTGCAAGTTGATTTGTGGTTGGAAGATATGAGAGTTGGAGGATCCCATCCATGACTTTTTCCCGAGTGAAATGACAATCTATTTCTAGATGCTTCGTGCGTTCATGGAAAACGGGATTCTTGGCTATGTGGATGGCGGATTTGTTGTCACAATGTAAGGTAACAGGTTGCAATTCTTTTTCTCCAAGTTCCTGTAAAAGATTGATCAGCCAGGTTACCTCTGCAGCCGTTTGAGACATCGCCCTATATTCAGCCTCTGAGGAGCTCCTTGAAACTGTAGCCTGCTTCTTTGATCTCCAGCTTATGGGATTTGTTCCATGCATAACAACATAGCCAGTGACAGACCTTCTTGAAGTAGGGCAAGCAGCCCAATCTGAATCTGAATATGCCTGAAGTGTGATGTTGTTGCCTGGCTTAAAAAACAATCCAAAATGCATTGTTCCTTTCACATAGCATATTAGGTGCATTAGTGCATCCATATGAGCAAGTCGAGGTTCTGCAAGAACTGACTCAGGACCTGGACAGCAAAGGAGAGATCTGGTCTTGTGTTTGTTAGATAATTCAGCTTGCCTACTAAACTTCTGTATAAAGATGGATTTTGAAGAATTTCACTACTGCCCTCATCTCCAAGCTGAAAATTGAGTGGCAGCGGTGTGACCCTGTTCCTGAGCTTCTCTGCATCAGCATCATTCACAATTTCTCTCGCAAATCTCTGTTGAGAAATAACCAAATTCTCATCCTGATGTTTCACTTCCATCCCCAAGAAGAAGTTCAACTCACCAAGATCCTTGATACTAAAAAGCGAATGCAGGGCCTGCTTGATTCGATTGATGATTGAAGTGTTTGATCCAGTCACCAGAACATCATCCACGTATATTGCTACTATGGTGGTGTCTGTGTCTGTACGTTGAAGGAATAGTGAAGAATCGAACTTGGACTGAACAAAATTCAGCGTCACAAGAGTAGTTGCAAGTTTGTGAAACCACTGCCGAGAAGCTTGTTTTAGGCCGTAGAGACTCTTTTGAAGAAGGCAAACCTTGTTATGTGGATTGGGCATTCCCTCTGGCATATTCATGTATACTTCCTCGAGCAAGTCTCCATGGAGAAACGCGTTATCAACATCCAATTGAAATATCTTCCACCTCTTACAGAGAGCCAAAGAAATAAGAGTCCTTATTGTGGTCATTCGCACCACGGGTGAGAATGTCTCATCAAAATCCAACCCGTACTGTTGGGTGTAACCTTTCGCAACTAGTCGTGCTTTCAATCTCTCCAGGCTTCCATCTGATTTGAGTTTGACTTTGTACACCCAACGACAGCCTATCGCCTTCTTACCTGCAGGCAAATCAACAATTTTCCAAGTATGATTAGTAGTTAAGGCCTTTAGTTCTTTATTCATAGCTTCTACCCAGTTTGGGTCCTTAGATGCGTGGAAATAGGATTTAGGTTCAATGGGAATGTCTGTGGAAAGGGTTGAGCAAACAATGGGAGAAAATAGAGACTCAGTGAAGCCATGTATTAGAGGGAACTGGCTTACAACATCAGAGAAATTGCATATGTAATCTTGGAGATAGGAAGGAGTCTGATGGTGGCGAGTGGATCTTCTCAGTATGTGGTTGGTCTCAGGTTCAGGAACACGAGTTTGGACGGTTGTCGTTTGGTCATTTTGATGAGAGAGATCCAGGTTTTCTTGAGTAGGCGATGGGGAATCAACATGTTCTGTGATGTGATCATGGTTTAAGGGTGTAATGGAGAAATCAGGTTGGGTGGAAGTTTGCTGTTCAAAAATTTCTAGGTTGTTTTGGGCTGGAAAGAGAGTTTCAGCTGGGTAGAAAAAGGATTCAGATGTTCCAGTGGGAATAGGAAGGCTTTCATTTGGCTGTTTTGAAGTGGTATTGTGGAAGGGGAAAACTCTCTCATGGAAAATAACATCTCTGGAAACAAATATTCTCTTGCTCTCAATCTCCATCACTTTGTACCCTTTAGTTGAGGGAGGATACCCAATGAAAACGCATGACACACTTCTAGGATCAAATTTAGTTCTCTCTCTTTTTAATGTTGAAGCAAAACACAAACAACCGAATGACCTCAAATGGGAATATGAAGGTGAATGTTGGTAGAGTCTTTCATCAAGGGTTGAGAAATTCAGGCTGGAAAGCGGGAATCGATTGATTAGGTATGTGGCTGTCAAAATGGATTCACCCCAATAGCTGAGAGGTAGGTTTGATTGCAAAAGGAGGGCTCGAGTTGTCTCAAGAAGATGTTTATGTTTTCTTTCGACAACTCCATTTTGTTGTGGGGTGTCCACACATGTGATTTGGTGTTCAATCCCTTTCTCCAAGAAAAATTTCTTTGATTCCAGGCTAACAAACTCCCCTCCATTGTCTGATCTCACAGTAGTAACATGGTTTTTGAATTGTTTCTCAACAAAAGAAATGAAGGACTTGAGGATTGGAAGGGCATTGCTTTTGTGGGATAAGAGATGAGTCCAAGTGGTTCGAGTATAATCATCAACTACAGTCAAAAAGAATCTGTATCCGTTATATGTTTGAATTTTGTATGGCCCCCACAAATCTATATGTATCAACTGAAAGGCATATGAAGATTTAATGCTACTGTGAGGGAAAGAAGACCTGTGTTGTCGAGCCTTAGGACAAATTTTGCAAATTGGTCTATTTGATAGGCAAGCATTCTTAAGAAAAGGAAACAAGTGCATTTGCTCAAAAGGGACATGCCCCAATCTGAGATGCAAAACATCCAGAGAAATAGCATTCAAAACATTAGAACTGATGCTCTCTACTGAGTCATTATAACAAGATCTTGAATTAGAGTAAGCTGCTGGAGGTTGGAAGGATTTGAAGGATTTAGTTGATGAAGTGTCTGGGACGTTTTTGTGAGCTAGGTAGAGGCCTCTGGAAAGGTTACCAAGAACCCGATGCTTGCTCGTGGAAAGGTCCTGGATAACACATTGAGATGGAGTAAAGAAGAGCTTAGAATTGAGTTGAGTAGCTATCTGACTGACTGAGAGAAGATTAAATGTGAAGTCAGGCACATGAAGGACATTCTTTAGGGTGATTTCAGAGTCAAGTTTGATTGTTCCAATGTGTTTAATCTCAGCTTGCTTATTATTGGGCATGGTTATATAGCTAGGTCTGTTAAGTGGCTCAAAAAGGTCGAACAGGTCAATATATGGACAGATATGGTGGGTTGCTCCACTATCTATAACTCAAACATGAATATTACCATGAATAGAGAGACAAAAGGACTTACCTGCCATCATACAGGATTTGTTGTCGTCTGATCCATGTGCATTGATTTGCTGCTTGCTTAGGAGGGCTATGAGCCTCTCATATTCATCACGTGTCAGTGGTGAGGATTTGTCTGGTCCTGTTACTGAGCTCTCCTGTGAAGATGAGGCATTTCCTGCAAACTTCCTTTCCCTGTCTTTAGGGTACCAATGGATCTTGAAACATCTGCTAATGTTGTGCCCCGGGATTTTACAGTGATCGCAATAGTAATTAGGTTTTTGCCTCTGTTCATTCCCATTCGCTCCACTAGATTGGCCATTGCTGTTGGACTGATTTCCATGGTTGCTGGACTGATTTCCCTTGCCATACTGACTTCCTCCCTGGTTCCCCTTTGGATTGAAATTCTGTCCAGCATACTGACCAGGATTATTGGAGCTTTGCTTTGACTTAGGAAACACACTAAGGGCTGAAGAGTCACCAGCATTCAGGGAAGAATTATTGTTGTTCAATGATCTTTGCTTCTCCTCTTGAAGAATCATTTGATGAACTTCTCCCAAGGTGGGAGTTGGTTTCATCATCAGGATGTTCCCCCTTACTGTTCCATAGGAATCATTCAAGCCAGCAAGAAACTGCAATACTTGTTGGTTTAGAATCATTTGTGGTACTGGATTCAAGGCACTACAAGAAGAGCATTTTGGTAAATCAGCTAGCACTAAGTACTCATCAGAAATTTTCTTAAACCTCGAGTAGTAGGAAACGATTGAAGAGTTTCCTTGAGTGATGTTGAATAGCTCCTTTTGAACCTGGTAGATTCTCGCTGCACTCGGCTGTCCAAACCTGAGACGAAGGTCGTTCCAGACATCAGCAGCCGTGTCACAATAGAGTAGCGTCTCGGCTATCTCCTTCTCCACTGAGTGTAGAAGCTAGGAAATTACCATGCTGTTGCATCTATTCCACTGCATCTCAAGGGGCGAACCTGCTTCGGGCTTTTTGCAATCTCCTGTCACAAACTGAATCTTGTTCTTTGCTACCAACGACACCTCGACTGCTCTCTTCCAGTGGTAGTAATTGTTTTCGTTTAGGAGTTGAGTAGCTAGAACATAGTTTGGATGATTTGAGTGGTGAAGATAATAGACATGATTTGGATCTGTGACAGCTTCTATTCCTGGACTGAGGGCTTGGTTCTGTTCGTGTGAGGCCATGGAGATGATTTTCATGTGGTAAAAAGAAGATTGAAGTTGAGGGTGACTATTCCCTGCTCTGATACCATAAAAACAAATGAAAAGGTGGCAGCTTGGGATTTAGTTTTGAAGACAGCAAGGGAAGGTTAGGTAGCTCACTGTAGTGAGTGACATGATGAAGACGGCGAAAACTAGGTTTGGGAATTGTGTTATTCAATTCAAAAAGGAAGGAAAACAATGTCTTAAATACAAACCTCAAAGCTAGCTATCCAAAACACTGCGTTTAACTAAAAGCAAATAAAAAAAGGGCTAGAGACTAAAACATTGCGTTCCCACATTTCCACATGAGCTGTCAAGATAATTGATGCTAATTGATTTATTTCTATGCTTAATTCTCTGCTGGGATTGTATCATAATATGTTGTGGTGATTAAGTTTTTCATTTGCTTTCTGTGCATTTATAATAGGTCTATATTGATGAGATGGACTGGTCAGTGCCAAGTGCCATTGTTGTTGGGAATGAGAGCAGGTGAGTCCTCTCCTACATCTATCTTTACATATCTTGCTTCTCTTACCTTAGAATACATGGATATTAAAGGGCCGAAAACACATGCTCACTTTGTGCCCCTTTTGAAAGGAGTATTTGTGATTCTCACATGGATATGACCAAAAAAAATGTTTTTATGGAAACTTTATATTTCTGGCAACTAAAAACAAAAGTGACTATGGTCTCTCAGAGTAATGAGCCAGGAGTCTTTGGAGCTATCTGATATTACATTGAGTTATCCCTATGAGGGCAATGGCGGACTCGTTTAACGTTTCAGTTGCAGCTGGCATCCTTATGCACCATGCTGTTGGTGATAGAACATCACGTCTGGTAATTTACTTTTCCATCTGAAGCATTCATTTGATATGTCACGCTTGTCAGCTCAATGGAGAAAATGCTATGATATGAACACTTTAGCTGATATCAAGAAATTGTTTTTTGTCAAAATAAATCCGTAGTTATTGCCTGACATGACCTCGTAAATAGGAAATATTGGTTGTGTTGCATCATATTTAGGTTATCTTTGTACTCTAGGTCACACTTTGTTGCTTAGATTTGGAGTCCAGTGCAAATGATTTTCACAACAGTGAATTGCTTGAATCTGAGGATTTCTCGTCTTGTGATGCATGATCTCACACTCCTCTTCTATTACTTCTCCAAGCAAGTTACTTTCAACTACAACCATGGACAATTGACAGCTCTCTTTTCTTGTATAGGAGCGGTGAGTTGGGAGGGACCCACATGGGTCGAATCGTGAACATCCTCAGCCGAGCCAGGTTGAAGACAAAAATGATGGTGAGAGTATCAAGGACGGCCAGGAAGCTTGGAGGAAATGATGTAGATAAGTAATCGAGTTACCGGAATTGTCCTTAGTTTTCTTACACTACTCTTACAGGAGCAATCCGGAGATTGGCAAGATGCTTATGTAACATGCTTGCAAGGAAAAAAAAAACATTCTGATAGGAAAAATCAAAAGATCAGTGGTTGATGAATTGAGAGACATTTGAAGCTCCAATATTTTGCCTGCTGGGTGTTATACCTTTGTTTTTCTAAATATTTTGAGCAATTCAAGGAGTCATGGGTGCTAAGGACCTACACAAAACCAGCTCACAAGTGTAGAAGAAAATGCTTTACTTTGATGCATCTCTTAAGATTTGTTACTGTATACTTCTAGTATCCCCAAAATTTGAGTTAACATAGCTAAACTTCACAATCTAACTAAGTAGTTGGTAAGTGGTAATGATGTTCGTAGTTATTGCTATATATATGTAAGGTTAAACGATACCACTAATACGTACATTGATGGAATAATTTGAAAAAAAGGCCGTTTGATAATAAACTTCTTAATATTAATGACTACACCACATCGATCTTTAGGTTTTTGCATTTTGGTTCCTTAAAGTTCCATCAAATTTGGTCACAAGAACAAGTGGTCAACGGAACCAACAAACTCCTTAGGAAGGGTTAAGAAAATATTTTATGTTTGAAAGGTCAAGGAGATTTTTTTTTAGACTTGATACAACGTTAAAAATCCTCGTGAAATCACATACATGCTCGGAGGTGATAATATAATATGTTGATTATTGTAACTTAATTTTTTATGTTGCAAATTGGAACGTTTTGTTGTCCATTCACATTGTTCACATTGGCGGGGAGACGAAACGTCGTAGTATTTGTTAAATGTGGCCATTATGCTGTTAATCCATGTTGGTTGGAATAATACAAAAAATTGATTCATTGGTGGGCTTATATTTATATCGTAGTCTGGCCTCCTCATGCTTTCATTAGCCCTAAAAAAGTAAAAAATCGCAGAGTGAGATGACGAAGAATCAGCATGAGGGCGACTCCTCCTCCGACGCTTCCTCTTCGTCGCTGGAGAGGGGCGGCTCGGCTTCGCTGCCGGTGAAACGAGTGCTGCATATGGGTGTGGAGCCGCCAGTAAAGAAGATGAAAGCTGCCCAAGAGTCGGAGGAGCCGGAATCCGATTCGGATGGGGACTCGGTTTCGGACACGGACAAGTCTGATGAGAATGAGAATGAGAAGGTGGCAGAGAAGGGCTCCGAGGCGGATGTGGACTCGGAGTCTGAGAAGGATGCCGAGAACGAGATGGATGCAGAGAAGGAGGCCGAGAAGGAGGCGGCCCGGAAAACAGTGTGGTTCCAGAGGCGCTGGAGCAGGGACGACGAGATCGTCTTGCTTAGGGGAATGATCAAGTACCAGGAGTTGAAAGGGGTCCATCCCCAGAGCGATTCCCACGGTTTCTACGAGTTCATTCGGAGCTCTTTGGAAGTGAATGTTGATCGGGAGCAAATGATGGCCAAAACCCGCAAATTGAAGAGCAAATACATGGCCTTCTTGGGCAAGAGGAAGGTGAAGATTGATCCGGAAGCGGTTGCTTTGTCGGAAAAGATTTGGCCTCGAGAACGGGAGGTCGAGGAGGCAGAAGACGAAGTAGAGGCAGGAGATGAAGTAGAGGCAGGAGACGAAGAAGAGGCAGAAGACGAAGAAGAGACAGAGGAGGGAATCCTGCGAGCTCCGGTGCTTTTCGCCGGTAAGTTAGCTGTCTCAATGGGTCTATTGTCGGAGAGTACGGTGAAGATAGGGCTGAGTTTGTGCAGTGATGCTGAAAAAGCTGATTTGGAGGCCAAGTGGAAGCGATTTTATGCAAAGGAAAGGCGGTTATGCAAGGAGAAGCTCGCTTTGGCTGGATTCGAAACCAAAATCTTATTGAAGGCACTTAAGTCCAAAGGAAAGGTAGGGAAGTAAGTATGATGATGCCACTAATGCTAACTCAGTAGTAAGTTATTATTATCAAACTAGATTTCTGTTTTCAGTTTTAGTTATGTCAATATTTTGGTGAAATATTTTGAGGGTAAATTTTGGTGTAATTGACTACAATGGTGACTATGAGCCAAGAGCTCATTCAATTGTGTTAGCCTCACTTTTGTAACTCGGATGTATGCTTTTGTAGATGTGGGTTTTATGCTGCTATATTCTGGACCATTTTTCTTGTGTTGAATATCTGCAAATCTTTTAACTTTTGCTCGAAAATGTCTTACAACCAAAATTGTGATTATTCAAATTATGGTGCGAATGATGTAGATTGGGTAATCCGTTTTGCTGTATAAGGTGTTTAAAAATGTGTTGTAAATGATAATGAACTTCCAGATGGTCTGGCTTATGCTATTATGATCTTGATCCCCAATGTCGACCAGCCAGCTACGCCATGGCAATTTCGGCCTATATCTCTGACGAATGTAGCGTTCAAGATAGCGAGGAAAGTCATGTTTAACCGACTAAAGGAGGTTCAATCATGTTTGCCTGTCAAACTACTGTTGCAAAAGCTGGAGCCTGTTGCAAATTTAGACTTTCATCTCATCCTACTAATCAGGAGTTCAATCATGTTTATACCCTCGTGCCAAATTGCCAATAGCTGCTTTGTCAATAGATTTACATGATGATTTGGTGCTTTTGTAGTTCATTTCCTGCTTCTGTAATAGACGGTGTAAATGCAGTAACTACAACCTGTCTAATTTGATACATGTCATATTTTACATAAGCTTTGAAACTAATTGTTGTTGGTGATTCTACAATCCCGATTGTGATAACAACCATCATTGTGAAAAATAACATATTTTCTCATAGGTCTTTAGAAGTAATTGATAGTATTCAGCAACAGTTCAATCCTTGCAAGGATGCTACCAGCATCATACGATTATCAATAGTTTCATGAAAGCTAGCCAAGCTCAACATTGACATATTCATCATTGAAGAAAGAGCAACGGGGAAAAATGTTTGACCTTGTAATTCCTCCAAAGCTAATAATACTACATGTGGGTGTGTACACAGCTTGAATGATATCAAACAGAAACTACGACACTGGTTTTACAAAGTAGCTCAATATGTCGCCTCGTTTATTAGACTCGTGTTATACAATGGCATTATTGGTGTGTATCTACATGAAAGAAAGAATCTAAAATTACAACTCTAAATCTCCTATTTACTAGCGTGTCATCTGATGTGTCTTCATATGCTACATTTACCTGGTATTTGTCTGCACTAAAAACTGTTGGACTGTTATTTGACGGTTATAAGCATAGGAGGGAGTAGAAGACGAGTGGTATGAATGCATTGTCGAGCTGTGCTGTGTAAGCCTCCAATAAACCAGTCAAGGATGCTGCAAAAGAGAAGAGAGCTCCAGTTCTATACATGGAAAACAAGAGTGTTAAGCATTTTTTTATGAGAAGTAGATTACCTACTTGATTGTAGATCATTTCTAAAATCCTTTTAGAAGATCATTGCAGAACTCTTTTGCATATATTTTTGTTCTCAACCTCTTCGAGTAAACGCTAATTGGCTGTGATTATGATGGATTTCTTAACAAATGCAGACCAGAGAAAGCTTTTGGTTGATTTCCAAGCAATTGGCCTTTGTAGTTTCCTGTTTTCATTTTCTTTTCAAAGTAAAAGCAGTTTGTGGAAGCATTTTTATTCGTCCTCAATTTTTAGTCGATGGTTTGGAGAATTATGATGACTGGTAGGACATAACATCTTTTGAAATTAATTGATAACTATAGGAAAACAAAATGCTTTAAAACCAAAAACCGGAGACTTAAAGTTATAACACGAACGACAAAAGACGTGATCAAGGAAAATATAGTTCGATCAAACAATTGCAATCAGCACTTGTACCTGTGTAGCTATATAGCCTGTTGACGCGAGAAGTGGAAGAAGAACAAAGCAGGCTACAAGGACAAATGTTATTCCAGCTGCCGTCCCTTCAATGGTTTTCTCTACCAAATAGAATTGCAAGTTCAAAAGAAATGTAAGAACATGTTTACCCACATTGTCTGTGACAAAAACATAGACCTTTAATTCAACTACAACAATGTTACTTAATACCACTCTTGCTCCATCTGAGGACGCCATATTTATGACCCACCATTGATGCCTATGATAAAGGAGCAATCACACAGAATCACAGATATACATTAGGGTTAATTATTCTCTTCATTACTGACATCTGCAACTAATTCCTTCACTTTCCTTCAAGTTTCCTCATAAGCCCAGAATGGGTTCCAAATCATATGTTCAAATTGAATTCTAGTCAATTTATGTGCTATGCATACTATATACCAAATGGAGTACGGTATTATAAGTAGAGAGCAGAGCATACGGAAAACATCATCAAAATGTCAGATGTATGTAGATGTGGCATGAAATTAGTATGTTGGACTGGTATGCATATACCAAATTGAGTACGGTATTATAAGTAGAGAGCATATGGAAAATATCATCAAAATGACAGAAGTACATAGATGTGGCATGAAATTAGTATATTGGACTGGATTTCAGCAATTCAGAATACTTTATATCTGAAATCAGCTGCCGATAAAATGATCTGCTACCATTCTCTTTACATTGCAAATCATTTGATTCAGCATCATAGAACAATCTCACTTTTATGAGAATGAGGGCCTTTTCATTCTTAGTTGGGGGGTTCTAAAACAGGAATACTCTTTCTTTACATACACTTCATCACCTTTTCTTAAAAGTCTGACTCCTATAACAGCAAAAAGGGAAAGTATAGTGTCTTCTCCTATAATTACTTCAATTATAATGGCATTTTAAGTTCCACAGCAGCATCTACCATCGTGATCATGAAAATATGTGTTCAAGCGTCAAAGCACGTGTATCTAAGCATAAAAGCACAACTCTCACTAACGGACCTACATCAATACATTCATCATCACTTAATTCTTGAGCACTCTTTTTACTGGTTAGAGCATATGCAGTATTAAGAGTTCTAGAAGTTCAATTTGTTTTAAATGCTTTAAGAAATTAAGAACCACAGGAACTCTCCAGTCAAATATGGTATGTTGAAGTATCACAGTTTTATCTCACCATTGTATCTCCAATCCCAAGGCTCAAGATTCCAGCAAAAGGAGCAAGTGGTCGATCATTCAACCCAGAAGACATCCACATAGGCAGTGCGCATCCCTGCATGAGAAGAATTTATTATTAAAGACATTGAGCCTCAAAAGAATTATAATCAAAGATTGGCAAATAATTTCATATGAGCAAACAGAAAGTGGTAGAAAATAGCCAAGCAAGGTCCATTCCAAATTACAGACAGACTATACTTGAAGTTAATCACAACATAAGGTTCTACAAAAATTCACATGATGTGCATCATTACTTTGATCTGTTAACAAAGGCTTGACTATACTTGAAGTCACCACAGCACTTAAGAACGCTAAAAACTCCATAAAATAAGACTTCTTATCGAGTTCAAAACACAGAGAAGTTCTAAATTAAAATTATCTTCCTTTTCCAATACCTAATTCCACTATCTCAGGAGCTAAACTCCACACTTGTTCATGGTTCTAACAATAGGATACAGGGACCAGATTCAAGCCACAGGAGCATCAAGGCAACGGATCCCCAGCAAACCCGCCCATCAAACCAGAACAGAACACAGCACAACACAACACAGCACAATGCTAGACCTACAGGCTACAGCACTAGCCTTGAGATGATAAAAATTAACACAGCATCTGAAATTAAACTCAAAACTCATGAAGGAATCTTCAAATAGCCTAAACAAATTGCCTAAATCTTCAACAACAACCAGTTCTAGATCTAAACCTAAACGAAGGAATCTTCAACAGATCTAAATCGAAAACCCTATTGTTCGTCCTAAATTGAAGCCAACCACCTCTCTTCGGCTCCTGTTTACAATTGACCAGCAAAAAAAAAGAAACAACTTCTCCTTTACTCCCAAGTTCTTCAAGCATTCACAATAGTACCACCTGTAAAATCCAACACCATTAATTAATTAACCCACAACTCATATCCAAATTCAAGAAATAAAAAACTAAAACAAATATCATTAGAATGAAGAGTCTGGCCAGTTATGTAGGAAGAATCAGCATTATGAGCCAGAAACACGTAACCGCCTTGATAGTCTGACATGACCTTGCCATGGGAACCTCCGAGCCAAAGCTGTGGACCTTCTCCTCGCTAAAGGAAGACGGGATCAGCGGAGTCCAGATGGGTCCCGGCGCCACTCTTATTCAGTTATTCCCTTCTTTGTCACCTGGAGGGATAGGGCTCGGGTGAACGCCACGATGGCGCCTTTCAATTCGTAGAGTTGTAGTCTATCAACGTCGGATGCTCCTTGAATGCATTTACTTATGTGGTCTTGATTATGCTTCCTCCTTCCTTCATGTGCTTCATTGCATGAAAAATAAACCACTTAGTTTAATTTGCAAAGCAACTTTGAAAACGAATTAAAAAAACTGGTTAATTACTTTGTGGTGAAGAAGTAAGAGGAGATGTTGGTCTTGAACACCCTCTCAAGCTTGTCCTCGTCGATCTCCTCTATCGTGCTACACTCGTACTGCTCAGCTGCATTGTTGAAGCAGAAATGTTAAGTAACGCCAGTTGAAACAATTCTTTTATTTTGTGAATCAGCTCCTTTTCTAGAAAGATGTAGAATTCAGAATACAGTTGTGACCTTGATTTTGGAGTTCCTGCACTCTTGTGTCAGTCACCCCATATAGCTTTGGCACATGTTAATTTATATCATAATGCAATTTATAATAACCAACACCATCTATTTACCCCAACATGGCATCCTCACCTACACTTTGAGCAGCTGTGTCAAGGACCCACTTTGCTTTCAAGCTGGATTTGCCGAGTCCCCACTTCGAGTGAACCAGCAAAACACCAATACAAACAATAACCTGTACCAAACTTTTTTTTACTTGACACTTTTACAGTATCATCACAATTCTCTTTCACTTCAGCAGCAAACTTCAACCACTTCTAGCAGCACTTAACTATAAAACACATTTGAGGGCAGTATTTCTTCGACGACACAGTTTTTTTTGCTTTTTTTTCCTTGGAGTCTTAATTAACCTGGACAAGGCGCTTAAGGCCTCTGAGACGAGATATCAGCTGTGAGAAGGATGGCCTTAAACTTGGGTCACTGTACAAGGATCCACAAATAAGTAAGTCAAAAGTGTGAAAACCACGAGACAACACGAAAGTGATTAGAGGCACTCACTTTTCCCAGCAGTCTTGTATAATCTGTGTAACGGTGGAATCAGCTTCTTTAGGAATTTCAAGTCGTTTATTTTGAAACCCAACAACTCCTACAACTTGCATGGGATTTAATTCACGCCATGTAGCCAGCTCTCACAATATTACACCGAAGCTGTAGACGTCGCACCTGCATCAAGGAATATGCTATATAATAAGACATTATGTAAATCTACTAAGAAATTTTATCTAATGTGCAAATTAATGGTAAATGTCACTTGCTTTTCACCGGATTGTTCGTTCCTTAAGACTTCAGGCACCATCCATTCAGGCTGCAACTCAACCAAAGATGGTAAGTAGATCAATTTTAAATCATTGAACAGCAAAAAGTTGACTCATCAATTGTTTACCGCCATTAATGATAAAAACGAACTTAAACGTCCATTGCAAGTATGTAATAGAGAGTATTTTAGAGTATTCTGAAATGTGCTCTGATGACAAACATTACCGTTCCAGCTGTAGACTTTGAGGACAGGAATGTATGGTGCTTTAATCTTGATAAACCAAAGTCACAAACCTGCAGCAATGTACAGAGAGACTCACATTTACTTTGAACAAATCCAGTAATTTGATTACAGACTAAGAGTTGCTTGAGTACATTATGCAGCTAATTTCAAATTCAGCTGAAGCGCAAAATTGTGTTATCCAATGGAAACATACCTTAACAACCCAATTCTTATCAACAAGAAGAGTTGGAGTCTTCAGATCTCTATGTACGATAGTAGGATGGCTTGTATGCAAGTAATTCACTCCCTTTGCCTGCAAGTGAGGATCAGCAATCTTGATGAAATTTAATTAAACTAAAAATAAACTTAATGAGCAACTGAAATTGCAATAGCTACCACATCAACAACCATTATTCTCTTTGCATCGATATGAGCACTGGTGTGACGCAATAACTTGAACAAACTTCCCCTGCAATCAATTTAAAATTCTTAGTTTGCATGAGAATAATAAGAAAGCCGAATATTCGTCCAGAGAAGTAAGCTAAGCATTTTCCTAAGAACCATGCTGACAAACGGAAATGCTCATTCCCCCCTAAACCAAACCCAATCATTCCTAAAAGTGTTCCTTTTCCAATGAAGAACTTGGATCGGAAGGAATCAAGCACGATCCCTTCCAGTGCAATAAAACATGTAAAGAGAATACTGAAACCCATTGCAAATTCCACCCCGAAGTAGATGAAATGGAAAAAAATATTTGTCAAAACTTTTAGTACAAGGGGATATGGAACTATGTTGTTAGAACTTAGAAGAGAGAATACAGAGTACTAACCTGGGAAGAAACTCAGTGAGTATTGACAATTGAGAGATTGGGAGGGTGAGTCACATCACCCATGAAAAGAACAACATTAGGATGTGTTAACCTTATCATCATTTCAGCCTGGAATTTAGAGTGAGAAAAAAGTTGAGCAGAATCGTTTAAGAAATCATTTAAAATCACATGCAGAATGGCACTTACTTCACATTTAAACAGCAGTAGCACGTCACTGGTGAAGTCTTGGACCAAGAATTTCTTCACAGCAACTTCCTGCAAGAAGCAAACGCTTATAACAGTTGGCACTCTTGTATCCACACGTATATATTAGTCTCAAAGTACTTGCTAGGTACAGAACTGACATTTTTTCACCATTAACCTTCATTTCTACAGGGATGCCCCCAGACCCATACGCCTGCCACGATTTAAACACTAAAATCTCCATTAACATTTCTAGTTTGGTGAATAAGGATCCATATATTAAGGTTTCCACAAAAGCCAACCTTTTGTCTTTGTGTCACGCATGTGTCCAACACCAAAACCTTTATACTTCTGTTTATTAGAACAGAAGTAAACCAAAACCAGCATTCTTAAGACTAAAGAGTTGGCGGAAAGGGGGAGAATTAATAAGCTATTTATACTAAACCCTAATGATTCATAATACATGCACATATGACTGAGAAAAGAGTAACAACGGAAGCAATTCCAGAGATAATACCACAAATCGCAAGAACAGGTAGAGCTTGACGAAACAGTATCTTAGTAAGAACAATAACCGATCGTACACAGAAATCAGCCAAAAGGAGACAGGTATAGACAACACAGAGTACTGTATAGAGCTAATGTTCGTAAGTCTTAGTCAATCTCCAAGCAATCATGGGTGAGCAATGAAATACGTAGAGTGTAGATAAAAACGAACCTGCAGTGGGTACATTTGCAAGCGCATTTACAAGATCTTTTCCAACGGTAACACCCCAGCAAACATCCTCAATGTAGGTGAACTTCTTATCCAAAATTGAGGGCCAGGTAGATAAATGTAGCAAGAAAACAAAAAAAACAAAAAAAGGATTATAAAAGGTAGGTAAAAATAAAAAATGCTAGGTGCATTGTTAGATAATTACTAAATATATGCAAACAAGAAAAAACAGATGAAGCATGATTATTAGGCGCAACAGGAACATAGAAGAAACTGAAAGAAGTGAAAAAACACGGTATGGATAGATGTACACACATAGAAGAAATGTGAAACTTACATATGAGAGTGATGGAAGATATTTATCAACACTGTATTGAACCTCCACCTAACAACGGCCTTCAGGAACCTGTATTGCATCATTGAACCCGTAAATCAAAATTAACATAAGTATCAAAATAATTACAAAACAACCTAACTTTGACCTTAGTAGACTAAAGAAAGAGCACTCACATATTAGTATTTCTGCGATGAAGGACAGCAGTACAAATTTGGATAAATAGTTTGTTGGTGTATGAACCTCTATTTGGTTTTTTTTACCGAAAATAAATATTAATTGCACCTCATACATTTAAGATTAGCATTAACAAAAAAAGGCTAACATTGGAAAACACCAACATTCAAAAAATTCCAGAAACATGGCGATCAATGTATATACTGATCAGAAGAAATAAAATAATCACAAAATTCGTAGCGCATTAGCTCATTGGCACTGAGCACTCATATAAGTGAACTCAAACCTTCAAAATCCCTATAATACAGCAAACCAAAGAAGAAACTGAAGTTCAAAATAACCAGAAATACAGCCGCAGGGAAAAAAAAGACAGGAAATAAAGGAATAAGGAATTACTGACACCGAAGCATGGGCGAATTTGCAAAAAAAAAAAAAACAGAGCTCGCCACAGAAAACAACGTAACACAAGTGATAATAAGACAACTTGATGAGCCGACATATGAACACTATCCATACCGCAAAAACAGATGATCCACCCGAGAGTATGTAGGTTGTTGCTATATTTATGTGGGGACAGAATAGGGGTCGTTCGGTATCAGTGTAGTTATTCTTACAAATATTTGTATCTTAATTTCACCAAAAGATATTTTCATTTTCTTTACCATGAATATTGTCTTCACTGTCAATACTTCCTCTTTAAAATATCCTATTGACTGAATTATGAAACATACTGTCGCTGTGTACTTTGCTTCAATGGCCATCAACCTAACTGACGACTAATATACATGTACTCACATTTCTTTCGAGGACTTGCTCATTTACAAGAGAAATGAAAACATGTTTGCCTTAAGAAATGTACATGTACCAAACAACACACATGTAATCAGAAAGTTTATATGTACATGCACGAATCATATAGGAATCAGGCTGGAAACGTATAAGTGAACGGTTAAAAAAATGGTATTCAACGGGAATGGTAAAACATGAACGAATGGATAACTACCAAAGACAATACAAAGGAAAGCAATCAGGAAACACAAACGAATTCATATACTAAAATCCATAGCTGGAGTTAAAAAAAATCCATGACGACACAAAGAATCCCGTAACAAGTATGAAGGGAAAACCTAATTTGTCGGCATTCGAATTGTTAATCAAACTGAGATCCGAAATGAGATAGAAGAAATGAAAGAGCAGGAGAGACATTAAATAGCACGAAGAATATACCTTGGATCGGAAAACATGAGCTTGTTCAGAGATGAAATGCGATATAGGTGATACAGGAATTTCGTCGAACACCTGGGGAGCAGGAAAGGAAAGATGTAAGAAGCGAACCAAAAAGGAAAACAAAGAAGAAGAGACGAAGAAAGAAGAAGCATGAAAGGAGGTGGAACCTCAAGATAATCGGAGGAGTTCACATGAAGCCGACGGTCCGCTTCGAACGCTGCGAGTTTGAAACCCGAAAAAAACCATAATCAATCCTACAAAGCCTATCGATCGAAACAAGTCGAAACGAAGGAGTATGAACCTAGAATCCGATTAGATTTGATTAAAATGAAAGAGTATTAACCAAAAGAACCTGAGAAAAAGCGACGGAGGTGATCGACGTCAACCGAACCTAACGGGAGGGAGGTCGTAAGTGGCGGAGGTATTCTTTTGACCCCATTACAGCTCTGATCTTATGTGGTTTTTAATGAATGTCCAAGATCATTCCAGCTCTAACTAAGATAACTTTCAAAGTCTCTTTCAAAGTGCAAGGAATATTAAAGCAATAGTTGATACCAAAAGCAACAGAATGGAGACGAACACATTCAACCATCCATATTTGATTTATGAATCAAACTACTTTAGTGCAGCTCACTAGAAATAGAGCTTACATTCACCTCTCTTTATGCAGCCACGGATAATGTACATGTACAAAAAGGATGTCTCTCGAACTAGCTTGCTAGAAATAGAGCTTACTATGCCTAAGATTCCTTCGTCTTAACGCGGTAGGGGTATCTTTGGTATACTGAGGTACTCGTGATCACAAGAGGAAGGGCCACAAGGCAGTACACTGACGGTGGTTTCCCATCAAAAATAAATTGCAACAATGTTGTTACTAGAAGTGCAGAAACAATGACAAAACCCTGTAAAAAAACAATATGCAAGTTCAGTACCATGAGACAAGAAGCAAGTTTTCCATGTTACAATCATGAATAACTAATGTGCAATTAATAACACCTCTTTGATACTAGAATAAAATTAATGAACTTGCCTTTCGGACGCCTCCTGCATAACTTGTCACCAGGCCAACAAGAATACCACCAAGTGCATTCGCAAGAATTGGGATCTGATACAAAAAGGAGGGTTTCTTCTTGTTAGCATCATATGGAAAACAAAAAGCAAACTAAAGCAATGGAGTGTGCTGCAGCTTGATAACTTTGCCACTGATTAAGATCGCTTCCTTAATAACTGCTGAAAAATATTCAAATCGCAGAACACTTAGCAGGCCTCTTATGATTGAATGAAAAGCATCAGGAACCAAAATGCACCATGGTTGACATGCAGATATAATGTCTCTCAGAATAAAGCAAGGTAAAGAAAAAAGAAACATAAAAACGTCATATATCCCTTACGAAAAGTGTCATAAGTGGTTACAGAACAAAAACCAAGCATCTATTAAAAGAATGACACTAGTTCCAAATGCATTTCACCTACCAAAGTTAAAGGAGTCCAACCATACAAGTAGCCATGCTTCTTAATAGCTTCTCCATCTGGCGATTTATAAGTACTAACCAACAAGCATATAATTCCGACAACAGACATCTCTAATGTCATCAAGTATGAAGAGTGCTTCTTTACCTGAAGATACCATCATAGCTGTTAAGCTAAGTAGAATTAGAACTGGCCTTACAGAGGGAAATGGGAAAGACTTACACACCTGAGAAGCCCACTGACACAGAGCTGAAGCAAGACCTGACAACACTGAAGCAACCAACACAGGAACAATTCCATAAAACAGTATATTCTCCGGATCATCACTCTCAGATGCTTTGATAGTTCCTTCACCAATGCTTAGAAGTACAGCCGCAATTATCAATAAGAAAAGTGCTCCAATTTGTTGGATTGATTGCTTCTGCCTACAGATTAATACCTGTTTAGTACTCGATAGATTTTAAGAAGACAAGACTTGAAATTACGCAACAGTAGCTCAGTAAGTGAAGATGTCACGAAACTCAATTTATAGCATGCATGAAAATATTTAACTTCTAAGATGGCATACTGAAAGTTTACATTCAGTTGCACCATCTCAAGAGATGGAATAAATATTATGAAGGAAGCAAGTGGACAAGCTACATCACAAGAATGAAAAGCAGTCATGGCTTCCAAGTTTCTAACTAGATTAAGCAAAATGATGTGTATAGCCATCCTTCTTCCTTCAATGAAAAATACCTAGTTTAAAACAGCCAATAAAGCCAAAACGATAAATATGAAGGCATCCGAATATTGTTTGCTGAGGAATCAGACCAAAGAATTGGGAAAAACAGTAATTTGTTGCAGCAGCAAAACAATCATCACTTCCTGACATAACATTCTAGGGGTGAAGTTAAGAGTAACATTTGAAAGAATTAGGACTCACCCCAAAATAATAAAAGTAAACAGAGCTGTGAAAAATAATTTCATCTGATTGAGTATCGAGAAAGTGAGGGAATCGAGATTTCTGTAAGATATCTGCAGCAAACTATTCTGTAGGGCATAGATTGCAGCTGGTAGTCCTGAAGCAGTCAATGCACCAACCAAAGACCATTCTTTGAATATGGTCTTCAGCTTACCATCTTTATTAAGGAGGACTAAGGCACAAATCACCTGGAAAGAAAGATACATAGGAACAAGAAGTGCATTACTATGGTACTGATACCAATTGAGGTTTGAAAAGGAATAGGAGAATTGGTCATTGGGCACCTTTGCCACTTCACATGCTATGACAGATGAAGTTACAATAACCTCACGCCTGTATAGGAAACAGATGCAGAATCAGTAAATTACAAGCACCCAAGGAGCATTTGCTGAACTGTATTTGTATACGCAGAATAGGAGGCGTAAATTGCAAATGTCACAGATCCAACCACAAACAGGTTCAATTAGTTCAGACCAGAAAACAAAAGAGATTCGCCTAACTAATCTGTACAGTGTAGTCAGCAATGCATAGTCATCATTCATTAAGCCTAAAAGGGCAGAATTGCTCAGATGAAGAACCAATCGATTCCATGAAAACCCAAAGAGAAGAGATGGGATTACCTGGTGAAACGCTTTGAGATCAAAGGCTGAGCGCCATATTGGAGAGTAAGAAGCGCAGAGTAAAGGCACACCCATTTGTGCGTGCTCTCTCTCGGTGATCCACGGCCAGTCTTTCCTGTTGTCATCGTGGATTCGGACCGAGATATTGCGGGTAGAGGCAGGTTTTCGATCAATCTATTTTTTTCAAATCAAACTTCCGACAGAGTAGCATTTAGCTATGATTTTTTCGCACAAACAAGTCCCCGAGAATAGAGTTCATATAAACAATTAAAGAATTTACTTTATTGTGATCGTTACAATAACGACTCTGTGGCCCAATGGATAAGGCGCTGGTCTACGAAACCAGAGATTCTGGGTTCGATCCCCAGCAGAGTCGGTTTTTTGGATTAATTATCCTTAATGATACCCTTCCAGAATTTATTTATTTTGTAGAAAGTTTGACATAAACCCATTTTTAAATTAAAAATGTAAAATCCAAATATAATGGACCCGATATTAAATATATTGATCAATATATGTTTTTTCTAATTTAATTCAATATATTTATATTGTTATTAAAATAATATTGGCGTATGAGGAAGTTTTTTCACTATGCTTTAAGATTTTATAATATCAAAAAGTATACTAATCTATAAGAACAAAATTGTTAAACTATAAAAAAAATCACTTGAATTTTTTTTTATTCAGATATCAAGTTCCAAAAAAATTATATTAGAAAAAAAATCTTAAGATATCAAAATTTTGATAAGATAGCAAGTTGATATAAGAGTTATTTTTATTCGACCAAAAAAACATACGGATTATTTTTAAATGATATAACTACAATTAAACTTATTAATTTATTCAACCTAAACGACATGACACAAATTTTAACAAAGACTTCAGTTTTTGTTATACTGCGTTATAGTAGATAATTCGAATTTTGAAAATCATATCCAATAATACAAACTATCGTAATATTAACCAAAAACGATTTGAAATAATTTTCCGATGAGTTTTCCGGTTGAATTCATGATATGGTGATCGGAAATATTTTAAACAAGTTAGATCACCTTTTATAAGAAACAAGTACAAACCTCGTACCATGTACAAGAATATGTGAATATAAACCCGACACGATTGGATCGAGATCGAATTTTGATATTGTTTTTCACTTGAGAATTAATGTACAACCTAAATAAATTTATATCTCATTTGATAATATATAGTGTTATGTTTTATGTATAAATAACCAAATCTATGTATATATATAAAAGCCGTAAAGATTGGAGTCACTCACCACGTTGCGCCACGTCAGATTTTTCCACATGTCGCCCCGATAATGTGCCACATAGGATTTCATCACGTGTCAACCTATCATTGCACCATGTCACAATTTTTTTTACTTTTTTATTATTTTGTATTAATCCACCTCATATTCATTATCTATGTCATATATCAAAAATTTCCATATAGGTTTTTCGTTAAGACACCATATCTCAAAATGAGATTTTCGTTAATCATAAATAGACATGATTAAACTTTCTTTTAGTAAATCTATTTATTTTGAGTAATCATATTTCACTTAATCATAATTAAGTATTTTATTGATTTTATTCAAAATAAAACTTTAACCAACTCTTATGTATTGAAAAATTTACAATTATAAATTTCTATCAATATTGTATGTTCGACGAATTTTAAAATTGAATTTTACACATTTAAAAAAACTCGAAGTTGACTAAAAATCGTTTCTCAAATGATATAATCAAGATGATATACATTTGAATTTTTTGGTTTGACTAACGTATCATTTGTAATTGTAACCAACTTTCAAATTTGAAAAAAATTAAGTATACAATTTAACTAAAAATTTCTACTATGTATTAACCTATTTGTTGATTTTCTCCTTATGTTTCTTTCTCCTTCAAGATTGATAATTTTCCACATATTTTATTTTATGTTTAGCTTCCTTAAAACCCATCACGAAATTGATCATTGTTTGAAAGTATGGGATATGTTATATATATGTATTTCACTTAATTCTTTATTGTTTTTTTAATGTAGATAATATTATAGCTTTTAAATTTCATCAATCCTATTTTTATTCTTTAGTTAGTATGGATAATGTTTTTTATTTAAAATTTCCATGCTCACAAAATTCCAAATATTTGTAATTATTTTTGATGTCTAAAACA
The DNA here is from genome assembly GCA_963924305.1 of Polygonum maritimum. Taxonomy (NCBI): domain Eukaryota; kingdom Viridiplantae; phylum Streptophyta; class Magnoliopsida; order Caryophyllales; family Polygonaceae; genus Polygonum; species Polygonum maritimum. The sequence goes on from OZ002737.1 coordinate 30,717,216, forward strand.
TCTATTTTGTTATATGGTAAACTATTTTACTTATTTAGGTGTTTAAGTGGTATCTATTTTATGTTGCAAACTAATGTTACGTCACTTGTAACATTCTCTTTCATTTCATATCGTCATAATTTAAAAATGAACTAATGTTAATATCATAACTCATTTTTTTTGTGCATAAGTATATTAAGTAGAATTTTATCTTAATCTCGTGCAAGGTACATGGATTACACTAGTTCAATCAAATTGATTAAGATTACTACGTAAGATTGGTTTCCCAAGTAATATTAAATCAAATTACTTTTTTGTATATCCGAAATTCATGATGCGCGAAAGCTACTGGATATCCGAAATCCCATGCTTCACAGTGCGTAACTTGCCATGATGAGACAAGCTTCATATTATAAAAATGGAAGGTATCTATGGCGGAGACACCGATGTGCATCTTCTGCCAAATTGCCGGCGACGATTCCTCCACTACAGTTATAAACCAGGTTATTTTTCTTTCCTTTTTAAATTCCTTCTCTCTCGCCCAATTTGAGTGGAATTATGCATCTAAATCTGACCTTTGTATCTCTACTAAAATTTTATTTGTTGGGGAGCTGGAGATAGCATTTTCAAATACTTCAATTGTTATGTGTGTAGTTTCGTTTAACAAGTTGTAGTCTAAAGATGTCATGTATGCTCACCAGGTGTTTGATTTAATTCATCAAAGAGATAGGAGACCAGAATTACGCATTTTATGTTTGCCAATTTTCTTCACTTACTCAGCTTGTACCTGGTAGTATAGGGCTAAATCGTTTTTAGCTTTGAATGGACTTTCACTATATTCACTGCCAATTCTCTAGTTGTGCTGAAAGTGTAATTTGATTCGTTGTTTTCGAATTGTATTTGTTTATCTTAGGAGTTGAAATTAGGTTAGTAAAAAAAAACCTAATTTATGCTATACTTATGGCTAGGTTCTGGAATTTTCAATTAGATGTAGCTACTTTTGGAGGTTCGATTCATTCAGTGTCCCACATTTAGCATTTTATTTTGCATTGCTTGGGCTTTATTTGCTGTTTTCTTTGCCAGGTTTGTAGCTTCGGTATGCTTCTTTAGGGAGGCAGTAAGTCTCTCATTCTTCACCGGATTGTATGTTCAATTTTCAATTTTGAATAGCATGATTAATGACCATATTCCTTTTTTCAGGGGCTTAGTTTCTCACCGGAGATGCAATCTAAACCAACAAGAACCTTTTCTGGAGGATGGCGTATGCGTATTGCTTTGGCTCGAGCATTGTTTGTTAAGTCTGATCTCCTTCTACTTGATGAACCTACAATAAGCTCTATGTCTTGTTGTATTGATTAGATTGTTGAAATTATAATTATCCTTTTACTGATTATATGTTGAATATCTCTGATTGACAGTACCAAGTAATGTGGGACTTTTGAGCTTAATTTATTTCTTTTGAGCCTAGAGTTGTGGAATAAAAGTGAGATGGCTCCAACTAGATGAATTGTATGGGATTATGATCAACCTGAGCAGACTAAACTGGATGTATGGCTTATTAGCTTCTACCCAAGATTTGTTCATGATGCTTATTTGTGATTTTATTTTCAGGAGAATATGACAACCGATTATGAGGAAAGATTGTACCATGGAAAGCCACAAAACAGTTTTCACAAAGCAGTTAAATTACCTCATGTGGTTATTTTTCCAAAGTAGGATATGTTCTTTTGTTTGTCTTTTTGGCTGGGCAGTTCCTTATAATTTTCTTGTACTTTGAGTTTGGTAATAACATATGCATTTTGACATTATGAGTTTATGTTCTCCATGAAGGAGCAATTTGTTTGTCAACTTGTCAATGCCTTATCTTTCAGGCTCAAGTTTCTCTTTTTCTAGTGCATATAGCAGCAAAGTGCAAATTACCTTTTCTGTGTACCAATTACTTAGCTTCCATGGCCTTGTTAAGTCATATTTCCCTATTCATCCATTTCTTAAAAGTGTGATACATCGGTAAAATTCTACTCTAGAAAAAATAATCATTACTTTGTCATTAGTTGTTCTTCAAGTTTATTTATCTTTTATATGGCAGGTCTGAAGAGGAAGTTTGTTTGATTGCCAAATCATGTGACAAGCACAAGGTCTGTGTTTTCATCTATACAAGGTAGATGACCACTAAGCTCTTGCAATGCAATTATGTTTCTTCATTATCCATCAATTGATTCCTCTTCTACTAACCAGGTTCCCATTGTACCATACAGTGGTGCTACATCTATTGAAGGCCATACTTTAGCTCCCTATGGAGGAGTTTGTATTGACATGTCGTCAATGAAACTATGATGCATCTATTTTGCTACTTTCTTAATGCCTCAATGCTACAATTGAATTTCATTTTTTGCATCTGCTTGTACATTGTGGTTCATTTTTCTGTACTTCTGCGGGGTGTATATCTGCATCTATTCTCTATACATGTTTTAATTACATGAAGCATCTCAACTTCTTATCTTGTTTAAGTGACATTTTGCGGACTATAATCTGCTAATTAATAGTTGCTTTAGGGCAAGAACTCAAACGTTAATGCTTTCACTGCCATGATTGTTAACTATTGTGATTGCAAAAAACTCCGAGGTAATTGAGATATAGAGTCGTGATTAGTAATCCTTGATATTTTCTGTTGATGTGATGACTTGTTGAGAGTCACTTACCGAAAGCTAATGTGGAATGTGAGAGCAATAATTTCTTACTGACTCATCTGGACCTTATTGTGATGAATCTTCTTTTCAATGGGGACCATATGTTGGAAATATAGGTATTTTAATCACTTTGAAGCGTGAAAAGATCACTATCTTTAAAGTGATATTTGTCCCCTATTAGAATGTTGTAGGGTTTTAGACAAATTCACTTCCTAGGATACAACAAAGCCCTAGAATAATCAGACAACAATTTTGAGAATTCTCTCTTAATTTTCTGTAGAGATCTAAATCTGTATTTATAGGTTATTCCCTTTGAAACTGTTTTACAGTTAATTTAGAGCAGTTAGGGAAGTTGAAAACAATTACTACAATTAGGCAGTTTTCTGTTTAATTTTATTAATTCCAGAAATTAAATTTCTAAATTAAATAAATAACTATTTCAGTCTGATTTTCAGACTTACCAACAATTCCTCACTAAGTCTGTAAATCAGACTTTTAATCAATAATGCCACACATAATGGAAAGTGTTTTTTTTTTCAACCTAAACTCCCATTTAGTACAACTTCATCAAAGTGCTAACAGAATCAATGGTGGTCAATTCCTTAAACCATCTTTCTTTAATCAACACCGGACGAAGCATACATATGACATTTCCAGATTCTCCACTTTATTTTAAACAAGCTATTTAAGCCTTGAGTTCACCCAGGATTCATAAACAACTTACAAAACAATTGGTTTTGTTTAAGAGCAACTCCACTCTTATGTTGTTTATATAGGTAAGATCCTTTAAACCATTAAAGTGCTAAAACTTTCCTAAAACCTTATTAAGAGTATAAAAAACTCAGCCTACTATTCTGCACTATGTGCAATCCCAGTCACTTATCATCAACTTGTTATTACCCTTTAAACTTCGTAACTGAATTATCCAGAAAGAAGTCGGGTTCCCGTTGTGGTGACTTTAATTTAACCTCAAACCTATAGAGGCTGAAGTTTTCCTTACTATTTCTCTTGAGAGTGCCTTTGTGAGAGGATCAGTCAGATTCTCACAAGATTTAACATAGACAATAGTAATAATACCATCCTTAATTAATTGTCTAACAAAAGTTGTCTTAAGCTTATATGTCTAGATTTTCCATTATAAATCTTATTATATGCTCTAGACATTGTAGCAGCACTATCACAAAATACAAAAATGACTGGCATCGGTTGTGGCCACAACTTTATATCCAAGAGAAAGTTTCTCAGCCATTCTACTTCTTTTCCTGCAGCACCAAGGGATACAAATGCAGATTCCATTGTAGAATGAGTTATACATGTTTGTTTCCTTGAAGCCCATGAAATTGCTCCTCCTGCCTGTGTAAAAATCCAACCACTAGTTGACTTATTTTCATCAGTATAGATATCCAACTAGCATCAGTATAACCTTCTAAAACTGCTGGAAATCCACCATAGGATAATTTCAGGTTTGTTGTCCTTTTCAAATATCCTAGAATTCTATTAATTCCTTTCCAATGCTCAATTCCAGGATTGCTAGTATATCTGGACAGTTTACCAACTGCAAACGCAATGTCAGGTCTTATACCTTGCATTGCATACATTAAACTTCCTATTACGCTTGCATAATCTATTTGAGAGTTTGATCTGCCTTCATTCTTAAACAATTTACATGAAGGATCATATGGGGTATTAGATTCTTTAATCTTAAGATGCTTAAATTGATCTAACATCTTATGAATATAATGAGACTGAGAAAGAGTAAAATCCCCACTAATTTTCTGAATTTTAATATCTAAAATAGTGTCTACTTCCCCCAGATCTTTCATCTTAAATTGTGACTTTAAGAAGTCTTTAGTCTCATTTACTCCCTTCATGTTATTACTAAGAATTAACATATCATCAACATAAAGATAGATTATAACACTATAATTTTCAGCAAACATAGTATATACACATCTATCTACTCCATTATGTTTAAAATCAAAAGACAAGATGGCTAAATCAAATTTTTCATGCCATTGCTTACGAGCCTGTTTTAATCCATATAAGGATTTCACTAGTTTGCATACTTTCTTTTCTTGCCCAGGGATTACAAAACCCTCTGGTTGTTCCATATACAGCTCTTCATCTAAATCTCCATTTAGAAACGCTGTTTTAATATCCATTTTATGCACTTCTAATTTAAACAATGAAGCAAGTGCTAAAAGAATTCTAATCGATGTTGTTCTAGCTACAGGTGCATATGTATCAAAATAATCTACACCTTCCTTTTGTCTAAAACCTCTAGCCACAAGTCTGACCTTAAAAGTTTGTATAGTGCCATCTGTATTATATTTTCTTCTAAATACCCACTTGCTAGATATAGATTTTGAGCCATTAGGAAAATCCACCAAAAATCCATGTGTTATTTGATCGAATTGAATCCATTTCATCATTTACAGCTTCTTTCCAGAATGCTGCATCTCTAGAAGCCATTGCTTCTTTAAAGGTTCTAGGATCCCCATCTATTTGAAATATTATTGACATTTTTGTTAGTAATTCATTCCTAGTACCTTCAACTAGGAGCAATACATCATTTGGTAATGAAAAATCAAAACCAAAGTGCTGTTGAATTCTGACTTCTTCTTGGTTCAATTGGCACATCAACTTATCTCTTTTTAGAAGAATTTGATGAACTCTCTTGTGGTGGATCATTTCTAGTAACATTTTCAGCATTGTCACTAATTGTATCCCCACTGAATTTTGTCTCAAAAAATTCAACATCTTTGGATTCAATAATTAAATTTGATTCCACATCCAGAAATCTATAAGCTTTTGAATTTTCTGCATAACCAAGAAAAATACTTTTCATTGCCTTAGGACCCAATTTAGATCTCTTAGGATCTGGAATTCTATTGTAGGCTATGCAGCCCCATACTTTCAAATAACTTAAATTTGGTTGTCTACCATTCCAGATTTCATATGGTGATAATTTGGTTCTTCTAGAGGGTATTCTATTGTGTAAATGACATGCTGTGAGTAAAGCTTCTCCCCACATATTTGAAGACAGTTTTGCATTCAACATCATTGCATTAATCATATCATAGAGAGTCCGATTCTTTCTTTCAACCAATCCATTTTGTTGTGGCGTATATGGGGCTGTTCTTTGGTGAATAATCCCATTAATTTCACCAAACTCATTGAATTCAGTAGAGAAATATTCACCACCCCTATCACTTCTCAGAATTTTAATCTTTTTCTCTTTCTGATTTTCCACTGCAGCTTTATAAATTTTAAAATTTTCAAATGCTTCATATTTTCTTTTCATCAAATAGACATGAGTATATCTAGATTTATATTTAATGAAAGTAATAAAGTAACTATTTCTTCCTCTAGATAAAATTCCATTTAACTCACATATATCTGAATGCACAAGATCAAGAATTTCACTAGTCCTTTAAACTGCAGGAAAAGGTCTCTTAGACATTTTTGCTTGAATGCAAATTTCACAATCTTTATATGTATGATTAAAATCTCTACTAATCATACCATTCTTGCACATCAAGGTAAGAGTCCTAAAATTCACATGAGCAGTTCTAGAATGCCATAAATCAGCAGAGACAATAGAATAAATAGAACTGATAGTTTTATTTATAATACTGAGTTTGAACATTCCATTACAAGAGTATCCTTTGCCCACAAAGGTTCCAGCCTTAGTCAATATAAGTTTATCAGATTCTAAAACAACCTTAATTCCAGCCTTACATAAAAGAGATGCAGAAACCAGATTTTTCCTAATCTTAGGAACATGGAGAACATTTGCTAACTTGACTCCTTTTCTAGAACTGAACTGAATGTGAATATCTCCCATCCCCACAACTTTAGACACATTGTTGTTGCCCATTAGGACTTCATCATCTTTTTCAGAAACCTTGTCATCTAAAAATTGTGAGATTTCGTTGCATACATGAACAGTAGCGCCAGAATCATACCACCAGTCCTTGGTAGTTTCAGCCGCTGCCATGTTCAATTCAGTCACCATACCAATCTATAATCCTGAAATCATATCAACAACTTATGAAATTTCTTTTCCAGCTATGTTGGTTTCTTTGTTTCCACTTTCTTGTTGTTTTTTCTTCCAGAATCTGCAGTCTCTTTTGAAGTGTCCAGGCTTTTGACAGAAATGACACTTTGGCCTGGTGTCTTTGTCATCCTTCTTGAATCGTTTGTTGTTGTTGTTGTGATTTTCATTGAATTTCTTCCTTTTATTTCCTGCACTCTAATTAGAGTTATCACCAACAACATTATTCACTTTAAAATCAGATTCAAAATCCTTGTTGTATTTCTTCTTGGTTTCTTCCTCTATCCTTAGATGCTTTTGCAATTGTTCCAAGGAGAGTTCTTCATTAGTATGCAGAAGTTTCTTTCTATAATTATTCCAGGATGTAGGCAATTTAGCAATAATGGCTCCTACTTGTAATGGTTCAGAAATGTCTATTTTTGATTCCTTAAGACGATTGACTATACTTTGCAAATCATTAACTTGATCCATTATAAGTTTATCAGAATTCATGGAGAAGTCAAAGTATTTCATGATTAGAAACTTATCTGTTCCTTGTTTTTCGTTGTTGTATCTCGTTTCCAGCGTAGTCCAGATTTCTTTAAGCGACTCTATGGTTGTAAACAGATTATACAACCTGTCAGACAGACAATTCAGAATGTGGCCTCTGCAGAGAACTTCATCTTCCTGTCTCTTTTTTCTTTGCTCTTTAATTTCTTCGCTTTCTCCTTCGGTTGGTTCAGGGCAGGGCCGGTCCTGACATTTTAGATGCCCTGGGCGAACTAAAATAAAATGGCCCCTTATTATATAATTTTTAGACATTTTTTGTAAAATTTTATAATACTTTCGTATAAATTTTTTCTTGTTATAATATTAAGATACGAATAATTTATAAAATATGATAACAATTTACCTAAATTTAACTTAATTATATACGTAACATTTGGTTCTAACATCATATAATAATGTATGAATAAAAGAAATAAGATTTTTTTAACTGTATATGCCGTATATTTTAAATCTAATAAAAAGTAACCAATATAGACAATTTTATAAATAAGATTCATTTAAAATAGCCATAGTAGTAATACACTAATTGATTAATATTCAAGAAAGATAAATTAACTAAAAGATATAAAATATGGCCCATATTTAAAATATATAAAATAGGGCACATATTTGATTAGTACTTTTTTTGTCGAAACTAATCGATTAGTACTTCGTAGTGTAAAGAAAGATAAATTAAATAAAATATATAAAATATGGCCCTTATTTAAAAATAAAACACGAATACACTAATTCATTAAGATGTCAAGAAAGATAAATTAAATAAAATAAATAAAATAGGGCCCATATTTAAAAATAAAACATGAATACACTAATTGAATAATAGTCAAGAAAGATAAATAAAACAAAAGATATAGAAAAAAGCTCATATTTAAAATGAATATGGTTAAAATGGAGCGGTGGGATTTAAACCCAAGACCTCTTCAATAAAGTAAGTACACCTTTCCACTAGATCAACTTGCAATTTATTATCTTAAAACACTTTTTTATACATACTACATGTTAAAAATTTTGGGCCCCTAAAATTTATGGGCTCTGGGCCTGCGCCCACTTTGCCCCACCCCTTGGGCCGGCCCTGGTTCAGGGATAACCGCCAGATTGTCTTCTATAACGTAGAAGATCTTTAGAGTAGTCAACAGGAATTTCATCTGGTCTTTCCAGCGATTATAATTGGCTCCATCAAAACGATCAAGTTTGAAGAAATCTTGATTCATAAGCGTTAGGGCGGCCGCTTGTGATCCCGCCTACATGATCAAATATCACCTTTAAAATTGTTGGAAATATAGGTATTTTAATCACTTTGAGGCGTGAAAAGATCACTATCTTTAAAGTGATATTTGTCCCCTATTAGAATGTTGTAGGGTTTCAGACAAATTCACTTTCTATGATACAACAAAGCCCTAGAATAATCAGACAACAATTCTGAGAATTCTCTCTTAATTTTCTATAGAGATCTAAATCTGTATTTATAGGTTATTCTCTCTAAAACTGTTTTACAGTTAATTCAGAGCAGTTAGGGAAGTTGAAAACAATTACTGCAGTTAGGCAGTTTTCTGTTTAATTTTATTAATTCCATACATTAAATTTCTAATTTAAATAAATAATTATTTCAGTGTGATTTTCAGACTTACCAACACCATATAACAACCTGAAACACTCCTAAAGAAATCTATGCATTCATGTTCTCCCTCTTTCTTTCATCCAGATTGATATCTTACAAGTCAGAACTATCTAAAATGTGATTGTACATATGCTTTTTTCATGTATGCGGACATGGGATTGTGCGTTAGTCTGAATTGGTACATAATTCTTGTAATAAATCTTATTTGGACAACATGGTGGGTGAGCCGGTGGGGTGCATTTTTCGTTTTTTCTTTTTGGCCTTTTGATTACATAACATAGTTTGTAATTTGGTATAATCACTATCACAATGAGATTGTTGTGACATTTTATGGACAGAAATCTACGGGAGAGCACTCTACGCAACTCCATAAGAAAATTAGACAGCATTGGGACACTGGGCTCATCTGTGAGGTCCACCTGCTCCGGTGCAACCTACTACTGATAATCCCGAAACTCTATACAAAGAAGCATCCCATCAACACAAGAGATGGATGACTTCTTTGCTAATGCTGAGATGAAACAACAAAACCAGTTCATTGAAAAGTATTTAGTGTTTTGCATTTCATCGTGTCCTAATTTTTATCTTTTCACATTGAACCCTTTTTCATAGGTTTCTCTTCAATAATTGCAGGCATAACGTTGATTTTGTGAATGATTTACCTCTGCCTGGACGCTATGAATGGGTGCAGGTGGATCCTTGAGGTGGTTTGTTCTTTGGCTTCAACTATGGAAGAATTGAAATGGCTAACCAATGTACAACAATGAAGAAGAAGGTGGAGTATAAAGTAATTAGATGTCTGTCATATAAGTGTGGAAGACAAAGAAGACCAACTAACTATACCCTTACTCTCATTAGTCAGACCCAAGAAAATTGGGGACTATTCAAAGATCAAGTAATAGAATTTAGATCATGTATTAGAGCTCTTATCAGGGTTACACCATTGTAATCTGTTTATGGGATTATCCAAAAGTTTTTGACGTTTTCAAGTCAAATATTTGTTCATAGTCACAAGTATATACTACTTATTAGAGTAGTGGCATTGCGTTGACCCTTGAATATTATGTTTATGTGATTATCTTCCTAATTCATCCGGTTGTGGTCCTTGTGGACCCTAATTCAAGCTATAGATTTCGTTCCATACAGATACTCAAATTGCTTCTCAGTGCGCAAATGGATTTTGTCCTTGTACCATTGGCCAATCACGGAGAAGGCCAACAAGTAATTGACCAAATGTCAATATCTTAGGCTCGCTGCAACATTTAGCACGGGGCCCTTACTTAGTTATAAAAATGGAAGGTATACAGTAAAAAGCACTTGATGTCACTGTTGGTAAATATGCATTGGTCCACCAAGTGGTAAAGTTTCTTTCATATTTTTTGACTTTTATCCGCTATAAGTCTACAACTCTTTTTTGTTATTGTTTTTCTCTTATGTTTGGAAGGACCCAGCTGGCAGCTAGACTAGTGTGTAGTCTTCTCAAGAACTTTAATATACTCCAAAAACGCATTACATATTGATGTTCTTTCTATAATTATAAATGACTAGATATATTAACTTTTGATCCACAAGTCATAACTGTTTTATATATATCACATATAAAATTATAATAATACAAAATATCAAATATATATGAACATGATTTTAGATCTCAAAGTATTATATAAAATTATCTTTGCATGAAAAAATAACTTATTAATTGGGTTAGCTTTATTTTGAATTTGAATTGAGTGCATGTTTAGACTGTTGAAATTTGTGAGCCAATTGGGTTAGGTCGTTGCGAGTTTAGACTGGCATCGTTCACGGTGGTCCTTGTATATAAATCTTTTGCAATCAACATAATCTTTTCACAATTAAATCTAAACAACTTGAACTTTTATCTTCTTTTGCCACATAAAAAGTCAATTTTCCTTTCTTTTAAATGTACTTTGTATTATTTATTCAACCCCAAAAAAGTATTTCATGCCTATAAAGTACAAATGCAGAGGGTACACTAAAAGTCATAATGAAATACATTCAATAGCACATTACATTACAATTACATAATCTATCCATCCATCTATCTATTTATCTATCTTCTACTATACCAACTTGACAAATGAATGCTTTCTTTTAATATTTTTTGTGTTTGGGCTTTTGAGGGGTGATGACACATTTCAAATTTTACTTCTTTTTTCTTTTGGAACATGCACATTAGTTTTTTAGGAGTAAATTGTGTATATCATATATTGACGGAATAATTACGAGTTCTGTTGTAGTTGAAGAGAAGCAGCCAATGGCAAATGAATGGAAGATGACTACTTTGGAGATGTATTTAAATTACAAGCTATTTCTAAAATGATTTTAAAATTTATTTAGCTATAATGAAGTTGTTCTATGAATAATTTGTGAAATATGGAGTTTTGATCAACAAATAAGATAATTAAGTAATTGCAATTTTTAATGGTTCCTCGTGTAAACCGAAATAAGAATACGGTTGGTCACTTCATCACTCGTAATTGGTTGTCTCGGATTTCAAACAAGTATTGACTCGAATATGTACTAATTTGATAACAGCTACTAGCTTTGTTGTTACGTATATAATAGTAAAGAAATAATAGAATATACCAGCTCCTATAGTTAATTTTGACGTTTTCAAACCGATATCTCAAACTCAATAGGCATGGCCTTATAAAGTTCTCGTATCGCTTATGTCTTGGCTATAGAACCCAAAATTTTGCCACATATAATTTGATATTTCTTTTTGAATCAACTAGTATTCGTCCTTCACCATTAATGACCCTTGGGTAATCTATTTACTACCGTTCTAAAAGATTTGGATTTTTTTTTATCTCGATAGTAAAGTTAATTTTATTCTCAGTTTTTGTACCAAGTACTTAACTATAAGTATGAGTAATTTCCACCCCATTCACTTTAATGAAGGGGGCGCCCCCGGCCAAGGTGACACTCTCGGGTCCCACCTCCCCGCAGCCGAGGGTGTTGATGCCTCCCAGGCCCCGCCTTCGGGCGCTAGACCCCAGCCTTCTTCCAAGGATGCAGGGGATGGGCATGCTGCTGCCTCAGGCCCTCCTGCGCCAGTCCCGGCCACGGTTCCCCCTAGCAATGCGGCCAAGGCGTCTTGGGCTGGCTTGTTCAAAGAGAACCGGAATGAGCTCAAGCTAGGTTTAAGGCTCAAGTTCACGCTCTCAGACGAAGATTTCGTTAGGGTCAAATACCACCATATTCTTAGCAAAGAGGAAGCTTGGGGCCATGCTTTGATCGGCTACTTTGCGGGGAAATTCCCGGGGAAGCAGGCCGTCCTCCAGATTTGGCGGGGTTGGGGTGTGCCCTTCTCCTACATACCCCACTCCTCCGGCTGGCTAATCTTCAAGTTCCACTCTGAAGAGGACCTTGAAACGGTACTGAGTAACGGGCCTTACTTTGCCTTTGGTCTGCCCCTTATGCTTAAGGAAGTTCCCGAGGACTTTGAATTTGAAAGAATCAATGAAGCCTTGGTGCCAGTTTGGGTCCGCTTCCAGCTCCCCACTAAGTTGTAACACACCCCTCCCACACGGGAACTGGGCTGTCAGGTCCGCAACCCAATACACTCCAACCCATCACCTAAGAGGCCCCAAGCCCCAAATAGGTAGGTTGTTGCCATGGGTCCTCGAACCCATGACCTTTGGCATAACTTCCCACATGGGAGAGATATGTCAACCAAGTGTACTGCAGTGCACTTGATTGACATATCTCTCCCATCATCATCAACATAAACGTAGAAGACTCGGCGAGAGGACAGCGAGAGCGAGACAAGACGACTTCGAGGATGCCGGTCGCAGACAGCGAGAGACCGACAGCGGAGGAGGGGTCTCGGCGACAGCGAGAGACTTCAGAGGAGGAGACTCGGCGACAGGCGAGATGGCGACAACGGCAGGAGACTTGGGAGGACCGAGGACCCGTCGGGAGCTCGGGAGGGCCGAGGACGACACGACAATGGACAGGCGAGACGTTGGGAGGGCTGGTCCGGCCGGAGAGGAGACACGGGAGGCCGACAACGAGGAGGATCGACAGAGGGGAGTCGGGAGGCGGCGGGGTGAGTGGAAGAATTGAAAGTGTGAATGAAACCGATACCCTATTTACCCTAAAATGGCCCACACCAGTACACAACACAGTTTTTTATTTTTTTTTTTAAAAATTCGGTTTAACCGAACCGAACCGAAAAAAACCGATCCGAAACCGAAACCGATATTTTCGAATTACTTGAACCGAAAACCGAACCGACTAGTCTCGGTTTCGGTTTCGGTTCGGTTCGTTTCGGTCAGTTCGGTTAAATTTTTCGGTTTTTTCGGTTTGATGCTCAACCCTACCGGATAGCTCGGACTGCCAATCCCATGTTCAAGAATCAGACCTAGGCCAAGATGTCGAGGGTACAAAGGAGCAGGCCGAAGCCTCTACCGAAGCAGACTTTGAAGTTGTTGTGAGTAAAAAGCAAAGGCGTGCGGCCAGGGCGAGCCCAAGCGCCCAATTTCCAGGGGGCCGACAGCCCTCTCCTAGCAACTTTCGGAGCCCTACAATGTCTACTGGAGTAAGGCACTCGGAAAGAATTCAGGCCGCTAAGGCCCACTAAGCATCAAGGCAAATCTCTATGAAGGCAAAAGGGTTTCCAACTCAGATTGTCAAAGGGAAGCAAATCTCTCCATCCAACAAAAGGCTTGGGCCTAGCCCAAATCTTTCCCGATGATTGTCGCTTCATGGAACTTGAGGGGTATCCATCCGCCCCATAAGAGAGATGGAGTCCGAAAGTTCATCAAAGAGCATTCAGTTTGCTTGATGGGAATTTTCGAGGCGAAAATCACCGCTGAATGGTGAAGAGCATGATGAGGAGGCAATTCCGTGGTTGGGAATTTTCCCACAACTTTGACACCAACTCCACAGGTAGAATCCTTACTATATGGGACCCCTGCCTTGTTTCTGTTGATATCTTGAGTTCTAGTGTGCAGCTTATTCATTGCAAAGTCACTCCTCTTGAGACCCGGGAAGCAATCTATGTCACCTTCGTCTATGGGCTTCACTCCATTACAGCCCGTAGGCCCCTCTGGGATGACCTAGTTAATCTTAGCCATGATTGTGATGCACCCTGGCTTGTTATGGGCGACTTCAACAACATTCTTGCAGTCAATGAAAGAATCAACGGGACAGGTTTTGTGGATCATAGGGAAATATGGGAGCTTTCAGATTGTGTGGCCAGTGCTGGGTTGTCTGATCTCCGTGCAACAGGGACTAGGCTCACATGGATAAATGGGACCGTTTGTTCTAAGCTGGACAGAATCATGGGTAACAATGAGCTTCTCTCGGGCGAGGCAGGTTGGGAGGGGCACTTCTTCCCTCCCGGTTATCTATCTAACCACTCAGCTTGCATTGCTAAGATTGTAACTCAAGGCACTTTGAGAAAGAAACCGTTCAAATTCTTCAACATGCTTACTGAGCACCCGGATTTCAATAGAATTGTGCTTGAAGCTTGGGAGGAGCCTCACTCAGGGTTCAACCAATTCAAGCTTTGTCGCAAACTCAAAACCCTGAAGGGGCCTTTGCGGAGGCTAAACAAAGAGCACTTCTCCCACATATCAGTCTGGGCAAAAGAGGCTAATGAGGTTCTCAAGGTAGATCAAGAAAATCTTCTTGAGGACCCTTCCTCTTCTCGTCTCCAAAATGAGCTAAGGCAGAAGCAAGAGGAGGCTCGGTTGCTTGCTAGAGCTGAGTTCCTCTTCTATGCGCAACAAGCAAAGAATGAGCATACTCTTAAAGGGGACAAATGCACTAAATTCTTCCATGCCCAGATTAAAAGAAGATCAAGGCGCAATAATATCGCCAGCCTTATGAGGCCAGATGGTTCTTTGACCACTTCTGAGGCCAAAGTCGGGCACGAGTTTGTTAGCTTCTTCCAAGGTCTGCTTGGGACCAGAGATGAAATTGTAGCTGTGGATAATCAGGTTTTTCGGTTGGGACCAACCGTCAATCTTGATCAGGGCATGGAGCTTGTGAAACCCATCACCGACTTTGAAATCAAAGCTGCTTTGTGGGACATAGGTGATGACCGCTCTCCAGGCCCGGATGGCTACACAGCAAAGTTTTACAAGGCTGCTTGGCCTACAGTGGGCGGGCTGGTGTGTGCTAGCACCAAGGAACTCTTTGACAACGGGACCCTTCTTAAGCAAATGAATCACTCCGCAATCCATTTGATCCCTAAGTCAAGCGAGGCCTCTTCTGTTGGACACTTCAGACCCATATCTTGCTGCAACGTATCATATAAGATAATATCTAAGATTATTGCTGCGAGACTAGGTCCACTCATGAGCCACCTGGTGGACAAGGCACAAGCTGCTTTTGTTAAGGGGCGTAGCCTTGCGGATAATGTTCACTTGGTCCAAGAGCTGCTCAGGGGCTATAACCAGAAGCGAACTTCATGCAAGACACTCCTCAAAGTTGATCTTCGCAAGGCTTTTGACACAGTTTCTTGGGACTTTGTGCAGCAGGTCTTGAGTGGGCTCAAATTTCCACCGAGATTCATTTCTTGGGTCCTAGAGGCAATCACTACTACTTCATACTCAGTGGTCATCAATGGGCAACTCTATGGGTTGTTCAAAGGGGAGAAAGGGCTAAGGCAAGGGGATCCTCTCTCACCCCTCCTCTTTGTCCTCTGCATTGAGTACCTAAGCCGCCTTCTTGCTCGGGACACTTCAGGCATTGACTATAACTTCCATTCAAAATGTGAGGGCCTCAAGATTACTCACCTTGCTTTTGCGGACGATATCATCCTCCTTTCTCGAGGTGATCTTCACTCTGTCCAGATCCTCATGGCCTCTCTTTCAGAGTTCTCTAATTGCTCTGGCCTTGCAATCAGCCCTCTCAAGTCCAATGTCTACATTGCTGGAGTTTTTGGAGATGAGCGTAGGCAAGTTATTGAGGCAACAGGGTTCCAGCTTGGCTCGTTTCCCTTCAAGTATCTCGGAATCCCTATTGCTGCTAGCAAGCTTAAGGCCATAGACTTTGCCCCTCTCCTTCAAAAAATTAGTGGGAAAGTCGCTAGCTGGGCAGGAGCCACTCTTTCCTATGCTGGCAAAGTCGAGTTAATCCGAGCGGTGCTCCAAGGGATTGCCGGTTTCTGGCTCTCAATCGTGCCAATCGACAAAGGCGTCTTGGAGGCAATTACTAAGATCTGCCGTGATTTTCTGTGGAAGACCAGTAGAGTCGCTTGGGACGACTTATGCCTTCCTAAGGCTGAGGGGGGCCTAGGCCTCAAACAGCTTAGCAACTGGAATAACGCCTTCATGGTTAAAATCCTTTGGGACATCCATGCTAAGAAGGACAATCTCTAGGTCCTATGGGTTCATGAGCACTTTTGGTTTTTCGGTTGGGACCAACCGTCAATCTTGATCAGGGCATGGAGCTTGTGAAACCCATCACCGACTTTGAAATCAAAGCTGCTTTGTGGGACATAGGTGATGACCGCTCTCCAGGCCCGGATGGCTACACATCAAAGTTTTACAAGGCTGCTTGGCCTACAGTGGGCGGGCTGGTGTGTGCTAGCACCAAGGAACTCTTTGACAACGGGACCCTTCTTAAGCAAATGAATCACTCCGCAATCCATTTGATCCCTAAGTCAAGCGAGGCCTCTTCTGTTGGACACTTCAGACCCATATCTTGCTGCAACGTATCATATAAGATAATATCTAAGATTATTGCTGCGAGACTAGGTCCACTCATGAGCCACCTGGTGGACAAGGCACATGCTGCTTTTGTTAAGGGGCGTAGCCTTGCGGATAATGTTCACTTGGTCCAAGAGCTGCTCAGGGGCTATAACCAGAAGCGAACTTCATGCAAGACACTCCTCAAAGTTGATCTTCGCAAGGCTTTTGACACAGTTTCTTGGGACTTTGTGCAGCAGGTCTTGAGTGGGCTCAAATTTCCACCGAGATTCATTTCTTGGGTCCTAGAGGCAATCACTACTACTTCATACTCAGTGGTCATCAATGGCCAACTCTATGGGTTGTTCAAAGGGGAGAAAGGGCTAAGGCAAGGGGATCCTCTCTCACCCCTCCTCTTTGTCCTCTGCATTGAGTACCTAAGCCGCCTTCTTGCTCGGGACACTTCAGGCATTGACTATAACTTCCATTCAAAATGTGAGGGCCTCAAGATTACTCACCTTGCTTTTGCGGACGATATCATCCTCCTTTCTCGAGGTGATCTTCACTCTGTCCAGATCCTCATGGCCTCTCTTTCAGAGTTCTCTAATTTCTCTGGCCTTGCAATCAGCCCTCTCAAGTCCAATGTCTACATTGCTGGAGTTTTTGGAGATGAGCGTAGGCAAGTTATTGAGGCAACAGGGTTCCAGCTTGGCTCGTTTCCCTTCAAGTATCTCGGAATCCCTATTGCTGCTAGCAAGCTTAAGGCCATAGACTTTGCCCCTCTCCTTCAAAAAATTAGTGGGAAAGTCGCTAGCTGGGCAGGAGCCACTCTTTCCTATGTTGGCAAAGTCGAGTTAATCCGAGCGGTGCTCCAAGGGATTGCCGGTTTCTGGCTCTCAATCGTGCCAATCGACAAAGGCGTCTTGGAGGCAATTACTAAGATCTGCCGTGATTTTCTGTTGAAGACCAGTAGAGTCGCTTGGGACGACTTATGCCTTCCTAAGGCTGAGGGGGGCCTAGGCCTCAAACAGCTTAGCAACTGGAATAACGCCTTCATGGTTAAAATCCTTTGGGACATCCATGCTAAGAAGGACAATCTCTGGGTCCTATGGGTTCATGAGCACTTCTTACAAGCATCTGATATCTGGCACCGAGCTATCAGGGACAGGGACTCACCGCTTCTCAAGCGGCTCACTTCAGTCCGGGACACCATCTTAGAGCAATCAGGGTCAACTACTCAAGCTGCTACCTTGCTTGATTCTTTGGCTCTTGGAGACAAGATTCCTATCGGGCGTGCCTACGACCTGGTCCGCAGGCGTAGGCCTGAGACGACATGGCACAAGATTATCTGGCACCGCAGCATCTTGCCTAAGCACGCCTTCATCCTTTGGCTTGCTACAGTGAAGAGGCTTCCATCTCGAGCTCGCATCCAGCGATTCCTTCCCCATATCAACACCACTTGCCTACTCTGCCATGGTGGGGAAGAAACGCTTGAGCACTTGTTCTTTCTTTGCCCATTTAGCTCCACCGTTTGGGCGCACATCAGGCAATGGCTTCACCTAAGAGGCAACGCAACCAACTTGGCAGAAGCAACGGCTGAGCTCCTGGCCAGAAACTGAGGTCCAGCCCATATCCGAAGCATGTGGGTCACTGCCCTGGGCGCCATGGTCTACACTATTTGGAAAGCGAGGAACATGCTGACTTTTGAAGGCATCCCCCTTAGCATAGCTAACGTTATCCATAGGATAAAGGTCCTGGTGTTCAAAGTTCTATTTAACTTGTACCCGCACTTAGAAAACGAGAGTTCCATCTAAACTCTTTGTAAGCCGGCGCCTGTGCCTGGTATTGTAGTCCTTGTAAAAAAAAAAAGCCTTCGGGCCTTGTATTGCCACAGTTCACCTCGCGTTGACTGTGTGCTTTTCCTAATCAAATTAACATTTTGATCGGAAGAAAGATATAGACATTAGCCCATATTTATATTTATGGTCGATGCAATAAAATTATTTAAAATTAGATTAAATTATTTACAGTGAATAAAAAGGCGAGCGCCTCTCGCCTAGGCAGTAAGGCAATGGCCTCATCGCCTTTCATAGGTCAAGGCGGGCAGTTTCCAAAAGGCGAGCGCCTTTGCCGCCTAGGCACTCGCCTCTCGCCCGCTCGCCTTTAGCGCCTTTTGGTAAAGGGAATAAAATAAAAGAAAAATATTTTTAAAATAGTAGTAAATTTTTGAATCTTTGTTAATTTTAAACCTAACTATAAGTAAAAGAAAACAAATACACATCTTCAATCTCCTGATTTGTCTTCTATCGATATCTACCTATGCATAAGTTAACACTAAGTGCTTAGTTATGATGATTAAGATGTCTAACTTATAAGTTTTCATTAATTAATGTATATATATGTGTGCTCTTATATCCAAAACTTATGATATATACATATTGCATTATGGAGCGCCTTGATACAAAAGGCGTTCGCTTTTTGCCTCTCGCCTCTCGCCTAGGCAATGAGACCTATATCGCCTTTGTTCGCCTTTCGCCTTTTTATTCACTGATTATTTAACATGAACATATTTATATAAGCGTGCAAGATAAAGTGATATACTAGTTATTATATTAAGGATTTGATTAGCTTTAAGACTAAAACAGGTTGAAGCGGATATTTATTTATTTTTTGATAAGGAAAGGAGTTAGGGTCGCCACAAGTACTATTTGGGCTCGCCTAGAGCATCCACAAGGGATGAGAACTGGCTACTAGCCAGCTCTAAAGATAATAGGGCAAACCGCTGCCCTGGAGTCTCGAACCCGAGACCTCATGGTACTACCATGAGTGCTCAACCAGTGAACTGATGCGACAAGCGCAGGTTGATGCGGATATGAATTGAAGCTTAAGTTAACACTTATTTAGCACCTGAATTTTATAGGAGTTCTATTGTTCTAACCTTGTTTTGATGCATTGATTTTTTGATTATTCTGTATATAAGAGTATAAGACTGATTCAACTTGATTTTCTACATCATAGTAACTGAAATCCCAAAAAGAATATAAAAATAAAATACATAGATACTTTTATATATAATTTAAGGGTAATATACGGAAAAGATTTACATTAGCTTATTTGAACTCCCATAAACTCGGGGATATAAACTTCCATCAACTACGTACACTAGGGCTTTTCAACGGTCAGGGTTGCCCGTAATATGGACCGAATCATCACGGGTCAAAAACATTTCATTTACGGGTTGATCCAGCGGGTTACGAATCGACCCGTAAAATAAAAAATATATTTTTTTATGTTTTAATTTATTTTCTTTGTTTGCACTATGGATTGTATATTTTTTTATTTTGCTTTGTGAGACACATTTTAATAATTTTATTGGATTGGATGTTGGGTGTTAGTAAAATAGTATTGCACAATCACAAGTTTTTTTAAAGTATGAAAAACGACATCGTTATGCACAATTATATTATTATCGGGTCAAACAGTGACCCAACTCGTAATTTGACCCATAACTTGATCAAACCGGGTTACAAGTCGGGTCTCGGATCATGTTTTATCAAATTACGATTCAACGGGTCGACCATGACCCGTAAACCGAGTTACGGTCTGGATCGGATCGATCTGTGGACACCGCTAACACACTAACACACACCAACCACTTACAAAAGAACTTAGTTTCTTACATAGGCTTGGATAAGTTTCCCAAAGCTCTATTTATAATTTTATACTCCGTCGAATGGATCCTAAACTCCTAAATCTTATCCAAACCTTACTTTAAATGATATACTTCTCTCTCTATGGATATATGAGTACTACATACTACAATATACTGTATTGGTTTTTTACCTATTACTAGCGGTCAGGCCCGTGCATACGCACGGGTTCATATTATAAACAAATTTTATATATAAAAATTTAAGTATTTATTTTATTAAACATAATTTAAGCATATTGAATTATTTTACATATAATTTAATTTAGTGTATTTTTGAATTATGTCTCAAACATATTTTTATAACAACCTCTCTTGTATTTAACTACACTTTATCTTTAAATTAATTGAAAAAGATGGTAAGTTGAAGGACAATTTCAAGAGATTATTGAAATTTCAACAATCTCTTTCTTTTATCGTATAGTTTGTATAAAAACATATGAATATTCGTTGTTATTTTTTCCTAGTCTATATGCCTATTTATTGATTTATAGATGGATATATGTATATATTTAATGTTTAAAATAATATTTTAGTAGATTTGTGCTATAATCTGTCAGTTGGAGTAATAAGTAATATATTAAAAGTAAATTCAAAAGATCTATAATATTGAAAGTGAACAACAAATATTGGCACCTCCCTACAAATTTGTAATATTATAATATAAAAACAAAATTTGAATATCTTTATACAATTAAAATGATGCACCAACTATAATTTTGATTAATGATTAATAGTATATATGTTCAAGGTAAAATGAAAATGATCTGTAATATCCAACATGAAAAATAATATTTGAATACTTTTGTATTACAACCTAGCCTACCAATAATTCATGTTTGATATGTGCATAATTTCGAAGTTTTAACCATTAAGGCTCTGTTTGGTACTTGTTTTTTTTTTTTGAGCAGGTTCAGCTAGATATAGCAGAATCGACCAAAAATTTGCACCCTTGCCCCCCCCCCCCAGGGGACTGGCTTTCCGCTAGCGTGTCACACTTTTCGCTCATCGCTACCTATAGCACCGAGCGGACCCTAAGCTACACATAAATTTATACATTTTTTTAATAATATGTAAATATAAAAATTTGTGAATAAATCCATAATATTGATCTATCATATTCAACTTGGAAAATAATATTTGACTACTTTTGCATTACAACCTAGCTTACCAACTAAATTTTGTAAATTATCTATAAAATAATTACAAGGTGAAAAAATAATTCTCATGTGTGATAGGTTCATAATTTAAAAGCTTTTTAACCACTAAGTTATACCTAGATATATAAAGAATTTTTATTTATAAGTGTATATAAAACTTTGTGACCAAATACATCATATTGATTACTTTTTTCATTCTCAATATTTTTCTATGTTTTACGTTCTCATGTAAAAATAGTTTTCTTTATTAAGTAATATTAATATTAACATAAATGTATCATGAAGACATTTAATATCCTCTCATGTATACAACTTTTTATATGTAGTATACATAAATATAATTTAATCACTTTTTGTGTTCACTAAATAAAATAATTAATTTATACATTTCTAATACAATAGTTTGTTTTTAAAAACAATTACCTTTTTTATACACTTCTTTATGCTCATTAATGTGTTAGGATGACATTAAATACCCCATATTAACACAAAATTATAAATATAGTTTAATATTTTATATGAGACATAAACCACTAATTGTTATACATTTCTAATGCAATAGTTTTTTTCTAAGACAAAATTTGTAGTTTCAATATCAATATAGTTTTCAAACGATCACTTTTTGTATTTACTTTTTAGTTTTTTATGTGAAACAAAATATTAATTTATACACTTATAATACAATCATGTGTTCTTTCAAATGATAAATTTTAGACAAAAAATATAGTTTTCAAATAATCACTTCTTGTATTTACTTTTTACTCTTCTATATTGAACAAAATACTAATTGGTATACACTTCTAATACAGTATTTAATCTTTCAAATAGCCATGTCTTTATTTACTTTTTATGCTCATTAATGTGGCATGGGGCATTAAATATCCCCCATGTACACAAAATCTATAAACCTATAAAGAAAGGTTTTTAGAGCAATTAATGACCCACATTTTATACACTAAACCTATAGTTTTGGGATGCATGGATGCAATGTAATTTACTGCCCAGCTTTGTGTGGTGCTGTAACGGATGCAATGAAAGATTTCAGTTATTGAGGGGTTACAGGATCAGCAGCGTTTATGCGGCCATAATCCCCCTACTTAAAGCTGGTTTTGATTATCATTGTGTAACGCCCTTCCCCGACCTTATTCTGCGAAGAAAATTTTCTAACGCACCACCCATTTATTTTGGCGTTTTATTTCTTCTTCTTCAAGGGGACGTTGAAGACGGAGGGCCGGATTCATCTTCAAGTATATATCACTTCTTCAAGATCCTCAATGGATGCCGCCCCGCTCCCCACTCCTTCCTCGCCGAGGTGCTACCTCCAGCACTCCGCCGCCTGCCGATCCCCCGGAAGAATTGCCGACGCCAATAAAACCCTAGCTCTCGAGCCGTCCTCCGACTCCGTCCACGATCTCGAGCACGCGAAGCTCCTCCTCAACTCCATCGCCCAACCAAATTTGAAGTGGGAATGATCGCCGGCCGGAGTTTGTCCGCAACGGCGTCATTTGGACGCCGAGTTGACCCACACAAATCGTCGAGGAGCGGCTGAGTTTCCATGGCGATGTCTACCTCTCCTTCCAGAGTGGCCGATCCCTACGAGATTCTCCAGATCGGACGCGAAGCTTCCGAATCCGATGTCAAGAAGGCTTTCCGGCGACTCGCTTTGAAGGTGAGCTTCAAATTTCTCTGTCTTTACAATTCGTTGATCTTTCTGTATTTCCATTCTGTTGAATTTGATGACGGAAGCTGATTGTTCATTTGCGGATTCGAAGCGCATTTCCGGTTTCTTCGAGCTTCGAATTTCGCTTCCTAAGACCGGGATCCTAACAATCCCCAAATCCGCCCCCAAAATAACAACCCTAATTCGTTTGACAAAATTGGGAGGAATTGCGGGTAGTTCAGGTCAGATCCGGTGACAGAGACAGAGGTTTTGTGGTGGCGGTTGAGATTGAAGATGGTAAAGCGGAAAGTGCGGGTGATGGATGTCGGAGCGGCGGCTAAGGCCAAGGCGACGGCGTCCTCCGCCATAGGCGATTTTCTCGACGTTTACGGCCATCCCGACGCCTTCCACGTCGCCGGTCCTCGACATGCCACGCCGATCTCAACCTCGACCTCCACAGCTACCTCTTCTCCGCTTGTTTCTGGCTCCGATGTCGGCTATGGCGTGGTCAATTCCATCGATATTGGTCCTCACAAGCCTGCTATTCCCGTCAAAGCTTTTTCCCTCTCCACCAGGTTTGGATCTTCTCCTCCTTTTTTTAAACTGTGATTTTGCCGACTTTGTATTGTTCAATTCGTGATTGTGCCGACTTTCTGTTGTCTGTTTCCTCCGGCAGCATCCAGGTCGGCAACGCCACCATCCCGCCCTTCAAGCACGTCCCAGCAACACCACCATCGTCCGAGGCTCCTTTCAATGCGGCAAACGACATGCCCTGGTTCTCTCTCCCTCTCAATTGATCACTTTGTTCTTCCAATTTGCTCATCGGTTTAATTTGATGAACCGATTGATTAGGTTTTGTGTAATTATAGGTTTAATTTGATTGGATGTGCGTATGAGATTTTTCAAGCAGGTTTGATGAATTGTGTTAATATGTTTGATTTTATGGTGGATAGGATGGTCCAAAGTTGAAAGATGCTCCGGTGAGGTCTAATTATCAAAAAGTAATTACAAATACGGCTGAACAAGAAGCCAGCTGAAGAGGTTCCTGTGGCGTGGAAGGTCACCGGAGTTGTAGCTCTTTCTGAGTGCCATATCAAGGTCCACACATTTGCTCTAAACTTATGGATATACATTCAAATCGATAATTAGAGATCAGGAACTCAACCCACAAAATATCTCAAACTCCTTTTTTAGTTTTGATTATGTTATTGACTTAAGGCTCCCTGCCCATCAATGGCACCAATGATCACACAACTTGGGGTTGTTTTATCTCTTCTTGATTTATTTTCTCTTTCCACTTTTTCTAATTTCTGTGCTGATATCTGGAATTGTTTTACAGTTTTCCAAAATTGATCAAACAGGCTCAAATGTGTGTTTCTTCTCAATTCTGTTGATAGCCTATTTGGGAGCCATATGAAACAAGCGGAAATTTCAGCTTGATAAAAAAGGAGTCCATTAACTCTGATCTTTACCCTTTGACAAGTCTGCAGATAGGTAAAAAAATGGCACTTCTTCTTGCTGATCATGTTAATTTGATTTTTCCATTGGAGTTCAGCTGAACTCAAAATGGTTCTAGCCAACATACTCAAAAACTCCCTAATAAACTTCATCAGATGAAACATATAATGCTTAGGTAGTTCCTTAATATGCAAAACTTACTTAGACGAGCCACATTAGACGCTAAAACTGTAGTGTTTCGTAAGAAAAGTTGCGAAACAAATGGCCTCATTGATTGTGAAATCCAACATTCTCTTATGAATGCATCTTCACATATCAAATTTCTTCGCAATTCCATGTCATATTACACTAAACAAGGGCAGATAGTGCAAATATCAGAAATATTTGGGGAGTTGTTGTAATTAGGCGGGATTGAGTTGGTAGCCGCTCGAGTTGTTGAGTTTGTTACATAAAGAGGTGTAATTCTGTTTGAGGGATTTATCCATTGAATAATACAGAATTCTCTTCTAGACTTCTCTTTCTCTATCCTTTTCCCTTCTCTCTTTCCTCTCTCGTATCCCATTCCTCACAATTGGTATCAGAGCCGTCGAGCCTTGGCTATGGCGGAAGGGACTCGCTTGAAGACATTGGAAGAGGGTCAGCGTAAAACCGATTCGCAGATCTCTCGTATGGTGGCCGAAATTGAGAAATCCAACAAGCGTTGGGAAGAACAGCAGTCAAGAATCGAGGAACAAAATCAGAAGTTTCAAGATTTCTTGAATGCTCAGAAGCTTAATGAGATCCAGATGAAAAGCATGTCGGCAATGCTCAGCAATATTAGTCGGGAGCTGATGCGCAGATCAGAGGAGGAGACGGCGCCGGTGGAGACTCCGAGAGTTGAAGTCGGAACTGAAGGTTTGAATTTGGAGCCAAATTCCAATCGCGATCGGCCTGGTGCGAATCTTTCATCTCTGGAGAAGGAGGCGAGTCCAATGCTTGAGTTTCAGCGTGATTCTGACAGAAGCTCATCCTTGTCCTTGGGATCTCGAGGTAATAATCGATTCCCTAAACTTGAATTTCCGGTTTTTGATGGTATGAATCCAAGGAGTTGGTCAAGGAAGGTCGAGAAATATTTTAGGATTTTTGGAATAGTTGAGGCTGAGAAGGTTGAATTAGCGACTATGTACTTGACTGGACGAGCTGATAACTGGGCACAGGGGTTTCTGTTGCAGAATAGGGTGGTTTCTTGGTCAGAATTTAGTTCTGCTTTGTGTGTTAGATTTGGTGAGAGGCAGGGTGTAGAAGTTGTTGAAGAGTTTAATAAGCTGCTGCAAACAGAGGATGTTGAAGCTTATACTGAAAAGTTTGAGGAACTTAGAGCGAGTATGTTGTCATTTAATCCCTCATTGTCTGAGGAATACTTTGTATCTAGTTATGTTAGTGGTTTAAAGGAGGAAATCAAGAACTTAGTTAAGCTGAGTAGGCCTAAGACTTTAGCTGAATCATTTGAACAAGCACGGTTGCAATATGGGGCTGTGCAGGCTATTGTTAAGTTGAGCAGAGATACAGCTAAGTCAAGTTCTTTTCCTGTGAATCAGTATAAACTCTCTAACCACTATCAAAAGCCTGGTTTCAAGAACACTGAAAATCAGTCATTGTTTCCTTCTAAAGTTCCATTTCAGAATTCTACAACTCCTAACCCAACCCCAAACACAACCAATTTTAAGCCAAAGATCAGTGAACCACAAAGAACCCCAGGGTTGTGTTATAGGTGTGGTGACAAGTACTTTACAGGGCATAAGTGCAAAGTGCAAACCTTACATAGCTTAGTTTCATTGGAAACTGAAGACGACCATGAGTGTGGGGAGGAAGGTTTATCTGCTATGGATCAGAATATTGCTGAGATTGAAGGTGATGAGGAAATCTATGTGCATGCTTTGACTGGAAGTTCTCCTCTTAATACAATCAAAATTAGAGCTGAAATTAAGGGGAAACCAATTGTGGTGTTGATTGACAGTGGTAATACTCACAGTTTTGTGGATTCCAGGGTTGTTAAGGATGTTAGTTGTGAAATTCAGGAAGCTAGCATCATGGCAGTTGCTGTGGCCAATGGGAATAAAATGTTCAGCCATCAAGTATGTAAGAAACTTCAGTGGAAAATGCAGGGCTACCCTTTTCAATTTGATATGAGGACATTGAGATTGGGTGGATGTGATATGATATTGGGAGTAGATTGGTTGAGGGAGTACAGCCCACTTTCATTTGATTTTAAGGAGTTGAAGCTGTCTTTTGTGAAGGATGGTAATAGGATTGAGTTGACAGGCTTTAAGGAACATGCTTCAGTGAGGATGATGAGTGCAAATAAGCTGGAGAAATGGCTTAGAAAGGGCCAACCACTTGTTGTTACTCAAATTGCTCATTGCTGTTCATTGGAGCAGAAAACTGAAGTCCTTCCTACTGAGATAACATCATTATTGGAGGAGTTTAGTGATGTATTTCAGGAGCCGGTGGGATTACCTCCTGTGAGAGGTCATGAACACTTAATTCAGCTCAAACCAGATGTTCAACCAGTCTGTTCAAAACCTTACAGGTACCCTTACTTTCAGAAGAATGAGATTGAAAAACAAGCGACTGAGATGCTTAAAAATGCTACTATAAGACCAAGCTATAGTCCATTTGCTTCTCCAACACTTCTGGTGAAAAAGAAAGATGGAAGTTGGAGGTTTTGCATAGATTACAGACGACTCAATGATATTACAGTCAAGAATAAATACCCCATTCCTCACATCGAGGAATTATTGGATGAATTACATGGATCAGTGGTATTTCTAAGTTGGATCTCAGGTCTGGATATCACCAAGTGAGAATGGCAGAAGAGGATATTTACAAGACTGCTTTTAGGACTCACCATGGACATTTTGAGTTCACTGTGATGCCATTTGGATTAACAAATGCGCCTGCAACCTTTCAAGCTATGATGAATGAGGTGTTTGCTCAGTTTTTGAGGAAGTTTGTGTTAGTGTTTTTTGATGACATACTGGTGTATAGTGCAAGTCTGAGTGATCATGTTGAGCAGTTGAGATTAGTACTTTCATCTTTGAGGGAGCACAAGTTATATGCCAAGAAGTCCAAATGTTCTTTTGCTCAGTCTCATGTCAAGTACTTGGGTTATGTGATTTCCCAAAGAGGAGTGGAGACTGATAAGGAGAAGATTCAGGCTATGAGTTCTTGGCCTGTGCCAAAAAATGTGAAGGAATTAAGGGCTTTCTTAGGACTTACTGGTTATTACAGACGTTTTGTACAGAATTATGGAGGAATAAGTAGGCCTTTAACTGAGTTGCTTATGAAGGAAGGTTTTGTGTGGAGCAATGAGGCAGAGAAAGCTTTTCTTGAGTTGAAGCATAGAATGTGTACAGCTCCTGTGTTGAGATTACCTGATTTTGGGATACCTTTTGAGATTGAAACAGATGCTTGTGGAAGTGGTATTGGTGCTGTTTTGATGCAACAAGGTCAACCCTTAGCTTTCATTAGTCGAGCTCTTCATGGACAACATCTGTTGTTATCTACTTATGAGAAGGAGCTGTTGGCAATTCTGTTGGCAGTAGAGAAGTGGCGCCATTATTTAGAGCCCAACCACTTTTATATTAGGACTGATCATAAGGCACTCAAGTATTTGTTGGAACAACAAATAACTACTCATCTTCAGAGGAAGGCTGTTAGAAGATTACTTGGGCTGTCTTATTCAATTGCTTATAAAAAGGGAAAAGAAAATGTGGTTGCTGATGCTTTGTCAAGGAGATTTGAGTGTAAAGGTAGTTCTTCTGCATTAGTGGCTGAGATGATACCTGTATGGATGAATGAAGTTCTTCACAGTTATGAGAATGATGAGAAGGTACAGGATCTGATAGTTAAAGCTTCAATGGATGAGAATTCAGAATATCAGTTGTGTAAAGGAATTCTAAGGTATAAAGGCAGGTTGTACATTGGAGAAGCTGGTGGTATGCGGCAGAAATTATTGAGTGTTATGCATGAGGAGCCCTTGGGGGGTCATTCTGGTATGACAGCTACATATAAGAGAGTTAAGAGCTTGTTTTTCTGGCCTGGAATGAAGTTTTCAGTTGATCAGTTTGTAAGAGAGTGTGATGTTTGTCAGAATAATAAGGGAGAAAATGTAGCTTATCCTGGATTGTTGCAGCCCTTGCCTATACCAGCTCAGGCTTGGACACAGATTAGTATGGATTTCATCGAAGGATTACCAAAGTCTCAGGGGAAGTCAGTGATTTTGGTTGTAGTAGACAGACTAACAAAGTATGCCCATTTTATTGCTTTAGCTCATCCATTTACAGCAGCTGTAGTGGCTCAGGAGTTCATGAAGAATGTGTACAGATTACATGGTGTTCCTGAATGCATTGTATCTGACAGGGATAAGATATTCCTTAGTACTTTTTGGAAGGAGTTGTGGAAGAACATGGGAACTGCACTGCATTATAGCACAACCTATCATCCTCAGAGTGATGGACAGACCGAGAGAGTGAACCAGTGTTTAGAGAATTACTTGAGATGTATGACATCTGACAGACCTTCTAAATGGGTCCAATGGTTGTTTTTGGCTGAGTGGTGGTATAATACTAGTGCTCATACATCTCTTGGAATGACTCCTTTCCAAGCTCTTTATGGTTTCATGCCTCCACAGCTGGGCATTGCAAATTCTGATGTGAGAACAGCTTCAATGGGTGAATTCTTGGAAGAAAAAAAGAGAATTTTGAATTTGTGCAAGCACAATTTGACAGCAGCTCAAGTGAGGATCAAGAATTATGCAGATAAGCACAGGATTGAGAGGAGTTTTGAGTTAGGAGATTGGGCTTACTTAAAATTACAACCTTACAGACAGGCTTCAGTAGCTCTCAGGAAGAATTTGAAACTGTCTGCTAAGTTTTATGGACCCTATGAAGTAATTGAGAAGATTGGAGCTGTGGCGTATAGGCTCAAGTTGCCTTCATCTTCAAAGATCCATGATGTGTTCCATGTATCTCAGTTGAAGAAGAGAATTGGTCCAACTGTTGTTCCTATGTCTGAGCCTCCTTTAACAACAGATTCTGGCGAAATTTTGGTTGCTCCAGAGGGTGTTTTGGATACAAGATTGATTCATTTGGCTAGTGGGGATCCAGTGACTGAATGGCTTGTGAAATGGCAAAATTTGCCTGTGTAGGAGGCAACTTGGGAAGCAGCTGGTCAAATTCTGCAGCAATTCCCTGACTTTTGTGGCTAGTGGTTTCTTTCCTTGCATATATTGGTTGTTTTGTACTTCTGTTGCTCTTGTTGTATTGGAAACTTTGAGGACAAAGTTTTAAAGGAGGAGGGTATTGTCATATTACACTAAACAAGGGCAGATAGTGCAAATATCAGAAATATTTGGGGAGTTGTTGTAATTAGGCGGGATTGAGTTGTTAGCCGCTCGCGTTGTTGAGTTTGTTACATAAAGAGGTGTAATTCTGTTTGAGGGATTTATCCATTGAATAATACAGAATTCTCTTCTTTACTTCTCTTTCTCTATCCTTTTCCCTTCTCTCTTTCCTCTCTCGTATCCCATTCCTCACATTCCAATGAGCATGTGTGTATGTTATTGATCTATTATGAGTATGACTTTCAAATGCTCGATATTGGTCCTGAACCTGAAGAAATGTGTGAACTTGGTTGTTGTTAGGGGAAAGGAGCTCTATAGCTCACAATAGTTCAGTTCTAAATTTAATTTTTATAGATGTTGCTCGAGTATATAGGCCATATCACTTGATTGAATTGTTGCTCTATGTGTTGAATAGTTGCTGTTTGAAAGGATTGAAAGCTGTATTTGCATTAATGCTTTGCTGTGTTGAATTTAGCGAAGCTGTTTTTTTAGTACAAGTTGCTTCCAAGCAACAAGATCTGCCACCATAGACTTATAGGTCTTGGGCCTCAATTTTGCCCTCTTTCCGCCAAATCGAACCATAAGCTCCAATGGAACCGAAACCAACCAAGGCTGAGAAGAAGATCGCTTAGGATGGCAAGCTGTGCCAGCCCCTCCACGATTTCAGCTAGATCCTGGTGGCCTCGGCTGCAACGTCAGGTCGAACCAACTGCAGAACATTCGCAAGGGTCTCCGTGGTGATTCCGTTGTCCTGATGGGGAAGAGCACTATGATGAAGAGGTCTGTCAGGATTCACGCTGAGAAGACCGGAAGCAATGCTTTCCTAAACCTCATCCCTTGCTTGGTGGTACGTATTCCGATTGGTATTACGCAATGTCAAATTTTATATTGTTGTTTTTTTTATTGATTATATGCTTTCCTGATGAATCCTTCAGGGCAATGTTGGCCTGATCTTCACCATGGGTGATTTGAAGGAAGTTAGCGAGGAGGTTGCCAAGTACAAGGTCAGTGTGTGATTATTGATTCTATTGTCCACCGATGTGTTAGATTTTTTTTGTCTTCTAAAAAGGGAAATTACTTAATAGAATTTAAGTTCTGTTGCCTAGAAGTGGTTTAGAATTGTTGTGTATCTTTTGTTGTCATATCATGACTTTCTTTTTATGCATTGGACTTCGTTCTCTCTCATTTTGTCATCATTACTGAAGCTATTTGACAACTTTCAACGTTATCATCTCACAACCATTCAAGACATTCCTAGAAGCATAATATTTGTTTTCACTGTGTCATCGAATCTGTTTTCCATTGATATACATTGATATGTTGCATTGAAATATGTAGGTGATCTAGAAGCACAATATCTTTAATGGTATTCTCTGCTCCATGTCTCATGTCATATATACAAGTAGAGTTTATATTTATATAAGTACTGATAAAATGGTAAAGCACAGTTTCTTTTTCCCGTCAAGTGTATATGTTTTGAAACAAAGTATTCTTGGATATCAAGTTTTTATGTTTGCATCATATAGGTTTAGAGGAAAAAGAGATAAACTGTTACATACTGCTTCAGATCGGTGCTAGATGGTACCACGCCCATCAGCATTTGTTATTAACTTTCAATTGTTTGTTTGGGAAATGTAATTCCTCATTATTCAAAAATAGTTTTTTTTTTACTGTTTGTCCATTCTATAATCATTGTAGAAAACGGTTGTTTTTGCTCACCATGTAATCGTATTTGACTTCTCACATGAAGAAATTGTTTTTTTAAATTGAACTAATTAAGTGCTATGATAGCGCTCCCTCTAGATCAACTTAATTTGGGCACATAAGAAACGGTATAAAGGAAGTCACAACTAATTTGGTTATATGCTAAGTTGCTAACAGTATTTTGATCCATGTGCATGATTGAGCAAGCAACGATTGTTTTCTGCCTTGCATGCATGGAAATTGTTTTGATTAGTAGACCATTTTAGATCTGCTTCATGAACTTCACTTTATGCACACTGCATTGGTTTTGATTAGTAGAAGTGCAAATGATTGCTTGCTTTGTTAATAGAAATTGTTAAATCATGCATTTCTGTTTGTAACAACACCATTCTTTGCTCATCTTTTTTATGCTGCTTTGTTAATCAGTCTGAATCTGGTGCGTTTCTATAGTTCATTGTATTCTCCATAAATTCTTATACTCTTCTAATACTCCTCAATATCTGGTCTGTAAAAAGATGAGCCTGGCAAGCAGGTTAGAAGTGCTGTGACTCTGTGAGCATCAAGAATACAAGCAAGTCACATGTTGCTTTCAAGGTATAGAGCGGAGCCCTTTTATATCTATCCTCACCACAAAATCTATCAATTGCGAAAAAGCGTCTTCGTCCATAGCTTTTATATCTATCTCCATAAAGACTCCTGTTCAAGTATTCTTCAACAACTTCCTGTGAAGGAGGATTTTTTGCTGGGCAAGGCAGTTTTAGTTGAATTCCATCATCCAGAGGTGACCAATTCTCGGCTCGGACTGAACGGCTATTTTCTCTGATTATGGCGTCTCCATATAGCAAGGAGATTCCTTTTTCTTTTAGATGTGATATGGTTGGAGCATTATCAGTAGAGGAGCTCTTCTGGCCCAATGTACCATTTGAAGGTGACTTGCACATGTTTATCTATCAATGGAGGAGTACAAATCGGTTACACTGAATCGGATTGGATGATAACTTGAAGGTTTATTTGGTGAATGCTTCACCTCAGAGTTTGCCTTGCTGATGATGATGCGAGGATCTATGTTTTCTTTACCGAGTCCAAACTGAGAGAAGATAAACCAGAAAAATCATCATATTGAAAGCAGAGCAATTAAATTTACATCTTAGTTTTGTGACATTACAAAGTAATGTAAGAAACAATGCTTACCTCAGATTTTGTCTTACTGATGATACGTGGATCTATGCCTTCCTTAAAATTATGTGCAGACTCTTAATAAGATGAATTAGAACAGTGATGAGATCGAATAGCAGTGCTTTAAGAGCCTCTGCAAATTAGAGCCAAAAGATGGCTGAATATGGTGAAACTAAATAACATCATCAAATTTGAGCATGATGAAATAAAGCCAGATCGGAGTATTAAGCTATAAAATAAAACAAGTCTAAACTTAATAAGTAGTAAAGAAAACCAAGTCCAAAAAAAGCATCACAAACCAGTAAACTAACTCTAAACCAAGCATAGTAATGAACTTAACCTAAAGCGTAAAAACAAGTACAGTGGCGGTGAATGGTTAGGGATGCTTGAGAGAAGGGCGAAGGAGAGAATAGATGGAGAATGCTTTGCCGTGAGAGAATATAAATGGGAATTCTGTTTTATGCTTGAGAGAAGGATAGAGTCCTTTATCACTGTATTATATTGTTCGGGTTTATACTTAAGTTTTTTTTTTTTTTTTTATAAGGTGAGAATTCGAAGTACCGGACAGACCCGATAGATCGAGAGACCGAGAACAAGCTCGATAGCCGGAAGAACCGACTAGACATACAAAATAAAACGAAACAAACAAAACGAGAAAAGAAAACAAACA
Organism: Polygonum maritimum; assembly: GCA_963924305.1. Classification (NCBI taxonomy): domain Eukaryota; kingdom Viridiplantae; phylum Streptophyta; class Magnoliopsida; order Caryophyllales; family Polygonaceae; genus Polygonum; species Polygonum maritimum. The sequence goes on from OZ002737.1 coordinate 30,750,690, forward strand.
ACAAGCAACAAGAACCTAACAAAACAGCTGAGGAGTTTAGGAGAGAATAAGAGAAAGGCAATTCCGCGGGTTAGATGAGGATCTAACACAGGCGTGTAGAGCCGCCGGAGAGCAAGACAGCAAGAAGCCGACTTGAGGAGGTGTGACAAGACGCCTGAAAAGGAAACACACCACCTGGACAACCTCCGAAACATGATCTCGAACTCCAATCCAAAACTCAAGCAATAGCCAGGAACTTGAAACTTGCGGAGCAAGAAAAACAAACAAACTTGCGGAGCAAGCATTAAACTTGCGGCGCAAGCATCCCAAACTTGCGGCGCAAGCATCCAAACTTGCGGCGCAAGAACTGCTTCAAGATCCGGCGAGGCCGGACAAGGACCTTCTCGGCGGTGGTTGTCATCTCGACGAGGATCTGGCGCTTGGCACCGGTCGATTCGGCACCCAGACCAGGCAGATGGTCGGGTCGGAAACCCACTGGCGGCAACGGGTCATAGGGTGGGGCTGCTTCATGGGGGCGTTTTCCTTGGGAGCTCTACTTCATGGATCTAGTGTTTGGGTCCACATCGCCATAACAGAAGAGGGCAGGAAACAAGGGGTCGGGGGTCTGAGAAATCTAGAGAAAAGGCAGAGCACCTCTCTCTGGGTTTATACTTAAGTTTAAACTTACATAAGATTTACAATCCTTACCGGTAGCTATGAGGCTTTTCCCTTATTATTATCTCTTTCCATCAGTACTTACCTTTTCCCACTTATATTAAATATGTTCACTTCATTGTTTTTTTCCTTTTTCCAATTAAGGAATGGCGTTGCAGAGGATATATTACGAAAAACGAAAATGCACAACATAGGGTAACTTTCATGAGGTGCATATACACAAAAATACATTTGCCGTAACTGTATCAAATGTATTTCAACATTTACACCAAATTACATAACAGGCGTGTACCACGAATGCTACCCCGTGCACGGACCAGAATACTAGTTATATATATAGTATAGATTAGACCTGTCGAACGGGTTAGGTCGGGCGAGTTCGGGTCGGATCGTTTCGGATTCGGGTTAAGTTTGAGTTCGGGTCAAATTGGGTTGGGTCATGGCGGGTTGCCGATCGGGTTCAGGTTGACCAGCGGGTCAATGACGTCACTTTAAAAAAATCATTCAATATTAAAGTTTCAGAAATCAAGCAACCGGAAAGCAAATTACATGCAAGTCGAAAAAGCAAATTACACCAGCAGAATACATACAAAATATATTTGCATTCTAATAAAATATCTCATACATACAAGCAACCGGAAACCACTTTCAGACAATTTCAGAGCTTCTCTGTCTCTGCAGAAAGAGAACATCATGCAAATGAAGGGATATTAGAAAACATGACTTTGAAATTAAAGGAACGAAAGTTCCACAAGAACAGCAATACAATAACAACCCTTTTGTTCCTGTTGTATAAACCATAATATGAGAAATCACTACAAATAATAATTTATAACTTAAAAACAAAATAGTACTTGGACAAAATCTGCTTCTTCCTTTCAGACCCTATTCTGCAATACTAAATACAAAATCCATGAATCTTGAATCAATTAATCTGACATTTAATAACATCATGGTAATGAAATAAAAGGAAGGTGAAAACGTACTAGCAGATTAACATCAAGAAACAAATGATCCAGAGGATCTTTTGAGGTTCACAAATCGAATGTTCTCTCATGGAAGAAGACCTGAAGAATCATTATAAATAGATTCCACGGCCAATAAAGTTTCAGAAATCCACAGCAAATTCTCCCACCTTAGAGTCAGAGCTAATGTAAGGACCACAATTAGACACGGGCTCCTGAAATCATATGCGGCCCAATTTGGAGGTTGTAATGCAGGATTTCATGTCTGCCACTGAATCCTAAATCAAAAAAAACAAAAGTATGAAATTAAGTAGAATTTCCACCTTAATCAAGCGTAGACCATGACAGAGTGTTGAGCTTGTAGATTTCAATGAAAGGTTGCCCGCTAGGGCTATGAATGACCCTAACGCCAGTTCTTGGGCAAATGTTGTTGCCTGAAGCAGGAGAAGGCATGTCAACTGAATACAGAAAACATACACAAGTATGGTGTGCAACGCTCCAGATAATGGTTGCTGCCTCAAAATTGTATAACCTTGTTAGGAGAAGATTTTACTCATACTTACCTGATCAATGTTTCCTGGTCAGCTGCATCCATTTTGTCCTGCAAATGAGAAATGGAATACAGAAGCAGAAAGATCAATCAATACAGCTAAAGAACATTACGAACAGATGAAACGGAAGAACGTAAGAAACCATGTAACTGAGTATCCCAACCTAGGCAATGAATTGATACATAAATAAAAGTGAACTATGAGAAGGTATTCTCACACAAGAATTTTGTCTGCAGCCCACTGGAATTATAACTTTCAAATTTTGGTTGACAGTTTCAAGAAACTGGAAATATAACATAGTTTCTAGCTCTGAACTGGTGTTAGTTACCAGTGAAGAAGATGTGATCCCATTTGAGTTGTAGAAGACAGTTGGCGACGTCGGCCCCACCCTGGACGACCATCATTGCATTCTTGTCAAGGTAACTTCTGAGTTCATCGGCCAACAAAGAGGGGACTGCAGGGGCCAATTCCGACGGTTTTAACACCGAGATGATTTTAGAAATACAACATATGTGAACACCAAAACAATACAAAAACACCAGATGAAATCCATAAACCAGTAGGAAACCAACCTTCAATTCATTGAGTCAAACCGGCCTGTAATTCCTTGATGATCGATGAGCTCGAGTCAATCTTGATATCAAACTTCAATTGCCATCCCGCTGCCTAGTTTCAATGGTCTGGGAAATAGTAAAACAAAAAATGCTTAGGGTATTCAGAGCTGTACAAGACTTTATAGTAGTGTTGTACAACATCAACATAATTTCCTGATTTCTCTGCCGCTCCCATGGAAAATTTCAAAAGATGAAGATTGTACAGCTAAACCCTAGTTAGTCGGGATCTACCAACCAACAACCGACTTCTACAATTATGTGAGGTAAACAAGAGCTGGTCATGCGTAAATCAATTGCAGAACAAAAATATCAGAATCAAAGAGAAGCCACCCCACAAATTAGAAGGGGGAAACATCAAATCCTCACGAAGTCACCGATTAATTCAACCCAAGTCACACAAATAACACATCACCTAAAAAAAACTGAAATCCTATCCCTAAAAAGGGCGATAAACGAAGCCCGGAAGCTTGAATTTAAGCAGATCAATCAATACCCTTGAAAAAAATACAAACTTAAAGATCAGAAACTAAAAGGGGTACCGAAATTGATTATATGTTGAACGAGCTACAAACCTTTCACCTGCTATCTCAACAGGCAATGGATTTAAAAGAAGGCAAAGGAGGTGAGGAGGATTCGAACACATGGGATGCACAAAAAGGGAAAACATGAGAAGCAGTACAAACTGGAAGTGCAACCGAAGAACTCGGAAACCTAAATCTGATGGAGCAATGAAACAGGGAGCATGAACACACATGGATCTTTTCTCTTCTTTTCTCTACTGAAGGCCAGCCTACTTGATTTAATGCAACAAAGTATTGGTCATAAGGCTATCAAGACATACAGATTAAAACACATAGCAAATATTAAATGCATAACCTTTATACTCACTGACAAAGATAGCTCAATGCTATGGATTCAACCTACCAGAACTTGATCGACATAGTCAAGCCGATCGGGGTGTACACGGAGACAAAAAGTCAGCAGAGAGGTATATAGGATTATTGCTCCCACAATAGGCATCTCAACTTGAGACTCTATCACCTGCATCACAGAACACTACGTTATAGTGACAACAAAAAAATACTTCTTTAATGATCTTTGAATAAGAAGTCTGGATGGATTTCTATTATTCTCACCAAACTTGGAAATCATGCTCAAATTTTTACAGCCCTGAATTGTACACGTATAGCACTAAATTGTTTTTTTTTTAAAGCTAGTTGGCCGAAACTTAGCACAAAACTGATGAAGGTCAAAAAATCAATACAATATGTAAATATAAAGCGAAAACAATTTGGCGTATGTATGTGCTCTACCTTCCCAGTGGCACTACTCAACTTGGCAAAAGCTTCCACTTGGAGAAATTCAGGCAAAACCTGAACAAGGTTAATGATTAGCAAGCAGAAACAAGCGAACAATAAAATAAAATAAAATAGTAAATGAAGAGCGAAGGATGCTCACAACTCACCTCTGTACTTGATGCAGCACAATGTGACAACCCATCCATTAGCTGAGACAGTACTGTTTTGATATCAATTGTTCACTGATGATGAGAAGTATTAACAAATGAGAGAACCCTTCAGAAATAATATGCATAGAAGAACAAAATAAGATAAGATTTCAGCCAACTATTGTACTTCCAAGGATATTTTCATTCATTGCCTGAAGCTGAAGGCAAGCACCAAGTAGTATGTCAAGCGTTTGCAAATGATATTCATCCGGGAAAACTTGAATAATACATTCCATTAAATAATGGTGGGCAATGACACTATCAATCAAACTGCATCTGCTTTGACACAACATTGCTCGCTCAAGCTATCCTTTTCCAGCAAAAGCTCTTTGTTTCAGGCTGTTTACATTTTTTCTGAAATTTGCTCAAAGACACCAACAGAGAACATAAATAGAAGGGGTCGGAGAACATACAAGGCCGGAAGACTGCATTTGAATCCATCTTGCAGAGACGCTGCCTAACGAAGACTGCTGGCCCTGCAAAAAAAAAAAGGAAATGACATCAGATAAGCATAATTTTGGGAAAAACCATATGTTAGCCCCAATATGTGAATAAATTATCTAAGCACTGAAAGATGTATGCTAGCAAGCAACAATGAAATGCTGCTCACGAAATGTTTCTATGTGCATATTAGAAATAATTCTTTTATACGCCATCCTTGCACTTAGTCTGTATTAAATACATCATGTAAACAGATCTTATAGTGCATAATACCAGTATGATTTACGGTGAATCCAATCATTCAGCCAAACAGATTATACCAACAACAAAACATATTCTTATGCAGCGGGAAACTAACTCATAACCTCGAATCCATCTAATCCGGATATAAGAATGATCATATTGAACCCAAAAAACAAGAAAGGAAAGCTTTTTTACTTGTTATATTGTCAAACCCGAAAACTTAAGATCTACCTAGTTTTTTCCAAAATATATAATATCCTATCACATATTTTCAATAATCATCTTGCAACTGGAATTCCTGCACCCACTTCTTGGCACGTTAAAAAAATTCCTAAAAAAAATGCATTCACCCAATTTAATTTAGTCAGAAGCGAGATCCAAGAAACAATAGATGTAAGGCATTTATTAGCTTAAAATACCATCAGATTTAACAGTAAACCCAAAAAGTGTAAAAGAGCCATTGCATTTCAAGCAAAAAAATCAGAATAAGCAAAATAAATTTCATTCAAAAAGAAGTCCACAACATATAATAAAAACGAGGAAAAACGTATAATATGCAATAGTTTAACCATAAACAATTGTTCAAGGTGGGAAAAAACAATTAGAAGGCGCAATGAAAGGGATCCAGACCTGCATTTTCATGCCATCTTCAACAACCTCAGAGATAATCTTCTATTCTAGGAAGATGCAAATTCAAAGCCTCGGAGTTTGAATCTTCAAGAAGCCACTTACAAAGTCCTGAGAGGCATAAGCCAACAAGTAAAGCATCAAATTTGGTTCTTATGTTATAACTGTGCCTTCTCCTTGCATCGTGTTGTTTCTTGAGTCAACATATGTTTCATTCAGAAATGGTCCTCCCACAAGCGCTCCAATGGCTACATTTGGGTTTGGATCTTTTGAATCAAGCCACTTGAACCCATCCTTACACTTGGGAGTTCGGGAATAGAACCTCCCCTGTGATGTACAAACTGTGGGTATTTATCTCCATAACCCACAAGACAGTTCAGCTTCATGGGGTTGTCACCCAGTACATAGTTAGCCTGCCAAATTCGGTGGTTCAAAATTGTTAACATAACATAGAATTAATGGCTGGAAATGATAATGAAGATAGGCAACAACTTAAAATGATGTGATATTCTTGTATGGTTTAGGGTATCAAGGTAACCTGTGAAATTGCAAATTTGCGAAGCTGTGATGCTTTATAGGTACTTCCACTGCAAGATATTTTTTTTCTTCGAGATGTAAGCATGTTATCGCTGTAAACAGTAGCCATAAATGCAGATGCTACTGGGTGTTGCAGGGCATTCCACTCACTCACCCGTATCAAACCACCTGTATCAACAATAAAAGATGGTTAATAATTCACCCAGTTTATACACACGCAACTTAGCAAAGGCATAATATAGCTATACAAGTACAACGTATTTTCAGAATCAAGTACTAATGCTAATCAGTCCTAATAAGGTGAATTGACTTGAATATCAGGATATATAAAAAGCAAGTTTGTTGTAAGAAGAATGTGTGACCCTAGAAACAATACAGAACCAAATGTCATAATATCCAGAGGGAGGGAAGATTACCATCTGTTCTGTTGGATGTAGCAGTGGGAGAGTTTGGGAAGAGGCCGCACATCACAGCTTCAGCTGTTTGTCTAAACTGCTGACGGGAAGAAGTTGCAGAGCTTGACACACCCTTTCCATTGAAGAGGCTGACCCTGGATAGCAATACCTGCAAGTTTCAATTCGATAAAAATATCAACTTAAATTACAGAACAATATGCCATCCTAAAACACAAAATAACAACAAACTCAGCAAGAACCAAGGAAAAAGATACTTTACATGGTGTGGCCTGAACTTGAACCCATATCCATACTCAGCCCAAGTTAAATGCCAATTTATATAGTTAAATCTTTACATCATAGTAGCACTGTTTGAGACGTGCGGTTAAAATAGATGGTGTGAGAGGGGATCACATGGAATGGAACACGGCAAGTTGGTTGATGTCGTTATTGGTTATGAATACTAACTATATGGTATATATATTGAGTGATTGCATAGTTGATGAAAAATAAGCACAAACAAAAGGAGGATTGATGATTGTGTAGTAGGGAATTAACCCTACATACGTACTCCTCCAGCAACAATTAAATCATTAGTGTCAGACTAATCATAATAGTCATAACTAAGTCTTGATTAATAACAAAATTAAGTAATGGAGTACCTGGCAAGGCGATGAAGGCGTCAACTTGTCGCGCCATTTCTGCCTTCCTTTGATGCATTCCAGTCACTGCCTTTGCTTCCCCTACCTTCTCTCCCGTTATCTGTGTTGTTTTTCTTCATCAGTTTCACTATTCTGTAGTGACCCCATTAATTAAGCAAGCATGAATTAGAAGGGAGATTAGTAGATGTCAAACCCTCACCTCCTTTGGCATAAGCGTCTTAAAACGACCCTGCCCAAAAAACAGAGGAATCTAAGGTCTTTCATCAGTGCGAGAGAAACGAAATTGAAAACCTAGAAAACGAAAACAAACCTTGAGATTTCGTCCCAGAGGGGGGCCTTGTGACTCGAATCCCAGAGTACCTCTTTCGACGCCTAGAACTGTAAAATTTGGAATAAAACAGCACACGATTTCAAACCCCAATCGCTTCAGAATCGCACAGTTAACACAAATAGAGACAGAGAGGAAATTCAATGATTACTTGCGAATTCTTGAGCGTTGTTCTTGTGGTGCTCGACATGGTTTTATGATGAAATCTCATTTGCCCTCCACTCTACCTTACACCTTGTTTTGTTAACATAAATAAGCAGCTGCCCCTGACCTAATTAAACAATATTATGGAAAAGCAATAATCATCCACACCACATGAAAGCTTCACTCTAACAGATGAAACCGAAGAACGCAAGAAAGCCATGTAACTGAGTATCCCAACCTAGGCAATCTATTGATACATAAATAAGTGAACTATAAGAAGAAGAAAACTAACCGAAGCCGTTTGCTGAGTTTAAACCACGATTTGCACAAGAGTCATTAGCGCATTTGATTCCAGTAAGCGTAATATTGAAACGAGCTGAACGACACAAAGTAATAGGTAGGCAGCACGTAAAAATAGGGGAGAAGACATATTATCCATATCAGTGTTGATCAAATAAGACAAATCAAAAAAGCTTGGATGAAAAGAACAGAATTTACCTCCAGTGGATATGCTTATGCAAAGCACAGGCCAAATTTACTTACAAACCCTAAGTCATGCACCGCAATTCCAAATAGGGAGAAGGAAATGAACAGTAGAGAATAGGAAAATTGTGCAATTCTGTAGCATGATCGATCCATGAGGAAGGGCATACCGACGCTAAGGATAAGGTAGCAAGGAGGCGGACGAGGAGACGCCTGATTGTTGGCGAAAGGCGAGAAATTCGGGTTCGAAAGGGAAATCAGAGAAGCGGTGTGTGAAATCCAAGCAAGAAGGAGGACAGGACAGTGGGAAAAAAGGGACGGTATGAAAAGTGAACTTGATTGAAAACGACAATAAATTTATTTATTTATTTTGATCGTACTTATCATTACATTTATAATATGGCCTAAAACATACGCGGCCCACCTGAACTTGCACACATTAGTCATTTTAGCACCTTAATTTATCGGGTATTCACTTAAACACCTAAATTCAACGTTTTGTGACCGATCAGATACTTGGACGCTGACGGGGCAAAAAAAAAATGCCACTAAACTGCCACGTCACATGCCACATCCTTATTTAACTCAGTAAAAGGAAAAAGAAACTAAAAAACCCCTAACTAAAAGAAAAAACGAAAAAAGAAAAAAGAAACTAAAAAAACCCAAATTCCCAGGAAAAATAAAATCACAATAAAAAAACCCCAAACCCCAAATTCCGCCGCTCCTCCTCCTGCTACCGTTGCCGGCACCGCCGCCCGCCTCCTACTTCCGTCCCCGGCACTGCCGCTCGTCTCCTGCTACCCGTCCCCGGCATCGCCGCCTACCAGCCTCCCACTCTGTCGTCGTAGTCCACCAAGCCCTCCTCCACCTCCTCCGAACGGATGAAATCCGACCCGACGACCTCGTCCTCGTCGCCGGAGAAATCCCGCTCTATCATGGAAGTTGACTCGGAGGACGCCTCGTCCACGCGTTGAAGGCCTGCGTGTCGCCGGATCCGGAAACCTCGTTCTCCGAACTCGAGGTTGTAGTGGCCGGCAAGAAGCAGGGGAGCCGGAGTTGCAGAAGGCCTTGGAAGGCCGAGGAGCTCTGGCTGAGGGTGGAGGAGATGGTTGTGCAGACGGTGGTCGGAATCGGCGGCAATGAAGGAGAGGAGAAGAGATGTGGCGTCGGAGAGGGAGGAGGGACACAGCTGAGATTTGGGGAATTTGTTTTTTTTAGTTTCTTTTTTCTTTTAGTTAGAATTTTTTTGTTTCTTTTTCCTTTCTCCTTTTAATGAGTGGGTTTATTGATTTTTTTTATTGAAATAAGGATGTAAATAAGGATGTGGCATGTGACGTGGCAGTCTAGTGGCAACTTTTTTTGCCCCGTCAGCGTTCAAGTATCTGATCGGTCACAAAACGTTGAGTTTAGGTGTCAAAGTGAATACCCGATGAATTGAGGTGCTAAAATGACTAATATGTGCAAGTTCAGGTGGCCGTGTATGTTTTAAGCCTTTATAATATATGATGATAAACTAACTTGCATCTCATCTTAATATATCACACTCTGGTCCTATAGGTAATGTTACATACTTGGCCAAAAAAATGGATGATGGGAATATAGGGGAAAGAGAATTTGGTTTTCTAAAGATAATTTGAGCTTCTTTTTTTTTAATTAGGTGAGTATTAGGAAATTTTCGTGTTATGGAGTTTTAAATGACATTAGGTGGGAGGATATGACTCAACTTTGCAATTTTATCAGTTATAACATTACAGACACGATCCGCATGACACTGTCGCACTATCTCGAATTCTCGAAGCGGGACAATGATATCCGAGATAATTATTCAACCTCCCATGGACAGTTCACTTGTCCATGGATGACTTTTATGACAACCAAGTTGTCGCCTTCAATTTCAATTTGTCGATTGTTTTGCTTCTTAACATCTGCGATGGTGAGAGTAGATCAATAAAGAGAGTTTCTTACAGTTGTCTATGGATTTTCTTGACTAATTTTTCAAAAAAGGAAATAAATAAAATGTCAGAAAAGTGAGAGTGGATCAATAAAGAGAGTTTCTTAACTAATTTTTTGGTCGGAACCACCTAACAATTTTTGTAAATTTTCTGATGTTTCTTTTTTTGGATTAAGTCAATGATACTCCAAGTATCACCATTGTAGATGCTCTTAGAACATCTCTTCATCAGGAAGCTACATGTTTAGATGAAAAGGATGCAAAGAGATCAACCAGAAGAGTAAGCTTATTAGTATGGTAGGTTGGTCATTTTAAGTTCGGGTTGAGTACAAGTTTGGGTTATTAGGTATCATGAGTAAGCTTATTGGTATGGTAGGTTGGTCATTTTAAGTTCGGATTGAGTACAAGAAGTATGCGTTGTTATATATGAAAAATAAGCCTATTGATAGGATCAATTTGATGGGCTGATCATTTGAGTTTGGATTAAGTCCATGTTTGTGATGTTATATATGGAAAGTATATTCATTAAATAGGTAGTTCATCTGAATTCGGGTTAAGTACAAGTTTGAGATGCATAAATTTACAGGTCGATTGGTAGGGTCATTACAAGTTTGGTTCAGTTGGGTTTGGGTAAGTAGTTTGGTTTGAGTATAGGTTCATGCTGTTAATTTTATATGTTAATTACATGGGCTAAGCCACTATGGTTTTTTTACAAGTTTAGATTAACCAATTAGTGAAGAGAGTCAACTATTTTATACTTTTGTTTGGCACCAGTCGTTTTGGACCAGCTTGATGGGAACAAATGTTGTTTTTATTTATTTATTTTAATAATAATAGGTGTATATTTAGATTTAAATTATTCTATATTTACAATTTTAAAGTTAGGATATATGACATTAATTAAGTTTTAGTATTCATAGATCATATGTAATTACTATATTACCTTTTTAATTTAAAAGACTAGGTCATTAACTAGTTTCACGTCATCATATTCGAGTTTGTTCTACATAGGTTCGCGTCACTAAAATTAACCAATTAATCGATTTTAAATATTACAATTTTTATAATACTTATCGGATTCAAATAAATTATATATTTCTTTAATTTATAATATTTATATCATATTTAATTTAAATATATATATTATTTATTTTATTCAAAAAAGCCCTGGACAACGCCGGGTTATAACTAGTTTTATTTTATTAGGGTGTGCTATCCTACTATATCTTTAAAGCAAATCCCCTTCAAGCCATATCCTTTCGCCACGTGTCAAATAATTAAACCAATTTTTTTTCAGCCAAAAATTCTCCCTTCTAACCACCTCTTTCCACGCCCATGTTCTCCATACCATACCCGACAATACCGTCAACTGCGTATGAAAATCTGCATCAATTCAACCCACGTTCTCCGTACCATACCAACCGCTCGTATCATCTCTATTATATAGTGCTCTCTTCCAACTTCCAAAGTGACCACAATCTTTTCGGTTTCTTCCAATTTCTGGCAATTCCAGTTTTAGGGTTTTCGGTTCAAATTCGGCGGGGAGAGGCAACTGCTAGCCTTCAACTTCGGATTAGCATCAATTTCCGGTCATCACCACTCTGCTCAGCTCCGATTTCCGGCCATAACTAAGCTTTTGCTGCTCCTTCCATTCCGATCACCTCTTGCTCCGCTCGGCTCCAATTTCCGGTAAGGGATCTGACTAGGGCATTTGTTTAAGTTGGTATGGATGAATTTAAGTAGAAAGATGAAAGGTATTCTCTTTGGCCAACCAAATTGATCTATTGATTGCGCGTTTTAGCCAAAAAAAAACTGAAAGTCTTTCTTCCCTGCATCTTCTGAGGTTGAGTGCATGAATGCAAGTCTGTGTAGGTTTACTGGCATGGTCATGATCATCCAATGCGCATCCATTCCAAATAGCTATTGCATTTTCTAATGGATTTCTGATTAAAATTGAGGAATTTTGGTTATGCTTTCACTCTAAAATCTCATCCTGGTCTCACTATCAGGTCTATATGTCAATGTTGTTTGGTTGCTGTTATAATTCTGTCGTTAGCAATTTAGCATACTTGAGGAGCTCTGTCATCTTCTCCTGCCTGTCTTCTTTATTTTTCAGCAAATTCATGATTGAAACTCGTAAACACAGTGGTTGGATTATTTTTCACAAGGAAACACAATGAAGCATATAGTGAAGATCCTATCACTGCTGGCATGTGTAGTTTTGGATTAATTGTGGAGTGATGATTGTAAAGAGTGTAATGCAAACAATTATTGTACTTGTCCATTAATATGAACTGGTATTAGTGTAAAGATTCAGGTATGCTTTGAGTTGTTCATGCTGAAAACACCATTGTAATAATTAAGGTTTCAAGGTTTAAAATTATTAGCTCATGAATGTTTTGGGGCTCCGTTAACATGCTAGTGAATGGTGATGTTTCAAAATTTTTATCATTATGCTTGACCTTCCTTTCATGTTACTTTGAAAGTAGTGATGTTGGGAGGTGAGAGGGGTGCGTTGAAAACCTACCCTACCTGATTTCTGTTTCGGAAGAAATGAGCTTCTCTTGTCCTCTAAGCTAAACCCAACCTTAAGCAAACACACACCAGTTATGCTGTCTGCTAATTCATCCACATCCTACTACTACTACTACCACTACCACTACCACTACCACTACCACTACCACCACTACCACTACCACTACCACTACTACCACTACCACTACTACCACTACCACTACTACCACTAACACTACCACGACTACCACTACTACCACCACCACTACCACTACTACCACTACCACTACCACCACCACCACCACCACCACCACCACCACCACCACCACCACCACCACCACTACCACTACTACCACTACCACCACTACTACCACCACTACCACCACCACCACCACCACTACCACCCCTACCACCACCACCGCTACCACCACCACCGCTACCACCACCACCGCTACCACCACCACCGCTACCACCACTACTACTACCACCACTACTACTACCACCACTACTACTACCACCACTACTACTACTACCACCACTACTACCACTACTACCACTACCACTACTACCACCACTACTACCACTACTACCACCACTACCACCACTACTACTACCACTACCACCACTACCACCACTACTACCACTACCACTACTACCACTACCACTACCACGACTACCACTACCACGACTACCACTACCACGACTACCACTACCACTACCACTACCACTACCACTACCACTACCACTACCACTACCACTACCACTACCACTACCACTACTACTACTACTACTAATACTACTAATTACCTAATTCCCCCATCTTTCAATGTCTGTTAAATTCATGGGCTTTTTATGTCACTTTTGCTCACGACAATTATATATAGTTTTTTCGTATATTGTGGACATGTCGATATTGTAGTGCTTATAATAAAAAGTAAATGTAAGTAAATTCTGTTTTCAGTCTCATATTACCCTCATTGTATTGGCGTGGGTTTCATAAGGTTTTATAGAAGATATTAGACATGTGAAATCGTAGAGAAAACATGTAGTGATTGATGATAAGGAAAAATGCTTTTCAATCCTATCATCTTAGGCTCTTGGCAGTTTGAAAAGGACAGCCTCATTCAATAATCTTGGTATAAATCTGGCTTTTCTCTAATTTTCTTGATTCTTAGCTAAAATAGTTATGGCTATTTGCCTGCACAGGCTGAAAATGATAACAGTTCATACCTTAATGCAGAAGCAATTCCAACTGTTGTCAAAAGCTAAGCAAGAGCAAGAGGTAAATTGGCCAACATACTTTTGATATTGCAATCTGTTTTCTTGAATAGTAATACCTGCAATGAGTTGCTCTTTAGTATCCATCATTATGGATGATGTATTTTTAATGCATCAAAGATGCTGGTAGGTACCTTATATCATCATTGATTCAACTTTACTGGAGCAAAGTGGTGCTCATTGCTAAATTTCCTGATAAAGATCACCCCTTCTCAAAATTCATTGATGAAGTTAATGTAGAACTTGGTTATTATGTAGGCATTTTGCTAACAAGTCCATTTCTTGTGCAGAGTTCAGGCTTGAGCTCTTGATGCAGTCAATCTATTTCTCTCGTGTAAGTTCTTCAATTTCTGCTTCTGATTAAATTTGCAAAGTATTACAACTTTTGGGAATAATATTAAAGTATATAGAAATTATCAGTATTTGTCTGTACTCTTATTTATATACTACATTTACATGTCAATTTCTTTTCCTGTGAAAGTATCCTTTAGGGTGAAAGAAGATTGCAAGGTGTGCTTTTGTTTCTATGGAGTGTTCCCAAGTGTTTTGATTATGTTGAATTTTTTGGGTTGTTCTTAGTGAGAATTTCAAGCGAAAAAATGTTGATCTTATTAAGAATGCCATTATTTTATCATGCAACTTCTCACTTTCTGATGGACAAAGTTCTAAAAACTTGACTGAGATTGCTATTGGTGGATTATTTTTAAGGTGCAATTTTGTGCTCTTTTTTAAACACATATCAGGCTATGTGATGGATATATGTTTAGCTCCGAATCTGTCAAAACTTGTAAGGCATAAGTTGTTATTATCATTGATTACTAATCTATGACAAAGCCAAAAAACAAATTGATATAGGCTAACTGACCCCATTTTTTCTGGTGGACAAATTCACCTTTTTACTCATTAAAATAAAGACGTGTAACCTTTAATCTTAAGATGTTACAACATGATTTCTATTTATGATATACAGGGATACCTTTTCCCACCCTTCATCACCTCCATGTACCTTATTTCAACCATCAATGCATAGCGTCACTGGAGATTCAAAGCCTATACCTGACTTTGATATTATTCTCATTGCATGCCTACCAATTTGTTATTTTTTTATCTTGTAAGCTATAGAACCGGATGGATATAAAATGTGTTTTGATTGTTGGAACTATACAACAAAAGGCAATTAAGTGGAAGTAATGGCTTTCTACCAAAAAAAAGTGGAAGTAATGAGGATTTTCCTTTTCTGGATGTAAGTATATGAGCCAAGTAGTTCCTTTTGATGAGCGGGGTCCAAAATGCCATAGTTTTGCATTTTCAACTTGTATAGCATATATCAAATTGTACACCAACTCAATAAGTTTTGCATAATTGGATTTGCCGTTGGCCTAAAAATATTTCGTACATGTAACGGTGACTTTTCCTTGTCATTTAAACGTAATGGAATCTTATATTAGTCCACCAACTCAATAGCTAGCTAGCTGGCATTCGTCTTGGTGGTGGAATGAGCTACGCTGAGGGCCTTCTCCATTGGTTTGGGATTCTTGGTCCAGCTGAGGGTCCAGAAGAAGAGCTTTCTAAAGGATTGCAATGGTTGTCAGCTGGTCCACTATCAAAAAATTTAAAACCGTCTGCTTTGATTCCAAAAGATATTAAAGAAAGTACGAAATCTAATTTGCCACACCACCCCATGCCATGGCGTTTTCACAAACCTAAACTATTTAATTTAGCATTTTCAATTTTTTTTGACTCTTATCATGGGAAAAAATTCATTGAACAATGGGGATGACAATAAAATATCACAATTTTTATAAGCTTATTTGTTTTTAACAATTTATAAAGTGAAAATGATTTATATAGTATCACCAACGAAGAATTTAACTATATCATCATATGAAATACTCCCTCCGTTTCAAAAAATTTGACTCTTTGGACACTTTATATTATTTCAAAAAACTTGTCCATTTCATATATTTTTCCACTTTTTTCCAAGTTTGCCCTCATGATAACCTATGATGTAATGATATCACCTATTTCCATGCTAGCTATGCTTTTTAGTTAAGAGTGAGGTTGTTATTATTGTATAGGGGTAGTTTAGGCATACATGAGTAATCCTTAATATGTGTGAAATGTCCAAAGGGTCAAATATTTTGAAACGGAGAGAGTAAAATGATACTCCATTATTTAACCTGAATCCGTGTGCCTTAGGCACGGGAACACATGCTAGTTACATAAGTCACATAACGGAAACAAATTTCCCATAAATCCTATTGGTTATAACATATAGGTGTTTCCGGTTTACCCTTAAAAATCGTGAAAGCCGGCTAAGAATACAAAACAAAAATAGCCGTTGACGGCCCCACAGCATCAGTTATATCCTTTAACCCCGGCCTCAGCCTAACGGCTATTGCCCCGTTCAAAAAAGGAGTGAAAAGAAGATACGGATACACTGGCTGCCTGCTCTAACGGCTCTTTTTGATTCAACTCTGAACCACCCACTATTGTTGCCCTTTCGTCTCCCCAATCCTCATCAATCAATCAACCACCTGCTTTCACGTTTCCTGTGTAGTGCTCTCGAATCTTAACTCACCCCACAAGAGCAAACCAGAGAGAGACAGGCCCCGATCAAGGAATCAGTCGGAACTCCAAATTTCTGATTTTACAGGTAACAAACAACCCTTTCTGCTCTAATCCAGAAAGTTTTTCTTGTTCACTCTAATGCGTGCTATTTATTATAATCTGCCTGCAAATTTGGGGGTTTTTTCTGCTTGGTTGATCTTGTTAGTTCGTGGAGTAAACCTGGAATTGCAGACCTGTGTATGAACCCTAGCTACTACTATCACTTGAACTACTTTTCTTTTTTCCTTTTATCTTGAATGTAACTAATAACATTGACAGTCTTACTTACTTTCTGTTGAAATTAGGCATCAACACATCCTCGTATGAAAATGGAGCAAGTCTATGGGGAGCTAGAGCTAGCCAAATCAGAAATTGAGAGGCTCAAATCCACTCTAACTGAAAAGGAATCCGTGATCGAGCGCCTACGCTGTGCCAACAGCAGGCTTAAAAACGGTTCGGATTCAGAGCTGAGAAAACTCGAAGACGAAAACATTCAGCTGCTCAAGGCTCTTGAAGATGCAGACGAGAAGAGAAAGGGGCAAGAGAGAGCCATTGGAGTTGTGGAGGCAGAGTTGGAAAACATAAGAGTGATGTTGTCTGCTTCGCAGAGGAAGTGCTCTGAGGCCGAGCAAGAGGCCATGGAGCTGAGAGAGGAAAGCCGAAAAAAGGATGGATCCTCGAGCTTACAAGAAGTGAAGAGGAAACTGGAAGATCAGCTAAAGTGGAAGAAAGAACAGTTTCAGCTTCTTGAACAAGCTCATGCGAAGCTGAGAGGTCAGTTTGAAACAAGCAAGGGCGAATGGGCGGCGGAGAAATCCTCGTTGCTTGATGAGATCAGTACAGTGCAATCAAGCCTTGATTCTCAGGCTAGTAGATCTGAATCTCTGAAAAAGCAGTTGGACAGATGCAAAGACGCCTTATCCCACGAAGGAAGCCGGAGGCAGAATCTGGAATCTCGAGTTTCTGAGATGCAAACGCGGTTAGACAGCGTTTCTGACGAGTGCTGGCAAGCCAAGTCAAGGGCTTGCACTTCGGCGGTGGAGAGGGATGATCAAGTGTCGGCGCTTAGAGATTCGGTGCGTGAGCTGGAATCTGAACTCAAAGAAGCTGAGTACAAAGCAAGGAAGCTTGAGAAGGAGAATCAAGATTTGCTGAGCTCACTAAGAGAGCTTCAAGAAGCTCATATCCCCAAAACCATATCAACCCCTCCTTCGGCAGTGGCTAAGATTAAGAGCAAGCTCAGGTCATTGGAGCAGGCTCATAAGGACTGCTCGGTGAATCTCAGATCCAAGGAAGCCGATTGGAATTCTCAGATTCAGATGATGAAAAGGGATTTGGATGAGCACAAGTTCAGGTTGAAGTTGAAGGAGGCATCCGTCAAGGATCTTAAGAAGGATCTAGAAGATGCTAATGCTGCTAACACTGAGTTGAAGTTGCAAAATGAAGAGCTTTCCTTGATGTTACAGCTGTTGAGGGCCGAGCACTCAGAAACGCAGTCTATGACTCGTCCAGTAGTTCAGAGAGTTGAGCAGGACGATGAGCGTGAGGAGGAGATCAAGAAGTACAAGGAGATGCTTGATGAATCTTACAGAGAACAGGCCCGTTTGAAGCAGGAGCTTCAACAAGCATGCGGCGCTTTAGAGAGATTGAGCTGTGAGCTGACTGACAAGATGTGTGGAGAAAGTGAGATTGAGTTTGAGCTGCAGATATGGCGCTTGAGTGCTGAAAGACTAGAAGCTCAGCTTGAGGAAACCCAACGGCTTCGTAGGGAGTTGGAAACATCTCTGCTGGCACAAGCAGGGTTTGAAGAGCAACTCAAACTTGAGATATACAGTCTCAAGCAACAATTAGGCGTACCGGAATTTGAAGAAAATGATGGTGAGTGGCCAGAGCAAGAAGAGGAGACTGTACATAAGCAAATCCTTCATAACACTGTGGGAAAAGGAAGAGAAATTAGAGCAAGTGATGAGAGATCGCCCTTTAGAGAGATTAATTAGACCACATCCCCGTAGTTGCTAAAGAGTATGCATTCTGGCTACCTTTGATTTGTTTCATTCATTCATTTATCACCTGTCAGTTTTAGTGAGTAATGCTGCATATAATTCACTCTGTTTGTTCACACGTGAAGGGTGTTACTTCTATTTTAAACGTTGTCCTCCAATTCTTCTCATTGTGTATATACAGTATGTTTTAAGGCTGATTTGGGTTCAGGCAGGCTGTCTGACTGCTTTCTGATCAATCTATTGGACTACTTTTTATTATGGTTCAATTTCCTAATTTTTGTCCAGGTAAAAGCCGTAGCAATTAGCTATCAGTGGTGATCCTAATCAAATAAAGCCCTGGTAGTATTGCCCATGTATGAGGAACTTAAGCTTGGTATTTAAATATTGGCCGAGGACTTATATATTGATGCCAGTTTAATGAACACGAACTATCTTGAATATACAGTTTATAGGCTATTGAAACCGATGACCAACTTCGATACGTTTCTAACTAATACAACGGAGTTGCTGTTTGACATGAAAATAAACACAAGATCCAAGGTTATGGATCGTGATGAACTCAGATTGAAAAGATCAACGTGATTACCTTGCTTGGATTGCCAATGTGATGACCATCAAGAGTGAGGGGCTCGAAGATGGTTTAAGGCACAAAAACCCAAGGAAGGAGGAATTTGAACTTGAACACTAAACCATCATTATAATTTTTTCTCATATAAACACAGAGTTGTGAAGCGAAGCTTATAAAGCTTGGATGTGAATTTGGAAGATAAAAACTTTGCCTAATGTGACATCTTTTATCTGGAGAGCTGTCAAGGACACTTTTCTCAGAAGGCAAATCTTCATTGGCGGCATATATGTAGTAAGCTGGAAAATCTGGGCTGCTCGTAAGAAGAGGATTTTTGAGAACCTTCTTACGGATAGGGAAGAGCTCGTGCAGCTTTCGAAGGAGCTGGTTGATCATTTCAAAAGCTATAATGAAGCTGTTGGAAGTGGTGTGAGTGATAGGAGTTCTGGTGACCAGGGCTGGAAGAGACCGAGAGCGGGGCTGATCAAGATAAATTGTGATGCTGCGGTCTCTTTGAGTGCGGGCTGTGGGGTGGGTTTATTTGCTAGAGATGATATGGCTGAGATTGCTGAGGCTGAAGCAGTACTATGGGCGGCTAATTGTTGTGTTGATATGGGTTTGTCTGATGTCTGCTTTGAGTGTGATTGCCTGGCGCTGGTGTCAAAACTATCGAGGAGAGCTCTGCTGAAAGGTGATATTGGAAGACTAATTTCGGGCATTGTGGCGGCCTGCAGTAGCTTTGAGGAGTGTTCTTGGATGCATGCTCGGAGGAGTGCAAACAGGGCTGCACATCTTCTTGCTGGCATTAGAGGCCTGAGTTTTCCCTTCTTTCTTTTCTGATACTAGTTGGCTTTCGGATGAGTTGCTTTCAATTGTTCAAACTGATGTGATGCAGACCGTTCCTGAGACAAATTCTGTGATTAGTATGACACAATATGTTCGATTAATAACACATCCCTTTGGGTAAATTGCTAGAAAATCACGTTTCAGTGTTACTCCTAATTTGGATGTTACTGGTTTTGCTAAGTACGCCACATTTTAGCTTTGGACTTCTGTAGCAATTTATTGAGGCTAGGACCTCTGTAGCAAATTTACATGAGCTTTTCAGTTGAAGGCTTGAAGCTCTAAACATCCTTGGGCTTCTGCAAATTGTGTCTTACACTATGATCTTTACCTAGCATTTGGAGCTTTGTAAGGATTTTTACTCCTCTGCATCCATCACCTGGCTATAAACAAAAGCCAAATATAAGATGCAACATGGGTCTTACTGTTGGATAGTATTTAATGAACTAGATTCAAGAAAATCGTTTACATTTGGTTATCATTTTTATCTTTCCTTGTGAATCAGAACTTTGATATTTGTTTCTGGTTGGCAGATGCAATGACTATGTTAAGGCATGGAAACGCCGTCTAACCATTCGTCAAGCTCCCAACATACTGACAATAGTTCTGAAAAGATTTCAGGTATTGCTCTATGTTTAGCAGTTGCTTTTTGCTTATGTGTATATTTTAGTAGCTAGTTATTGTTTATTAACCTGAATATATAGTTTCTGATCTGATCTTGAAATGGTTAAACAAACTTTGCAGATCAACAAGAAGATTACTTTTCCGGAGATTTTGAATCTTAGCCCTTACATGAGTGAAGAAGGAGACCACTCAGACAAATACAAGATCGATCTATGGTGTTGTTGTTCATGTGGACATGTTAAATGCATCTTTTTTTGGGCACTATATCTGCTACATCAAGGATTTCCAGGGAACATGGTATAGGATCGAGTTTGAATGCTGTTTTTGCAAGATATTTCTCTACAGGCATTATATTAGTCATCAATGGATGCCATCTGCAGCATGATGGATCAGGCAGCTTTCTGAAGAATGCTTGAAATGAATCTGCACAAATTCTTTAATCAAATATTTTCCTACTAATATAATGGTTAACTAATTATGTGTGTTCCTTGATAATATATGATCAGTAATCTCTTCTAGGGAAGCTAGTATGAAGGATATTTACATGTAAGTGTGCACATTGGTTGAAAATGCAATTTGATGAAATAAAAAATGTGTGTAGATGGTCAATAGTTTCTGCTGTAGAATCCAAGAGAGGTTCATCTTCAAGCAATGTAGCACATTGGTTTAGAAGGTAATATTATTATTATGCTAATATGCTGATTCTCTGTGCTGTAGCAATCACAAGCTAGTTTTCTACCTCCTATTCACCCTTGCTTTGATCCCATTTATGTCAGGTGACGATGTTTGAATTGGATCAAGTTCTTTCCCTAGGCGCATATTATATGCTCTTGTATAGCAGGTAAGCATCTTTGACTCAGATAATTCCTCCCCGGCTACTGATGATATTTCATTGAGCTCAGATAGGTCTGTGCCCATAGAGGATAACAAGGACGGCGATGAATTTTCCTAGTACGAATACAGAAATTTGTTCATTTGTTTCTGAGGCTCATACCATTATCTCTGAAGTCTGAACCATTCACCAATGGATTCCATGTAGCTGTTCCAAAGGGGATGGACCAATGGATTCCATCAACTCTTTGGCCTCATATAATAACTCATATGGATTGGATTGCAGCAGGACAATAACTGAATTCTGTTGCACAACTCTGAAGATATTGTATCTGAAAATAATTTGCCAAGCCAATCTCCTACTGCTGAGGAAGATGAATGTTCTCTTCTCAGATGGCTCCACAGAATGACAATAAAATAACTCTGAACTGAAGATATCAAATCTGACTGTAATGGTTCAACCACTAGCTCTAGCCAATATTCTGCTGTTGAGGAAGAAGATAACTCAGCAGCTTATGAAATGAAAGGAAGCTGCAAAACAATGCCTACATCGGATTCTTGTAAAGCGAGTGTTGCTGCTCAGCGGTCGGAAGCAGCAGTGATCCTGAACAATAGTAATCATGGCCGCCTAGGGTCTATGGTTACAGGGGCATCCGACTATGAACCTTCATTTCTCTACCAAGATAACATTCAATTACCTACCAAGATAACATGATTGATCTCCATTGACAAGTAATCCAATGTAGAATATATGGCATCTCGCACCAATTCCCTTGGGCTGCATATATAAGTTGGCTACTTGAACGTAACCGGACACATGATTTCCTTCAATCCTCAACATCTCACCTTCTGCTTCTCTTGCAAGTTCCATGTTAACATTTATGTTGCAGGCATTGAGGAAGGCGCCCCAGATCACAGCATCCGGTCGTATAGGAATTTCTCGAATAAATGACAATGCCTTCTCGAACATAATATAGCTCAACCATACAAGAATAGTGGTCAATTTCAGGAACTATCCCATAATCCTTCTCCATTGAATTAATAAAAATAACCCTCGCCCAACTCAACATATCCAGTGTGAGGAGTGAGGACAAGCAGAAAGGAGGGCGATGAAAGTGGCTGCTTCGGGTCTAATGCCTTTTCCTATCATCTGATTGAACAAACCGATAGAGCCTTATTTTCAACACCAGCTATCATCACATTGTATAAGACTGAATCTTCTTTTTTTTTTTTTTTTTTTTTTTTGAACAGGTAAGAATTAGAAGGTCCCTTCGGGGGGGCGTCCTAGAGCGTCCGATTGGACGAGAACTTTAAGTTCTGGGTGATTCGTAATAACATTAGTAGGGAGGCTATGACCCATTTTAGCGATTTTGTCGGCCACAGCGTTACACGATCTACTTATATGGGTAATTCGGACAGTCTCGAACCATCTTAACGAGACTAGGATGTCAGCAATTATTATTTCAATGTCCCATGGGCTTTGTCCTTTTTTGTTAACTGCATTAATTACTACAAGATTGTCGCCTTCTACCTCTAGTTTTCTTATTCCTGATTCCTTTGCCATCCTAATTCCATCTCTTAAAGCCAAAGTTTCAATTTTTGGTACTGATATATTTCCGTACTGGTTCGACCCTATTTTGATCACTTCTGCATCAGGGTTGCGGATTACCACACCAGAAGCTGTAGATCCGTTATTTAACTTTGATCCATCGAAGTTTAGTTTGACGAAGCCTGGGCTCGGTTTTTTCCAAGTGGTTGCTTTTCTTTGTTGACATTGTCTCCTTGGTCTGAATCTTTTTTTTGAGACTCCATCAAAGAGGCTCTCAGCATAAGTACCCAGAAAGCAAGGCGGTCCAGACAACAACAGAGCTTTTCTCTTCTAACGAGTCAAATAGTCGTTGAGCTTTGTCCATTTTACCCAGAGCCATTTGCTGTAGACATCAACAAGGCCATTTGCTGTAGACATCTCTGGGTAAACCAGAACATGCACCCAACACACTTGCAAAAGTATGCTCATTCAATCTGACACCATTCTCCACCATAGCAGTGAATAACTCTACTGACTCCTTGTAGTGACAATTTTGCTCAAGACCTGCAACTATAGTATTCCAAGACAACTGTATCATTGAAGTCTGGCTTATGCCAGAAAAGATCCAAGGCCATCTGTAATTCACCTTCTCTGCAAAATGCTGCAACCATTGCATTTTTTGACAACCATATACGAGTGCAGTTGCATCCCAAGTGATGGAATGCATATATAACCTTGCAAGCAAACTAAGCATACTAGTGACAGTCAACTCATCCATGCCAATCAATCAATCAATATATATTATAAAAGCCGACCGTTTTCGAGCCACCACGTTGATTCTGGCCCCACTAGATATATAACCAAAATAATTTTTAAAGCCTTTTAATTAACTATCATAATTTTGCTACGTAAATTTTCAATCTTGTAATTAAATATCTTATCAACACAATCTATCCATGCAATATCTAGCCGAAAATATCCACATAAATAAACCGTATACAATATCTATCCATAAAATATATTACGTAAATTTACCTTAATTATCCACCACGACGGGTAACAATCAATCAATCATCAATATATATTATAAAAGCCGACCGTTTTCGAGCCACCACGTTGATTCTGGCCCCGCCACCACGTTGATTCTGGCCCCACTAGATATATAACAAAAATAATTTTTAAAGCCTTTTAATTAACTATCATAATTTTGCTACGTAAATTTTCAATCTTGTAATTAAATATCTTATCAACACAATCTATCCATACAATATCTAGCCGAAAATATCCACATAAATAAACCGTATACAATATCTATCCATAAAATATAGTACGTAAATTTACCTTAATTATCCACCACGACGGGTAACAATATAGTACATATAATCCACCACGACAATTTTAATTTGACAGGTATCTAAAGCCAAATTAACCTCATATATAATCAACAATATATGTTATAGTACAATATAGCGTGACGAGGGTAAACATAATCAACAATATGATAAACGTGACAAGGTAAAATAATCCCCTTTAAATAATATCAAAAAACGTACGATAAACGTGACGAGGTTAAACATAATCTTTAATCCCCTTATAGTACCTATCTTATTGTTGATTATTTGACGGGGGTTAATTTTAATTGGACAGGTAAATTTGAATATAACAGGTTTCAAACAATAGTATGACACGACCGGCATAATATATGGTATGTAAATTTTTTTTTTCAACTCAATTAGATAAGAACAATTTTATATCTTTTATTTTCCTTAATTATCTAATCCTCAATTAAATATTTAAAGTCATTATATCTATCTTAAATTTTATTTTTCTTAAATAATTTTATCTTTAATTTTCTTCTATGAATGATACCCAGTATTCAATACATCATTCCAAAATTCATTTGTACTACATTATCCTTAATTATTGCTAATCAAATCCTAAATTGCCTTTCATTAAAAAAAAAATCCTCTTAACCCCCGATTTTGTAAAATTTTGGATAACGTAAAAAAAATGGTCCATTTTGACATTAAAGGTTAGAATAAAAAATATTAACTTTGGTAAATACTTTTATCTAACAATGTTTGATTGTCGATCAACAGTTTGATTGACAATTTTTGAATAAAATATTATTTGGGGATTATAGATTTGGTACATATCATACATTTTTACCTAACAATAAATCATAATAACAATTTTAAAATTATACTTTAATAAGTGAAAAGATTTGGAAAATATTTAATAGGATATTAATAAGTGAAAATATTTAATGAAAATTTTAGCATATGACACTGTTATTTTTTCTAGACAAAATAGATCTAATATTAACTATAAAATAAAGATTTTCAATATTAACCACTTGGACATCGAATTTGTATGTCAATTTTATTTTATATTATATAATAAGATATTAATATAATAAGTAATAACTTAATCATAAGATAAAATTCAATTTTAAATACACTGAATTGCATGGAAAAGATTTTGTCAATAACCAAACTAATAGTCTCATACGTTGATTTTTTTGCTCAAAGAGATATAGAATTAAAAAAATTGGAAGTCATATGACTAAAATTTATGTGAATTCATGAAATTTAAAAGTCTATATAAAAAACTTTATTCTCACCCCACCTTATATTTTTTATAAATTGTTTCTAACAATTTCTATTAATTTCCTAATATTTTCTAAAACAATTGTCTTTTAGATTCATAAGATCATGATCTTTAAAATATATTCTATTTTAATAAGATTTTTTTTTTGGTCTATTCATACATATAGAGGCAAAATATCACTCATTAAATATGTATGATTAACATAACTACATGTTTAATTTCAATATCAAGTTGGTGCTTTGTATACTAAAGTATAAGTAAATACAAATTGCACTATAATGTATTTTATCGACAATAAAATATAATTACTTGATTTGCATAATAACATATTCTCAATCAATCAATTAACAATTAAAAATTTCTAATATTCTATGAAACCAAATTATATTAAAACTTTTATTATAAATTTCATATTAATATTCTATTGATTATATATCCAAAAATAAAATTAAAAATACAAGTCATGCCATAGTACAACTAGTCTGATCTCAATGCAGTTCAGCAAATAGTTTCACTGCACTAGCTACCGTTATAAAGTTTTATTTAGCGAATATTACTTAGAATTAAAAAAATGAATAAACACAAAGAATGGGTATTTTTATTCCAAACAAATGGACGGGGCCAATCCAAGTAGTAGTTTGGGTAAAACCCAATTAGGCCCAGAGAGAGACCACGTTCGCCCTATTCATTTTGGAGGGCGGTGTCTCTCATCAGACCCTGACTCCTTGAGGATGAATGCATCGGTGAAGGCAGTAGCGGAAGGCTCAGGGGCGAAGCTCTTCCACCTGAGGGCCGCTCTTTTCCATTCTACTCCCATCTCCCAACGCCGCCGTCGCAACCAATGGCAATCCGTAATTTCTCTTCCTCCTATTTTGCTTCTTTTCGAATTCGTATCGTCATATCTTGTACCCTCTGGATCCAGATTTTCAATTTTGCATATTGTTTTTGATCTTTAACTAGGAGAGGATCAACTACTCTAGAAGGCCCCGCAAGCATCAGTGGAAACAAAGTGTTCTCCGCAACTTCAATTCCTGCGCTGAGGATTTTTTCCAGGTCAGCAACTATACCATCCATGCTTCTTTCTCTTTCTGCACACTCAAATGATACAGAATTTCTGTATTATACGCACAAATGGAACCAAACGAGAGCTAATGTTCATCAAATTGAACAACAACTCGAGAAATTAGCCTGATGATTGATAGAATTTGGGAAACACAATCAACAGAGAAAACTTCAAGAACAAAAGAGATAGAATTGAGAGAGAGAGAGAGAGACATTGAGAGAATTGGGATTTTTATTCAATCTGGAATGTATATTACAGAGGTCAATGACAGCTATTTAAAGCTCTAGCAATTCAACTAATTATAATTAACCCATTTCCCATGTGGCAATTGTAAACCCTCAGAATTGCTGTAGCATAAAATTCCCACGTTTGGAATTCTAGTCAAATTCTTGCTTAGGGGATAGTTGGTTTCATATGTTGATGTTCCTCTCACAGCTTGCTTATTCCTGTAGTCTAATAAGCGGAGGTGTTTTTGTAATGTTTTTGTTTTTGTGGTTTTAAGTGGATGTTTTGTTAATCAAAATGCAATGAGCAGTTGAGCATTTGCTATATGTCTGATCACTTTTTGCACTGCAATTGTTCTGAACAACAGAGTTGGATACCGTTTCTTGACCAAGAAGATGCTCGAAATAGGGATCCCTCGTGGTTTCGAGGGCGACAGGGTGCCAGTGGATCAAGAAGGCATGCAAATCCCAACCAAGCCCACAAGGCGAGGGGAAGAAGTGAGAGGACAACTTGCCTTCTAGCTTTATATGAATTCATTTGTCATGTGGATTTAATCATCTTGAATGTATAAAATCATGGATAGACCATGCTAAATGTGCAGCCTTTGTGATCCTTATTTCAGGAGGCTTTGAATTCTGTGACGATGACGATGATATTGACGCCGAGGCTATATTTCGGTCTGCTTTTGGTGGAGAGCGGATATCCTTTTGGTCCTTTGTGAATCAGGATAGGAGGAGCTCATCAGCATACACGAACGGCGGCCACAGGGGTGGTTCCTGGCATTATAGAATCGATAGCGATGATGATGATGACCCGTCTTCAGATACTGACGGCTCAGAATCCACATCGGCCTCAGACAGATTGGTCCTTGGTTTAACCCCTTATGGCCCTCTGAAACTTGATGATGTTAAGCATGCGTGAGTCACACTAGTTAACATGCCATGGATGAGGTTTTGACCAAAGTAATATGTTCTGCCCTACTGATTTTGTGTTGTCCAATCCAGATACCGTTCATGCGCTCTCAAGTATCACCCAGATCGGCACCAAGGGCCTTCCAAGGTATTACCACAAACCCCATTGCCCATGTCCATGTCCATAGATTCTTGCCTTTTAGTTTTGGTACAACTATATCTCTGTGTATTGTTGCAATCACAATAAGAGCATGCCATCTTATCTTATTTTATCAAACAGAGTGCTGCTGAGGAGAAGTTCAAGCTCTGCACTGCAGCATATCAATCTATATGTGATAAGATGGCTGTGACTTGAGATCCGGATTATGGTCTGTCTGTCAGCCCGAGCTGTTGAGGATATATATCGTCTTCTGTGTAGCAGGGATTGTCTTGGAGACTAGAAGTCTAGAACTAGAGGGAGAAATTGTGTATCATCTTGTTGTATTTATTTAAATCATCTGGCTTTGATTCCTGCAATAAACTTTTGACCATATGAAGGTTTCCAGGAACTAATTGGAAGATTGTCAAATAATTAGAACTTTGTTTCGATTTCGCTAAGGTGTTATAGAATACCATTGCTTACATTATTCCAAACTAATATTACATTAGAGCATTCTAGTTCATTCCACTTACTTTTTGGAAGAAAATATACGTATCAGCAACTCAGATGAGCTGTCTTCCTAAAAGGCTGCTAATGGAGGTGGTCTGTTAATTAGATGCACGTCTTGTTGGCTTAAAAGCTCTTGTTAATCCCAATTTTGATGGTTCTTACTCTGAATCAATTGTAGGAATCAGTGAAGACAAAGCACCCCCAGCTTCTTTATGTTTTTTCTTCTAATATATATTCTTTTTTGTTTTGTATAATTGTATTGGATGCTGATTGGTTTATATCTGAATTCAACTTATTCCTGCTCCTAATGATGATGCAGCTGGTATTCCCCATATTAAATGGTTGTGTTGAAACTGAGTACAACATCATGGTTATTGCCCTTTTAGGGCCGAGTCTGGAAGATTTGTTTACCTATTGCAACCACAAGTTCTCTTTGAAGACAGTTTTGATGCTTGCAGATCAGATGGTACAAACTTTTTGTGAGAGTAATTGTTATGTACATGAGAATACGAGATAGGGTACTTACAGAAGTTTTTTTTAATTTTTGTAGATTAGTAGAGTTGAGTATATGCACTCTAAAGGTTGTCTTCATCAGGATATTAAACCCAATACTTTTTGATGGGCCTGAGGTGTAAAGCAAATCAGGTAATTCTTATATCCTATTTTGAATATTTCCTATGTTTTTGGCAATTGATAAGGCTTAGTTGTAGTCCTGTATCAGTACTTATCCGTTTTAATAATCTGCTTTGTCCTTTATGCTTGTCAAGGTATATGTTGTTGATTTTGGCCTTGCAAAGAAGTATCACAATTTTCAGACACACAAACACATACCTTACAGGTATGAAATGTAAATCTAAATTTCTGTTTTTCTATCATTTGATTGTAAGTTGGTTGCTGTACTTGGTCGCTTCTTCAGCCATGATACATTTCTGGATTTGGATACTTTGGGTTCAAGACAAGGTGTTGAGGACCTATTTGGCCCCGTCTTGATACTTCTTCTCAAGTGCTTTGTGTTGTTGTTGTTGCTGCTGTATTATTTGAATGACTACATGATGTATGAAGAATAATCCTTGAAGTTGCGTATGTACTCTTCAATAAACGGTATGTTTAGGGATTAAAAGGCAATAAATGTGGTAAATGCTAGTCCTATTCAGAGAGTCAAGTAGCAAAATTGATATGCTTAAGAATTTTAGGAAAGATTAAATGGTGATGTGTATACTCTTTCATTTTCTTAATAAGAAGTTCCTCCTGTTTCATTATTCAAATATATCCAAACTCTAAAGTTAAAATAATTCTTCACATTGGGCCACATTCTTTTTCCCTGGGTGTCACTACCTGTTGACGAGGGGCTGTTTAGGTGCAAATATTCAGGAGCTCTACTCTGAATTGCTTAAAAACTTAGTGTGCTACTACTTGTGCATAATGGATTGCTTAAAAACTCTTGTAAATTGACTATTTAAGGGACTCCTCCGATCTACATCCACCGAACAAAAAATCTTGTCTTGCTCTAACCCAATTTCCATTTTTCCTGCCTTTGCAATCTGGGTAGCTTACTCTTTTCCCTTTTATTTCTCCTGATTGTTTGATCATGTATAAGAACACATGATCTGTTTTAGCATGCTTATGGCTGTGCCAGGATCAACGGTGTCAAAAGGTTGGATTGATAATATTAGTAATAATATTGCTTTCTTGAGTTCTTAGGAATTTCGCAAAATTGTATATTTATGGAAGCTTTGATCCTTGAAATGGTTATGTTTGTAGATTCTTTTATGCATCAAGTAACCTAAATTTAAACAATTGGAGACAAGAGACTAGGACATAATATTCTGGCTTGTGATTTATTTCTCCTGATCTGGTTTGGCCTGAAAATTTTCAGGTACATTTAATTCGGTTGGCTTCAGGTGGAACCAAAATGATATGCGAGGATCTGTTCTCTCCTCCGAACGAGATATAGGGCTTAGCTTCATGTCTCTTTGACCAACGGATCTTTTCCACAGTCTTCTCTGACAGTAAGACTCCGAGTTCATTCAAACTGTTATGCTGAAACGCCATTACCACATTTATGTTTGAGCTGATGGTTCTTGTAACTATTTGGTGGCTAATTGGGATTACCTAATAAGAACGGAAATTTGAAAAAAATCTTGTAGTTCAAATGCTTCTTACCTAATGGTATATTGATATCTATGGTGTAATTGTTAAAAGGGGATCATAATCGAGCTTATATCTCGCCATTTGTGTCATTGACTCAGTTGTAATCTGCAGTGGCTGAGTACATTTGATTTTGTGTAACTTGTATTCATCAACAGCTGAGTTTTGATTTATGTCACTCGTATTCTTCAGTGGCTGAGTACATTTGATTTATGTCACTTGCATCTTTGTGCAAGAAGTGTATGCATAATTGAATATTGAATATCTTTTCCATCTAAAATTGTTATCCCTGATTGGTTGTTTCTAATTCTTATGTTTGAATAGCCATGTGTTTATTTTCTCTTGCTTATGCTTAGTAATCTAATTACATTGTATCAGCTGTACAAATACTTAATACTACTTAATGATGTTTATGAAGGTGAATCTGGAGCAGCTCTATGGGAGATTCCTGAATTTCATGGCCTGTTAAATTGTTCCCAGTTAGGGCGGATTGCCTCCCTTGATTCACATACCAGTAAGATCAACCCAAATGGAGCGATGCAGCAGATACGAGATTTGGGTACTGTAAGCTTTCAGTTTTTGTTCTAAATCGGAAACGAGAGAGCAAGAGCGCGTACCGAAGGTGTTACTAGCTGTTTTATTCAAAATCTTGTATTGCAAATGCATTGCTTGAATGACTGTATGGGAATTCAGGTCTATTTGCTGGAGTGCTGTTTGCAAGGGCCAAGATGTCCTGATTCCAAGCAGCAAGGAGTACGCGGATTGCCAATGCAGATGGAAACTGGCAGTTTGATCAAGTCTGTTTTTTTTTTGTCTGACCTTGCACTCCTTGAAACACAGAGCAATCCAAATGTGGATTGAATGATTCAAGTACTGGTCATCTTTATTACTGAGTAGAGGGCCTTAAAGAAAAGTAACCACAACACACTTTTTATATGTGGCTTTCGAACTGTATCTGGGAAAAAGTTCAGTATTGTTGCTGAAAAAGTTCTCCATTGTCTGTTATAATGCACTCTTCACACTCTTCAGTCATGGAGTGGCTTTGAAATGGCAGTCGTTTCCCTCGCCATCCTCTTGTTTCTCTTGGTCGCGATTTGTTCCGAGCCCACATGTGGCGGCCAGAAGATGATGATGATGATGAAGACGACGACGACGACGACGACTTGTATTGTGAGAGCTGGAAACTCACCATCGAGAACAACGATGTGGGCGTCTGGGAAACAGTCCCTAAGCGTTGCGTGAGCTTCGTCTCCGGCTATAGGTACGTATCTCTACGATGCAGAATTCGTTGTCTCCAATGCGCGCGCTCTTCTTTGCTAAGACCATTTCCGTCTCAAGAGACGGCTACGACTGTTGGGTTTTCGACATCGAGGAGTCGCATCTCTCGAATAATCATTAATTTGTTGCTAAAGAAGTTTTTTGCCAATTTTGCTGATTGATCGATTTGTTATGCCAATTCAATATTGAGTATAACTTGTTTAAAACACACAAAGCCAAGAGATCATACAAATCAAAAAAGAATAAAGGAGCCCTTGATCAAAACACCAAGAAGAAAGGGCACTCAAACAGAAAAAGAGGACCTCTGTCCTGAGGAATCACACATACACTCAAGAACACATGAGCTTTTCAAATCAATGGGAATTTCTTGAACTACTACTCCCCCAAGTTACCAGCTGAGCTAAACCCACTTAAAACCATGCTCACTCAAGAGACATGCTTCCACATACTGTATATAATAATATTTCTGTTTAAATCAATCTACTGTTTTATACCGGGCAACGTACTGCTTTTCCCTATTTACAGTAGTTGTCACTCCCGTCAGCAGTCTTTTCTAGTATTGAGTAATAGCTCCAACAATCCTTTTCTTTCTTTGCTCTTGACAGACGACAGGAGCTGCTTCAATATGGAATGGAAAATAGGAAACTCTCCAACTGATCTCTTACTCGATGAAGACATCCAGCTTGACGATCAACTGCAAATGGGCGGCTTTTGGAACTCCCTTGTCCCTTCCCATAACACCATCAAAGCGGAGAAGCCACCGACGTCAGCCATCCCCGTTGACTCGTCAGGGAAGAACAAGAAGAGGAGGCGGAAGCCGGGGCGGGTGGACGCCGTGAAGAGGCTGCAGTTGGAGCACCTAAAGGCGCACTTCCACAAGCCGATAAACGAGGCGGCCGAGCAGCTCGGCGTGGGCGTCTCCTATTTCAAGAAGCACGTCCGGGCGCTGGGGATCGGGAGGTGGCCCTCCCGTAAGCTTTGTAGTCTGCGTGATCTCGTGGTCCGTCTACGGAGCGAGCCCGACTGCCCGCCCGAGGAGGTGGCTCATTTGGAGAACGAGTATAGGCGGATCCTCGACCATAGTCCTGACCTCGGGCTCAGCGGTCGGGCCAAGAAACACAGACAGAGGGTTTTCAAGGAGAAGTCTATTGCCAAGAAGCTCGACAATGTCACCACCCTCGTACGTGCTTGATTAATTCCGGCCGCCACAGTACTCTAATCATCCTCGTCTCTCTTAATTATTACTGCTAATTAATCACGTCTGTGTTAGGGTTGATATTTTGGGGTTGGGTTTGCTTGTGTTTTTGGTACCAATTACTAGTCGATCTGATTGAGCGGGGATGATTTTAGTGTTGACGTACGTTTTTGGGATCACGTATGGCTATATGTACATGTGCTTATTTTGCTACTATTATTATTCTGCAGTCTTATTATCTATCCATCAGAATTGGTCAATTGGGCAGTGTCGTTCTTTCTGGTTTGGAGGTTTGAGATGCATCTGTTTTTGGAGGCAATTAATGGATTTCTCACTCGTCTGCACTTCCTATCTATAGTGTATATCTGTTTTAAGATACATTGTCTGCACTTGTTTATTGAGTTTGAAATGTAAAATCTGTCACACGTATTCGTCATTGCTGAAACCATAGAATGCCCTCTTTCAATTGGTTATTGTTTCAAAGGAAGTGGATATGTATAAGATAGGAAGGTTTTATGCCAACAGATGAAGAGACCAGAAGCATTCTGAACTATTTTAAGCCCTAAAACATTAATATCATTAATAATCAAGTCAGGTGTAAAACGTTGCCATTACTTTTAACAAGAAAAGGGAGTAGGTCTACCCGACTTAGAATTGCACTGAAGGCTCAAAGAATGTAGAAGATTTTCCCTTGTTGAGTATGGCCCCAAAGGGCTGAATTTGTGCAAGTATGCACAGTCTTATTTAGTTGTTTTTTTTGTTTATAGTTGTGTTTTTTGTATGTTTGATCCATACCATGAAAATAACTTTGACTCTTTTGTTTTAATTATTCAAATGCCATTGCGTGTGTAATATGATATTTATTCAGTGATTTTTATGATATTTTTTGGTGTATGTATCCATAAAATGACATATCATGAAAGCAATTGGGATGTATCTATTTTAAAAATAAAAAAGAACAA
Source organism: Polygonum maritimum (assembly GCA_963924305.1). NCBI lineage: Eukaryota > Viridiplantae > Streptophyta > Magnoliopsida > Caryophyllales > Polygonaceae > Polygonum > Polygonum maritimum. The sequence goes on from OZ002737.1 coordinate 30,784,629, forward strand.
GTTAGTAAGAGGCTTGGTCTAAGCCTCACACTCACATAGACCATAAAAACATAATTTTGTATTCAAGTACGATAAATAATGCTCCATCCGTTCAAAATATATGTCATTCTAGCCTCATTTGCTTGTTCAATAATAGCTGTCACTTTATATATTTAGCAAGATTTTTCCTATTTGATCCTTCCAAAATACACTCAAAAAGATAATTTTTATTCCCCTTTCCCAAAACAACAATTACGAAATTAATTAGAGAAGGGTATTTAGTTAAAATCAATCATTTCCTTATTTTTTGTGTTGATTCCTATAATGACACATATTTTTGAACTGAGGTAGTATATTTCAATCAAAATTGTAGCATAACTTATATGGTATGTTAATAGTAGTCAAAATATAGTAAATTGAATACAATATGAAGAGTTGAATGTCATAATATATACTCCCTCTGTCCCATAAAAATTGTCCATAAAGCAAGTTTGCACAAGAATTAAGAGACATCAAATCACAACAGTGCACATACAGTACAAAGGCAATTTTTTACACGTGAAAGCTAAACCCAAAAAGAGGGATCCAAGTCCAAATTTCTCAACCAATAGGAAACAAGCAGATTAAATTGTGAACCAATAGGAGACATTCACTTAAGTCCATAGGATTGCTGACATGGCAGTCATCTTGTTTAAACCACCACACCAACATCATAATACAGAACATTCTTCACAGAGAATAAAAACTGCAAAACAGAGCATCCCACACGAGTGCATTCAATTCAAAAGCAAAAAAAAAAGTCTGCATCATTGCTTGAAAAGGATGGCTTCAGCATTTACTCCTCAAAATGAAGACCCACCTCCTGAAGGCTCAGCCCCACCTCACCAACCTTTTCTCTTTGATTTAAATGAGCCAGTTGTGGAGACAAAAGAGGTGGCAGGGCATCACACAGGGGAAGAGAATCTCACGCCACCCAGTTTGCATCACCAGCCATCCAAATCCAAGCTCAGCGATGACAAGAGGTTTCATGTACTGTTGAGGCTTCTGCAAGTGCATTCATCAACAGGTCAGTTGTATAGGAGACACATGCAAGTCATTGCAGATGAGTTTGGTATATCAGCAAGGACAGCAGCCAGAATATGGAACACAGCAAAGGAGCAGATGAATGCAAATCAGAGGCCAAATGTAAGCAACAAGTATCACAACAGTGGAAGGAGGAGACAAGATGTAGATCAGGCAGCAATCACAGCAATAAATATGGGAGACAGAACTTGCATCAGGGATTTAGCTAGCAAGTTGGGAATGTCTAAGAGTACATGCCACAGATTCATCAAGAGGGGATTAATGAGGCCTCATACCAATGCACTCAAACCAGGTCTAAAAGAAGCAAACAAGACAACCAGACTCAAATGGATTCTCAGTTTGCTAGAAGGGGCCACACTAGAGACAAAGAAAGTGTACTATGCAATGTATGACTTTGTCCATATTGATGAGAAATGGTTTCAACTCAGTAGAAAATCACAGAGATGTTATCTAGCAAGGCATGAGAAGGGGCAGTACAGAGCAGCAAGTTCAAGCAAGTTTATACCCAAGGTAATGTTCACAGCTGCAGTGGCAAGACCAAGATACAATTCACAAGGAGACTGCACATTTGATGGAAAATTAGGGATTTTTCCATTCACTTATCAAGAAGCAGCAAAGAGAAAGAGCAAAAACAGAGCAAAGGGCACAATGGTTACAAAACTGGTTGAATCAGTGAACCAAAAAGTCACAAGACAAATGCTCATCACTCAGATTGTGCCAGCAATCATGGCCAAGTGGCCTAGGGAGGCAGGAGCTCATCAAGTTATTTTCATTCAACAAGATAATGCAAAGGCACACATATCACAGGAAGATGCAGAGTGGCAACAATTTTATCAACAAGATGGTTTCACATTCATCCTAACTCAGCAACCACCAAACAGTCCTGATCTAAACATCTTAGACTTGGGATTTTTCAGAAGCATTCAATCACTCATGCACAAGAAAATGCCTAACAATGTTGATGAGATGATGGATGCAGTCAATCAAGCATTCCATGAATTAGATCCTAAGACACTGAGTAATGTGTGGATGTCTTTACAATATGTTATGAATGAGGTCCTAAAGAGCAAAGGATCAAATGACTATGAATTGCCACATGTAAACAAGAGGAGACAAGAGAGGCTAGGCATCCTACCAATACAAGTCCAAGCACCAATGTGGGCAGTCCAACAGGCATGGGAATTAGTTCATGGACAGCAAACAAACAATGCAGGTCAACACACTATGCAACCAGAAATGCAGACTGAAGACACCCAACACAGTAATGGAGACAACAATAGTCAAGAGGAAGCATATGAGGACATGCATGATCTTTAGTGGAAGGTATGAGACATGAAGAAGAATTTTTTGTAAACAGAAAAGTGTAAGTTTTGGGAAGCTGTACTTTTGTAATCACAAAAGTGTAAGTTGTGGGAAGAAATACTTTTGTGATCAGAAAAGTGTAAGTTGTGGGAAGAAAAACTTTTGTATGCAGAAAAGTGTAAATTGTAATGATGGTAATGAAATGAAATTGACTTTTGGCTATCAAAAACTGAAGCTAAGTTTATCATGAAACAGGTGGAGACATAGGCAATGTAATCTCAAATGTCAAGATGGTTATGAAATCAAAGTGAATAAAGGAACTTATAAACTGTAAAGGAGACAAAGATGGAGTAATGAAATGAAAGTGATTACAAAAGCAAAAACAGATTGCAAGCCTGGCAAAAACAGTTGGAAAAAAAGAAAGAAAAATAATCTCAGATGTCTCCAATCCATCATCGATGCAACCCACCCACATTAACTTCAGCTCCACTGGCTTGCCAAAGCCTGTAAACAGACTGACTTCCTAGTTGAAGCTGAAATTCGTGGGAATGTAGAGGCATTGCATCTCAGAATATTGACTCATCATTGATAAAAAGAAAAAAAAAAGAAAAATAATCTCAGATGTCTCCAATCCATCATTGATGCAACCCACCCACATCAACTTCAGCTTCACTGGCTTGCCAAAGTCTGTAAACAAACTGGCTTCCTAGTTGAAGCTCAAATGAGTGGGAATGTAGAGGCATTGCATCTCAGACTATTGACTCATCATTGATAAAAAGAAAAAAAAACTCAGATGCAAACATGAAAGGGATGCAAAAGAATCAAACATGACAAAAGCACAGGATTCATGATAGCACAATAAGCATGAAAAACAACCAAAGAAGACAACAGGATTCATGATAGCACATCCAGACATGGCACGAATATGCAAGTACAACAGTATAACTCATCATGTAAGTGCACAAAAGGCAGGAGACAAGAACACATGAGTATAAGCACAACACTGAAACATCCATGTTGTGCATTCACAACCAATAGAAGAACAACACAATATGAAAGGTCATCATTGCTTAAATAAGACAGGAGACATTCAATATGGCCATAAAAATTGTCCATAAAGCAAGTTTGCACAAGAATGAAGAGAGATCAAATCACAACAGTGCAAGAATAGTCCAAAGTCCACAATGAACCCAGTGTATCCAGAATCCAGAATCTACACACAGCATGTAGGAGACAACAAATCCAAAGTAATCCAATTCAACATGCATCGCATAACCAAACAAATCAGTACATGCATCATTTCAACATTTACAAGGCCAATCACATAACCAAACAAATCCAATTCCATATAAGATCCGATGGTGGGATTCCAATCATAAGATGGTACCCGATCCATCCAGAATCTACACACAGGCAACAGAAGCAAGTAGAAAGCCCTATCAACAGACTAAATCACCATTGAATTCAACAAGGAAACAACAGAAGTATCAACACAAGCAAGAACTAGCAACAACTCATCATCATATCAACATAGAAACAAGATTGCAAGAACAGAAGCAAGAACTCATCATCATATGAACATAGAACTCAACATGCAACTCAACAGAAACAATAATCACACTATCAAGCAAGACTCATCACAACAACATTCAAGCAAACATGCACAACTTCTCATCTCAACAGAATTGAATCTCAATACATAAAGGAGACAATGAGAAGCAATTTCAAGGGAGAGACGACTTAGCTACCCAGAAGTGCCGGAGTCCACGGAATCGGGCACAACTTCGCCATCATCAGAGTTAGGGGGGTCTCTAGCACAGGATTCCACAGTCGGCTCCTCCTCCTTCCTAGCCACCGCCTTCGCCTCGTTGTAAGTATAGTTCCGGACCGAATCATTGGAGCGGCCCTCGCAGCTGAAGGAGTGGAAACCCTTGCATGCGGAGCCCCAATCGCATTTGTCGAAGTACTCGGGGCAACCATGCTCAGAGAATGAATCAAAAGAGGGTATGGGGCCATCGTACTCATCCGCGAAGGGATCAGAGATTTCAGGCTCTGCCGGACGCCCCTCCTCACTCATCGTTCAATAGGAGACAAAGAGGGATCCAAAAATGGAGAGACACAGAGAAGGAGGGACGAAGGGACCAAGAATGGAGACCAAACAAGTAAGGAGACAAAGAGGGATTGAAGCATGAAGCTTCTGGAAGCCACAAATGGAGTCGAAGCAAGGTAGAAATGGAGGGTTTTCAAAGGAGCAAGGGAGAGAGACAAGGATTGGTAAACGGCGCAAATGAGGAGTGAGGGGGATGAGATTAGGGTTTGGGTGGGTATATACCACCATCAATGGCCGAGCACCACAATTGGATCAGTCCAATTGATCACACACAAAAGGCCCACATTTACAGAGCAATTCACCTGGAGAAGAATTAGGCCCGATCTCCTTTTTCTTTTTTTGGGCCTTCATTGATCTTGTTTTAAAGAGGATTAAAAACTGATTAAGAAAATAATGAAAAAAATTTGAACTAAAAATGATTTTTGGGTATAATCTTATGGATATGTTAAGTGATTAATGGGTATAGTGTGATTATGAGAGAGATGAAAAGGAATAAAGAGTTGGTAGGTGTATGTAAATTGAATAATTGTATGAGGGTAAATGTGTAAAAAGGATGTGATATAAAATGAAAGAATTGAAAGGTGGACGAACTTTGTGGGACGACCGAAATGGAAATACGGACAATCTTTTTGGGACGGAGGGAGTAGTATATATAGTATGCTAATAATTAAAAAAAAGTAACTTAATATATATGGTCCTTCAAAAAACATAATATACATTCTATATTAATGATGAAAATAATAACATAACATATAGTACGTATCATTTTAACAATAATAATAATAATATTAGAGTGAATGCGATGGTAAAATTGAATAAGATCGCGATATCGATAACAAGATAATATATAATATACAATATAACATATAGTATGTTAATGATTACAAATAATAATAGATTGAACACATTAGGAATAATTAAATGAGATGCATTTAATATAAAAAATACAAATATGATAGGTAGATAATTAATATAGGAAAATTACATACAAAAGGAAGGAAATACATATACTCCCTCCGTTTCACAATAAGTGTCGTTTTAGCTCTTAACACAGTTTTTAAGAAAAACAATTATTCACTTTAAAACTTACAACTTTTTCTTAATCTTACCACTCATTACATTTTTTTGGCCAATGAATGAACAAATTTAGTCAACAAATACACATTCCAATAAAATTATCATTATTCACCCCTAATAAAGCAATTTGAAAACCTAAAACGACATATATTATGAAACAAATTTTAAGGGCTAAAACGACACTTATTGTGAAACGGAGGGAGTATATAGTAGTACTCCATAGTACAGTATATAAGATCTACAAGATGACAATATCTACTGCTTCCAGTTTTCATGGTGGATATCAAGTACATCTACGTTCAACTAGGGAATGCTTTTATTTATAATTTTTGATGGTATACTGCACGCATGCATATCCACTTATTTTCCCTGCATTTTGAGAGAAGCCAATCGTTCGATCTTGACCTGAAAGCCTGCTGAAAAAGTTGATCATCATCATCTTTGAATTGGGTACGTAGAATGTATGGATGGACTTTATGTTTTCTATAGCATGTTGGAGTACTACTATAGTTATTTCGGACTTAAATTTATATGCACCCAAAGGTACTAGGAATAAGACTGACACAATAAATACACCAACAAATTAAAGAAGAAGGCTCATATTCCATCGATCACCCTCCTTTTGTTTAGTATCCCATTGTCGATCACCCTCCTTTAATGGTCTTATGTTCCAAGTGATTTGGAGTCATATTAACTCTTCAACTAAAAAGAAAAGAGTCATATTAATACCTAGATCACTTTTGTTTTATCCATCCATTTTTTTTTCTATTTAAATTGCAGAAGAGCAATTTCCCACAATAATTTAGTTCTAGCTAGTACTAGCCTTTCTCAAAAAAAGCTAGTAGTAGCCTGCGGTTGCTTGTATATCTTGTTGTTAAGTGAAGCTATAAAAAAAGTTGAGCAATTAACAAAAGTAATGATGATTTTCATTTTCTGTTTTAGTTTGACCAATAACCATGATGATTGAGTTTGTAATTACTCCTACTCTAATTTTTTTTTTTTTTTTTTGAACAGGTAACAATTCAGTAGACCAACCAAAGTTGGTGTACCGAGAGGCCGTTAGACGGCAGCCGACACCGGCTAGGACGAGATGAAACAAAAGGTCAAAACAAGAAAACAACACGAGAAGAAAAAATACAAACACCAAACGGAAAAACCAGGGGCGAGCACCGGATCGAGGTGAGTGAAGCACTAAGAGACTAGCGCTCCGGCACGGAAGGTCTACCCTCAAGGGCAAAGAGAGGACTAGTGACGTTCCCTCCACCGGAATGAAGGATCTTCAAAAGCCCGAAACGACCTGGCCACAAAGACTCTATACGACACCGGGACTCTGGCCTAACCATTTGGGGAAGTACTGATCAAACTCGGGAAGCCTACTTGACGCTTTCTTCACAACCGGAACGAACCCCGAACCACAAACCATGGCCCGAGCTGTCCGTCGGGAATTGCAGCTCAAGCTTGCGGCGCAAGCAAATGAAGACTTGCGGCGCAAGCATTTTCCTGGCTTACGGCGCAAGTATTGTTCAAGAAAAGAGCATGAAAAACATCTTGGATTTGTTATCATTGAAGATTATATTTATGAAGAAGCCAATGTCCCAAAGAAATCAATTTGTTTAAAAGATTTGAGCAATGTGAAATTGGTGCTTGGTTCCTCAATTGATCAAGGAAGCTTGAGCCACCGCTTTTTCGAAAACTCCTCACCTTGCACCAACGGCACAAACGGAGAGGCGGAGCTCCGACGACGAAACCCTCAAGAGAGACCGAAACGACTCAAACAAGTACAAAGGAGACTCGCCCGAAGCCACAACTCATCCGCCTTTGTACAAAGATCTATTTGTTCAAAGGTAAATGTTCAAAAGAAGCCCAGGCGAATCCAATTTTTCGATTTTCGCTATGGGATCGATTTTGGATTTTCTCAGCCCAATAAAGGTTGGATTTGTTGTTGAATGGTGTTTGTAAGATGAGGAGCCAGAGAACAAGGCCGAATAGGCCTCGGATTTCCATTCTAGGGTTCCAACTTGTTGTTCGATTTTTGGGGCAGAAAACATACTGACAGATCGTGGGGGTCATTGTTATGGATGTTGAGAGATTGTTCAAGAACTATCAGGCAGACAATAGCCAAAGAGAAGGTTAAATTTACAGATTTGCAAATTTTCATTATTGGGTTATCATCGAGAGAAAAGAGAGGGGAAAGGGGCAAGGGTTCCGTTCGGCTGCCCTCATCCTTTGTTAACACAAAGGAATTGACATTGCTCTTGATCTTTTGAGCACCACCTTTCACGGTTTCCTCAACCAAGGTGGGCTCGGGTTCAATTTGTTCAAAGGGTTGTTATTCAGAGAGTGGTTCAACATCAATTGTGGGATTCGACCAAGGTAACCGACAATCAAAGTGATTCACTTAATCACTTTTATCGTCACTCGAGAGGGTTCAACAGGAGAGAGATCGTCAAGGAAGACATTAGAGGCCCTCCACCTTGCCACGAGTTGGGTTGGGTCACGAGCCATACCGACACGAATTTGGTCAAATTGAGGCTTCTGATTGGAATTAGGAGAAGAATTGCAAGAGATACGAAGATGAGAGGTTGATTTGTGGTTCTATATTTGCTTTGCTTGCTTCAATAAGAATGGTATTCTTTATTTTACACTAAACAGGAAACCAGGAAAAGGATTAAGGTGGTGTTAGGCTCATGGGTTAATATTTCTACGTATGTAATACTAATACTAATACTAATATGCTATAATAAGGATCATTTATACCATGAGTAAATTCATATGTATTCATTTCATTATGCAATAGGCCAACCACAAAAAGAGAAATCAGTTTGCTAAAACATGGCCAAAAACCCAAGAGTTTTTACTGTATTTAACAAAAATTATACAAGTAAAAAAGAGTCATCATCACCAACACCTCGGTAAGAAAGATGGCAGTACTTATTTTGTACCCAGAACAACAATTAGCTTTTCCTTTTAGGCCTCGTTCGTTTCTAGCGGAGAAGCAGAGCTGGAGCGGAATCGCCGACTTTCCGCTACTCCAAGTGGGTGTTCGGCGACAGCGTGCGGAGTAGCGTTTCATCAATTCCGCTCCTCGATTCAGCGATCCGCTGTCCCCTCCTACCCCCCAGGGGACAGCGGAAATGGTAGCGTTTTGCTCCATTTTCGTCCGCTACCTTTTGCCCTTTTCCTCACACTACCCTTGGTCTCGTCACAGATCTGGAAGAAGGAAGAATTCGAAGAGAACCTCGCCGTCGAAGGCTTGTTGCGATTCCTTGCCCCACTTCTCGCTCTCGCTGTGCTCCTCTCCATCGCTGTTCTCAGATCTGGCCGACGACGAACGACATCCAAGCTCCAGGTACGCCATAGATCTGGCTTCGCTAGTCTGCGCTGGCGGAGTGGTGTTCGGGGTCGGAACGAATCTGGAGGGGCGGGAGACCTCGGGCGAGGGCGTCCACAGCCACACCGACGATGGCGAGAGCTCCGGCAAGGGTGAGGACACTAGTCGGGCAATGACATTCACCCGTCGGCAATCTGGAAATGGGGCTAAAATTTTGGGCAACGATAGTCACGTGAAAGACATGTGTGTGGAATAGAAATGTTTTTTTAATTAATTTGAGGGTATTTTCGTCATTTGTCATTAGAATTTTCGGGTTTCAGCTAGTTACTTTACCGAACACACTCAATTCATAAATTCAGCTTTTGGATTCAGCTTTCAGTTCCAACTTTCATCTTTCATCTCCAGCTTTCAGCTAATTATCCGAACGGAGCCTTAATTCCACACGTTCAATCTCTGTTCTCTAGAGTCTTCATACGCTAAATGCCAAAATATATTACTCCAGTGTAGTCTGCAAAATGGAAAATGCAGAGTTTGACAGAATATAAATGATTGCTTTTCAAAATTCCTTTCAACCAAAGAAACCAAATCGTTCGGAAATAACTCGCTATTGCACGCGCCTTACTACGCGCTTGCCTAGGCGATTTAGGGTTTCTGTTTTGGGCGTTCCCCTCCGATGAGCGTGCCGTTGGGCACGGTGGCTGGAGCCCCGCTTGTGGACTCTGGTGGAGACCGAATGATGACGGAAGGCCTTCCTGACCCGTCGTCGACTTCAACTGCTGCGATTGAGTCGTCTTCTGCTGTTACTCCATGGAAAGAAGTTCGAACTGAGGATGGCGCTGTTGAGCGTCTAATGTTGAAGCCGGAATTCGTTCAGGAAAGATTGGCTTTGTCGTTTCCGGATGGAGAGGATGGTGATCCGGTTTTCAACATCAAGACCGATATGTTTCAAACTCTTGCTAAAGTATTGCAATCTTCACTGATTATAAAACCGCTTGGGAGTCTTGTCCAACACGCCATCATGGATAAGAAACTCCGAGAACTATGGAAGCCCGTTGGGAATTTCTCCGTCGCAGACCTCCCGAATGGTTATTATGTGGCTAAGTTCTCGGTCGAAGAAGACTACATGCGAGCTTTTGTGGGTGGTCCATGGATGGTATTCGGCAATTATCTTATTGTTCGGCCTTGGAGCATAGATTTTGATCCTTTCACGGATGTGATCAATACGACCCCGGTGTAGATTCGTATATCGGGTCTCCCCATGGTGCTATACGAAGAAACAACCTTACTTGAGTTTGCGGCGGGGGTCGGACGCCCCATCAGAGTTGATAGAAAGACTTTGCTTTCCGACCGTTGCCGCTATGCCCGTGTGTGCGTTGAAGTGAATATCACTAGACCACTGAAGGGGAACGTCATAGTTAACGGGCGCCGCTTTTGGGTGGAGTACGAAGGCTTACACATTGTATGCATTAAATGTGGCAAATATGGGCACCAAGACTCACAATGCCCTATCGTATTTACTATTGGAAATCCAGAACAAGCTCCTACTGTGATCTCCACCCCTGCCGTCTCTGCTCGAGATCCCGCGGTCCCATCTTTAAATGATCCTAGGTATGGTGATTGGACTGTGGTACAACGCCGGCGCCGTACCAAATCCAAGCAGGGTAGAGACTCCCCTCCGAATAAAAATTCTGATGCTCGGTCTTGGGCTAGCAAGGTGAACCCGCCTACTTCTGCACAACCTTCGTCGAAGCCAGTTCCACCCCCCAGGAGAATGTTGCTGGGTCTTCGGCACCGGCGACTAAGGGAGGGCGTGTGCGTGCACAAGATAAGGGGAAGACTGTTATTATTGATGTGGATCCAAGCAGAAACAAGGTTGCTTCTCGTTCCTCGGGCGAGAAGGGTACCATGGACCGCAATACAATGACTGGCACCAATACCCCCAAGAACGTTCGAAAGAACAACCGTAAGGCGGGTGCCAATGCTGAGCAACGAAGTGTCAATTTTTCATTTTCAACATCGGCCCCAACTCCGGACATTACGAAAGGGAAACGCGCAAGAACGACTGACTCGTTGGACACAGTTTTTGATGTAACTGAGTTCCCGCCGCTGCCTTCGCTCCAAACTGCGGGCGAGACTGTCAATGGGCAACCGCCTGGTGCGTCAACATATACCCAAGGTCAGGTTCCCATTAACTCTAATTCTCAAGTTACTATCTCCGGGTCCGAAGCAGCCCGTAATTCCTCCGGTTGTTAATGAATTGCCTCTTTTGGAATTGTTGTGGAGCCGGGAAACCGGGCTTCCGTAGGGCGGCGAAATACATGGTCCGTCGGCACAAAGTGGATTTGTTAGCTATTTTTGAACCCAAGATTTCGGGTGTCCAAGCTCAGGATGTTTGCTCTAAACTCCGTTTCTCTGACTCGTTCCGTGTTGATGCGGATGGGCGCTCCGGTGGGATCTGGCTCCTTTGGAATAAAGCTTCTACCAATGTTCAGGTTATTAGGTCGTGCAAGGAGTTCATCCATGCCATTGTTACTCTCGGCTCGACCCGGGTTCATGTCATTGCGACGTATGCTCCACCAACCCCTGGGAGACGTCGTAATTACTGGACTGATATGATCGCTGAAACTGAAACTATCACTGAACCGCTCCTCGTTGGAGGGGATTTCAATTGCATTCTCCATACCGACGAACGCCAAGGTGGTTCCGGTGGGCTCACATTTGATTCTCCTTCTTTCATTGAGTTTGTCAACAGGTGTTGTTTGATTGATATGGGATTCTCGGGTCAGCCGTTTACTTGGTTCCGTGGGATCACTCCTGCTACCTATGTTGCTAAGCGTCTTGACCGCTGCTTTGTGAATCCGTTGAGTCAAGTTATCTGGCCGAATGCTTTTGTCAGACATCTTCCTCGCCTCGCTTCCGATCACACACCTTTGCTTATTGCTCTTGACCCAAAGGTTATGTTTGATAAGAAACGTCGCCCTTTCCGTTTCGAGGCGGCTTGGTTTACTCATCCGGGCTTCATGGATCTGGTCCGGTCTACGTGGCGGGCGAATCTCCCTACGTCAGAGGCCCTTAAGATTCTTAAGGCTAGGCTGATCATTTGGAACAGGGATGAATTCGGGCATATTGTGAAGAAGAAAACTGAGCTGTCAAGTAAGCTTGCTGAGATTCAGGCAGAAATCAGCATCCAACCATCGTCTCAACTTCTTGCCCACGAGATTGAGATTAGCTCTGAGCTGGAAAAAACTCTTGAACAGGAAGAAATTCTCTGGCAGCAGAAGTCTCGTATCCAGTGATTACAGGCGGGTGACAGAAACACAAAATTCTTCCACATGGCCACGGTAGTGCGTAGGAAGAGGAATCGGATCGAGACCTTATGTCGTCCGGATGGATCATGGATTGTTGAGAAAAAAGAGCTTGAGGATCATGCGGTTTCTTTTTTCTCTGACTTCTACAACCAACCGGTTTCTGACAGGATGGAGGTGAGACTGGATCGTGGGGGCTTTCCGATCCTGGAAGACTACTTATGGGCAGACCTCCAGCGCCCTTGCTTGGACCATGAGATATTTAAAGCTGTCCAGTCGATGGGTCCTTTGAAAGCGCCTGGATGTGACGGTTATCAGCCGGCTTTTTATCAAAAATGCTGGGAAACTGTGGGTGCGTCTGTCATTGAGTCTGTGCGAGCTTTCTTTCAGACATCGAAACTCCCGAAAGGTTTGAATGACACAATCATTGCTCTTATTCCGAAAGTTGATGAACCTCTGAGGATTAATCAATTTCGGCCTATCAGTTTGTGCAATGTGCTTTACAAGATTATTACGAAAGTAATGGTGAATAAGATGCAGCAGGTTCTTCCTCTCTTGATTAGCCCTACTCAGGGTAGCTTTCTCCCGGGCAGGCTAATTACCGATAATATTATAGTGGTGCAGGAAGTTGTGAATTCAATGAAGACTAAGTCTGGCCGGAAGGGATGAATGCTTCTTAAACTGGATCTTGAGAAAGCCTATGATCGGATTCGGTGGGACTTTATCATTGATACAATGGTTGATGCGGGTTTCCCGTCTTCGTGGTGTAGTTGGGTTCGTGAATGCTTACATTCCTCGTCCTTCCGCCTGATTTGGAATGGTGAGCTCACGACGTCTTTCTTTCCATCCCGGGGTGTTCGACAGGGCGATCCAATGTCACCCTATCTCTTTGTCCTGTGTATGGAAAAATTGAGCCAAATGATCTCTAAGGCTGTCCTTCAACAAAGGTGGAAGCCTATCCAGCTTTTGAGGGGGGGCCAGAGCTTTCGCATTTACTCTTTGCGGATGATATCATTCTTTTTGCGGAGGCCTCAGTGGAGCAAATTCGGTCAGTCATGGATACTCTTGGTGAGTTTTGCTCGGCTTCTGGTTTGAGGATCAATTCTTCCAAGTCTCGTATATTTGTGTCCGATAATGTAGGCCCGGACCTCAGCGAGGCTCTTAGCGTTGAGAGTGGCTTTGAGTTGACGGGCAATCTTGGCAAGTATCTGGGTATGCCGATTTTTCATGACCAGGTCAAGTCGGATACCTTTACGCCGCTGATTGAGAAGTTTTCGGCTAAGTTGCGCGGGTGGCAAGGCCATCTTCTGAGTATGGCAGGAAGGGTGACGTTGGCTAAATCGGTGTTATCTTCCCTGCCCATATACACCATGGCTACGGTCATCATTCCTACGGAAGTTTGTGCCAAGTTAGATGGGATGATGGCACGCTTCATCTGGGGAGGTACCGAAGATCAGCGCCGGATGCATTTTGTTGCCTGGGACGAGTTGTGTTCCCCCCGTGAGCATGGGGGTCTTGGGCTGCGGAGGATGGGCGATGTCAATCTTGCTATGATTGGCAAATTGGGGTGGCGTTTTCTCACTGAGAAGAACAAGTTGTGGGTTGATGTGGTCAAGGCGAAGTATCTTCGGCCTAGTGGTACGGATCGGGCTCATGGGTCGTATGTTTGGAGGAGTTTAAAGAAAGGGATTGACAAAGTTGTAATCCCGGGCTCGAGATGGTGTGCGCGTAGAGGGATTGACACTCGCTTTTGGCTTGACAAATGGTTGCTGAATGTACCGTTGATTGATGTCTGCAGTGGGCCGCTGTTGGGATGGAACCGTGAGCGATCAGTGCGGGAGTATTGGGTTCCAACCATGGGCTGGAATTGGGCGGAGCTGACACCGCTGTTGCCCAGTCAGGTACTTCTTCCTCTAGCTGCTGTGGCTGTCACGGAAGGGACGAGTGAAGCAGATGTGCTGAGTTGGGGCCATTCCTCTTGTGGCGCTTACTCCGCCCGTTCCGCCTACAAGATGATCATCGAGCCTAGACTGCCAAGCTCTACTGAGGTCTCGGTGTACAAGCGGATTTGGAAGCTCGCAGCCCCTGAGCGGCAGAAGCTCTTTGTTTGGAGATCCATGAAGGGGGCGGTATTAACTAATTAAGAGCGGGTACGGCGTCACCTAGCCGATAATGCCCTTTGCTCGAAGTGTTCAACCGAGGAGGAGTCGTTGATACACCTACTGCGGGATTGTGATATCACCTCTCGTATGTGGGATAATTTTCACCCTCCTGTCTCCAGGGAAGTATTCTACGAATCCGACTTTGCTTATTGGCTTCGTGTCAATATTACTTGCTCAACTATTGTGCATGGTGATATTAGATGGGCGGATATTTTCACCGTTGCTTTGTGGTGGACTTGGCCTTTTCTTTTAACATTGGTTTTCATGTATTGCTTGACCCGCCTGAGGGTGTTATTTCTTTGCTTGATGATGATGTAAGGGGCCGGGTTATCCCCCATTTGCGTACTACTTAACCCCTTTATTTTTCAATAAAACGCCCCTCGCGGGCACGGAAACCAAATCGTTCGGATCCAAAAGAAAAAGTTGAAAATTAACCACCTACGTAAAGAATTGTTGGACCCGCTCATTCAATTAATCAATTAGTCACAAACGCATGACCATTAGACCATATAAGCCCTCATCAACTCTAAACTTCAATAACTAGCCTCACTCTAAGCATATTCTTAAATATTTTCATTGCTTTATTTATAATGAACTTTAATGTAATCAATCATGTGGTATTTAACATATGGGTAATTTTTCTTTTAATGAATTTTAATTTATGGGTAGTTTTGTAATAAATCTCCTTATTTAGCACTAATTTCTGTTGAATAATCCTTACGTTTCTTATATATGATATATAGAGAGAATACATGCAGACCATAGATGAAATTGTGTATTTTTTATTCATGAGCCACTAGGTATATTGATACAAGAGACATGCTTGTCTTGCATTCTAAGCTATCTTAGGCCATGAAAATATCACCTAACTAGTTATAATCCCGGCCTTGCCCGGGGTTTTTGTAGATAAATTTTAAAACATATTAATTTGTATATGATATTAGTATCATAAATTGAATATATATTTTATTTGAATCGGATAAGTATTAATTCTCAAAATTGTAACATTTAGAATTGGTGAAGTGATTAATTTTAGTACCATGAATCTTTGTAGAACAAAATCGAATTTGATGGTGTCAATCTAGTTAATGATCCAATACTTGTTCGAAAACACTTTTAAATAAAAAATGTAATGCATAAAGTTACACATTATTTATGAATACTATAACTTCATGTCATATTTCTAACTTTAAAGTTGAACATATAAAACTATTTAAATATAAATATACATTTTATTATTAAAATAAATACAAATAACCTTTGCTCACCGTCAAGCTGGTCCAAAACATCAGTGTCAAACCGAAGTATAAAATAGTCGAATCAATTCACCCATTGGTCAACTTAATCTTGCAAAAAAACCATAATGAGTTCGCCCAACTGATCTATAAAACTAACGAGGTAAACCTATACTCAATCTCAAACTAAGTCGACTGACCCAAACCCAGCTTAACCAAACTTGTAATGACCCTACCCAGTTGACATGAAATTTCAACAGCTCAAACTTGTACCTAATCTGCTTCCATATGAACAACCTATCGAACCAATTTTAAATTATTGCCCGTACCCTGTACCGGGACACGATCAAAGAATGTATAATAATATTATTAGGAATTAGATATTTATATCATATTTTTATTCGGAATTGTTACAGTATTTTGTCGATCCAAAATTGTAATTTGATGTTAATAATAAAATTAAATTTAAAATTTATATGATATGACTTAAATAAAAATCATAAATAAAATACTATTATTTAATTTCAAAATATATTTGATTAAGTAAAAAATTCATATGTGATATGAAATGAAATCTCAATTAAAATATTTTGTCAACATATATATTTTCATAATCAATAAGATTTTTGTACGATGATAGAAATCAAAACTTAAGTTAATTATGACGTTTTTGCATAAGTCTTATAGAAAAATAGATTTTATAATAATAATAATTTTTTAATAAAATGAATATTTTGATAGATCTAATAAAGTTATAATTAATTTAATAATAGTAGAGTTATAGATCGATACAATTTATAAATAAACATTATAACACAAACTTAGTTTATATATTATTTAGATATTTCTCAGGTATATTTTAAAATATATTGGCATTATTTTATTTTTAAAATAATATTTAGTGATACAATTAGTTAAATATAAGTAAGTCAACGCTCTTAACTTGTTGGTCTGTTCGAACCCATACGACAACTATAATAACCCTACCAATTGATTCATAAGTTTTAATGAGACGCTCAACCCTAACACAAGAAGACCAAACTCGACTGAACCCGTAAATCAACATAGTCACTCTTTTATTAAAACCAAAAGGATTTTTTTAGTAAAAGAGGAGTTTAATTTTCTTAATAATTAACTAATGTATATGTATTTGATTAATAGTATTTTTAAAATATTTTTACTCATATTATCCTAATATATGATTTGGTGTTAGTACACAAAATATGCCGTGTACAAGTTTCAACTCCTTCTTCAATAACCTTCTTCTCCAAGCTTCTTCTCCCAGCCTCTTCGCCTTCAATGACCTGCAAAACAATGGACCAAGGGGCGAGCGACCCCTAATCCACCTCCGATGCTTAAGTCAAAATAGGTACAATGTCGATTAAAAGGCGTCAGGCAGAGCGATGGCTTAGAACTTACCTCTCACATGAATGTATACATGTGTATTTATAGAGGAGAGGGACAGAAGGGGGGCGCGAGCCCCTAGGGGATCGGCCCACTAGGGTTAGGGCGATGCCTTGCTCCCTAAGTCAACCAAATATCCTATCTCAGGCGAAGATAAGATTCTCCTCCATAAATAATATCCTAACTAGAGTAACTACCCTATTGAAGGATAAAGGATAATAAACATGGATAGCAAAATAAATAAGATAGGGAAATAAATGCTAACTAATTGATATGGAATCATGTCCGCCTACAATTGCCCCCTCCAGAACCCTATACTCGTGTACCTTGTACTATCCCGCGTATAGGGGCCGGAGTTAAGCGGTGAGTGGCCATGCGGATTAGGTGCTCTTATTCGTATATTCGTACATTCGTACACTCGTGTATTCGTATATTCGTATATTCGTTGGCCAAACGCGCGCGTACAACGCGTGACCTGCACCACACGTGTAATGGCGTACACACGGCGCTATTCCGACCCTGAGTCGAGTGTTCGGCCCCCCATGCTAGGAAAAAACACTTGAAACCAAAAAGATATAAAAAAGAGTTCCCGGGATTTTTATTGAAAACAAAATCGTTTGAAATAAACAAAAGGAAGACGAAAAAGGCGGCGCGCCGTTACTAGCATGATGAACCTTGCACTTTTCTCACGGGTAGAACTTTCTCGATTTCGCTATATTCCATGTGCGCGGCACTAGTCGACCATCCAAGTGCTTCAGCACATATGCTCCTTGCCCCAAGGCCGCGGCTACTACGTATGGTCCTTCCCAAGTTGGTCCGAGCTTCCCGTCAGTGGGGTCGCGTGCGCTCCCCATGACCATCCGAAGCACTAACTCGCCAACTTGGAGGCTCCATAGACGAGCTCGTCGCGCGACGACTCGTTTAGCGGCACTTTGGTAGGCTGCGAGGCGCACTGTTGCGGCCTCTCGCCGCTCTTCGGCGAAGTCGAGGCTCCTAGCGAGAGCCTGGTCGTTCTGGTCCCGGCTGAGGGTCGTCCGTAACGTCGGGAGTCCCACCTCCAGCGGGATGACTGCCTCAGTGCCGTAAGTCATGGCGAAGGGCGATTCGCCTGTTGACTTTCGGGGAGTGGTGCGATATGCCCATAGCATGGCCGGAAGCTCTTCCGCCCATCGTCCTTTTGCCTGATCGAGACCTTTCTTGAGTCCGTCTACGATGATCTTGTTTGTCACCTCCGCTTGTCCGTTCGACTGAGGGTAGCCCACGGATGAATAGATCTTCTTGATGCCCCAGCCTTTGCAATACTCCTGGAAGTTTGCGCTGTTGAATTGCGTCCCGTTGTCGGATATAAGCGCCTTTGGGATCCCGAAGCGGGTAATAATGTTTTCCCAAACGAACTTGCGCTTATCCGAGTCACGGATGTTAGCCAGGGGCTTGGCCTCGACCCACTTGGTGAAGTAGTCGGTAGCGGTAATGAGGTACCGCACATTTCCGGGGTCTTTAGGGAATGGACCGACGATGTCCAATCCCCACTGCGCGAACGGCCAAGGGCTCGTGATGGTGTGAAGGTCCTCCGCAGGCAAATGCGTCAGACGGGCAAAATGCTGGCATTTCGCGCACCGTCGGGCGTAAGCTTCCGCATCCTTTTGCATGTAGGGCCACCAGTATCCCTGAGTGCGAGCACGCGCTGCCAGGCTACGACCTCCGGCGTGTATTCCGCAGCTCCCCTCGTTGATTTCGTAGAGGAGGGGCTCAACCTTTCCGGGAGCAACGCACCTCAGATAGGGTCCACCGAATGACCTTCGGTACAGGATTCCTTCTGGCGATATCCAGAATCTTCCTGCCGTCGCGCGAGTCTTTCGGGCCGCCTGAGGATCCTCCGGAAGCACGCTCTCCTTAAGGTAGCGGATCAAGGGCTCTTGCCATCCTAAATCCTCCACCTCTCCGCTTCCCGGAAGCTCGTCCGGAGCGGGATTTTCACATGTCATCACCAAACTGACGTCGTCCTGCACCAGAGGACATCCAGACGTCTCTAGTTTGATGGTGGAAGCAAGCGACTTCCCCGACAGGGATGCCAAAGTGGCAAGCGCATCTGCTGCCTGGTTCATCCTTCGCGACCTTTGTTCGAGCTCGAAGTGCTCGAAAGATGCCATCATGGTTCGAGCCTGCTCGGCATACCTAGCAAATTTTTCGCCCTTGGTTTCGTAGACTCCGAGCACTTGATTAACGACGAGTTGCGAGTCGGAGAACACGTGTAAACGCTGGACTCCTAAGTTTGCTACAGTCTCGAGACCGAGGATCAAGGCCTCGTACTCGGCTTCGTTATTGGTGGTGTCGAAATCAAGCCGTACGGCTAACTACAATGCCTCCTGGGTCGGTGATGTGACAACGATCCCAACACCCGACCCCTGTACGTTGCTTGCTCCGTCCACCTCTAAGACCCAACCGTGCGAAATTGGGCTTAGGCTGCCGTTGGGCCGACCCGCGACCGGCGGCTCCCTGGTCCGCGCCTGCGCGCTCCACGCGGAAATTAGGCGAAAGCCTCTGGGGGTCTGCCGCGCCCGCGGCCTCCGGACCCGTGCGCGCGGCTCGAACGCTCACGATCGC